>JAHLSL010000015.1:20028750-20093280 GCA_025920805.1 Petroica traversi | reverse complement strand
CCTATTTCTGCAGATATGGAAAACATTAGTGAAGCTTTAGAACATGCCTGGGGCTCTGTCCTAACCTCTGCTGAGCAGCTATAGGAAAAATGTAGGAAACATAAATTTCTCCTCTGCATGTGAGCCAGGGCAGGAGACTTGTCCAGTGAACCATCTGTGACAGCCCATTTTAAAGGTGCTGTACATTTTCCAGCTATTACAAGATATGAGTGTAACCCCCAGCAGCAAGCAGGGAAAGGTGGGCTCCTCATGGAGGAGCACAGCACAACCCATGAGGACACACAGTCCTGCTGGAAGCTGACAATATCTCCACAGCACAGGAAACATTAGGCTGTGCTCTTGTTCTATTCTGCTGTACAAGCTAAGCAGTTGAGCTTGTACTTTGTAATTAACAGAGGTGATTTATTCTCTCATTATCATCACAGAAGCTTAATCAAGAGAAAGGTCATTCTTTCAAAAGAAAGTCCCAACTTCTACACATTGCAAAGGTCTGGCTTGGTTATTCTGCTACACATTAGGAGCTGAGCTTATTTGCTCCGTAGTCTGAGCAGAAATGGACTGTTCAAAGGAGACAGTCTAATGAACTTCATTTGTAGTTTGCCTTCTCTCACAAAAACTGCGAACATATGTCAAATCAAGAAACCATAACAGTGTCCAGGATCATGGTTTTCATTTTTCTGGAAAAATAGAACAGAGGGAAGGCCAAAAAAACCACATTAATTTTTTCTGATTTTCTACCATGGGTGTGTAAGAGGTTAAACATTAGCTTCCTTCTGTTGTTTGCTGGGTCAATTTTAAGGAGTTTGATGTGATGTTATTCCCATAGAATTGTGCATGAGATTGAAAACTCAGCTAGGGAATGGGAAAAAAAGACCAAAACATTACAGAGTGTTTGTGCACATAACATCAGTAACTACAAGAGTTAAAAGAAGAGGAGAATTATAATGGTGTAATGCAATTTTGCTATGGGAGGGAGGTTAAAATCTCTCCATATGGTTTGGTCTTATTTTAGAGAGTGATGCATATAGACATTGTAATTTCATACACAAGGGAAAAGGGTGATTTCTGCATAACAATATGTCACTTCCTTCTATCTCAGGCTGTTCTGTATTCTGACCATTCTGGCATGACCTTTCTGGTGGTGAAAGCAAGCAGCTCCCTGATAGCATGTGTTAAGGGTTTAGTTGTGTTTGGTGTTCAGTATAAAGATCCAGGCATGTCATTTTGCCATGGCAAATTTAGAGTGAAAGAATGGATTAGTCATGGCAAAAATGCTAAGTATAGATGAAACCCAGCAAAAGCAATAGGCTTGTTTTCCAGTGGCTCAGTGAGGCTCGTGTCATCCTGTTTCTCAGACCGGGTTTTGCTGATGATTAGTTTTCTGTGGGTTTTGCCTTTAAATGTGAGGGTAGGTAAGAGTTTGATGGATGAGGCAATGCTGGATCTGAAGGTGAGCAAAGACCACCATAATATTAGTGACTTTCTGTAAAGATAAAAGACATTTATTATTCACATCCCTAGAGTCTCAAAATTCTAGTCAGGGACCACATATGTGGTGGATATGGCAAAGACCCTCAAAAAGTTAGAAATTAAGTTTAAGGTGAGAAAGAGCACATGGCTTTAGGCTGATATTCACAGGATTGTGAAAAAGCAGTATCATGGACCCTGTTCCTCACAAGCATTTTCAGCAGACAATCAGTCTACAGTCTACTCTTCAAAAATGTTTCATGGCATGGAAAAGAAAATTTGAAGGAATATTTTAAAGGAGAATAACAAAGTGAAAAACTGTGAATGCTTCTGGGGTCAAAGCAATAATTAGCCAGAAATAACTCCAGATACATGTGGGCTATAGTGATTTACAGCATGGTACCTATGACCTGTCATGGTCCAAGATCTGAGCAACTGCAGTTTCCTTCAGCTGAAATGAGGGAGGAGTTCTTTTCAACTTGTTGGGTAAAGGTCAAGACTGTGCAAAGCAAGAAAATTCACTGGAATCAGTGAAACCATCAAATTTAGAATTGTGAATAGGGGCAAGGCTCCCATTTTCCTGTTATGAAGTTTGCTTTCTATTTGGGAATTCCATGGAAAAAAAATCCTTTGTGAAAATCATGGAGTTACACTGTTTAATTTTTCTTTGGGAAATGAGAGCCAAATGCTTAATACTTGTGAAATTTCCATGTTCAAAACTTTTGCTTGTCTTCTTTTGGCTTTGGATGGTTTTATAAAGAGAACTCTGATTTTTAGATTGAGATTTTAAATACACAGAAGTCTAGAAATTCTAAGCTGTTACCAAGCAACTGAAATTACATACAACAATTAAAGACTGTAACAACCACAGAGGGTAACACCAATTCTTACGTGAGGAGTCTCCATTCTGGCTAATAAGAATATTTTTTGAGCTTTTGTATATTTATGTGAACAGAAACAAACATGAAAATAATAATACTTTTCCAAACCAAAATTTTTTCAATAAAATTAGTCTCAACTTTTTATTGTAGAATTTTTTAATTTGCTTGCTGCACTATCCTTGATTTTGGACATTGCAGATAATAGTAATTTTCTCCCTAAACTGGAAGTCTAAACCTAAGAAAATATTTTATCTTGAATATTAAACAATGAGATAATTTAGATTCTAATTACCCGTGGTTTAGTTCTGCACATCTTATTGAAGAACTTGTGTAGCACTGAAACTTTGGAAACTTTGGCTCCTCCATAGAACAAACTCATATATAAGAACTAACACTGGGCCGATTAATTTGTTTCATAGTGATTATCATCAGTTTATCATCCTGCACATAGAACTGGTAGACAGCTATGATTTAAATAAATTACTTCTATCTCAAAAAACCTTTTGACAAAGAAACAGGAACAGGACTTGTCTTACTAAATCAGCTACTGGAAGAGCATGTCCTTCTCCAGTGACCATAAAAGGATCTGGCTGACTGGCTGGGACCAGAAACCTAATTTTTACCAAATTAATTTAGGTGAAGTGAATTCCTTTTTATAAAAATGACACTTTACTTATTTTTCTGCCACTGGAAGCCAGATCTGCTTGAAAGTGACCCCTGAGGCTGGCCTCTCCTTGCAGCCCCAGGAGAACTGATGGGCTTTAAAGAAAGATGAAGCCACACAGGCATTATGAGAACCCACAACAACTGGGCATTTGAAGTTCCCATTACCTGCTCTACAAAATGTGAAGGGAAAAAAAACTTTAATTTTCAGGACATTTAAGCTAATAACATGATCACAAGAGGCATCACAGAAGGTGTGTGCTGGTGAGGGGTAACACACTAAGGGTCACCTAGTTCACTTCAAGGGCTGTGACATCCCCACACAGGGCCTGGCAGGTTACTGAGGCTACACAGTGCATCAGCAGCTGGTGCTGCTTTGTTTTGTCTGTATAGAGACACTGCATTGCAAGGGGGTTACAGGCCACAGCCCAGCAATTAAAGCTGCTGAGGACTACAAGCTTCGTTGTAAAAGTTTGAGCTTTCCACTGTCATAACTGAAGGAGAAAAATAGGCTTTTAAATAGGGATCAGTGATAAATAATAAATGTTAACATTTCAAAGAAAATTATTAATCAGTCAGAGGAAGCAATGTCTCTAGGTTTCAAGTACAAAATATTAATAGATTTCAAAGCCAGGAATGTACTTCTGAAAATGATGGGGTTTGGCATCCTCCAGAATTTAATTCAATTTATCCTTTCAAAATGTTTTGTCTTTTTCTTACATGAAATGATACATGAAATCAAAACCTTATAAAAGAACTGCAGTTATGTAAAATTTGCTAACATTCAGCCACTGCTTCCCGAATTTATGGTTCAGCACATCTACTCAGTTTCTAGTAACGTGTTTATTTATACTCCTTGGGGAAATACGTGTGCCTCCTGATCAAATAAATCCAATAAAATCAATTTCACATGAAAATCACAGAAACCATGGAAGTAATTTCACTTCCAAACCATTTGAACCCTTAAGGCGCCATGCAATTTGATGCCAGTCTGTGCTTTGAAGTATTGCTCATGAGATTTCCAAGATGTTGGTGATCCTCTGGGTGGATATTCAGCAGGATCCAATGGCTGGCAGTGCTACCTGTTGGTGATGGGAAATATAATTTGCTCTGCAGCCCATTTTTGTAGTTATCCTGGAGCAAAAGAAAATTACACAAATAAAACCACACACAGACAGCAGATAAGTAAACACCTACAGAAAGACTGTAAGATAACTCTCACACTGTGTTTAAACTGTGCCCATCTTTTATATCTCCCACTACCTATAATTCTTCTCTCACACAGATGCACACCTGAGTATAGGAGTCATCACACTTATCTTCATTCATCTAAAAATTTTCTAGTCTAAACTGATTTTCTAGGCTCCCTCTAGAGCTTGTTCAGGGAGGAAAAGGAAGTGGCAGGCACATCCAGACAGCAATTTGCTCACCTGCATTAAACAGTCAGGATGGGATGAATCAGCTTTTTGAAATGCTCCCCTCTCTCCTTTGCCTGCAGATGGAACATAGACAACCTGGAGAAGATAACTGATAAAGTTAGGGAAGGTGCTTCTCACTCGACAAGTAGGTACACTCTGCTTTTGGAGACTGTGTTTTGCTGGGATTTATCATGCTAGAAAAAAAGACAAATCTTTCACAAAGATAAATAAGCAGAGCAGTTGGAATCTAATCTGAGCTCAGGCTGCACCTTTTTGCTAGTGAGACAGTGTTTGGAAACCATCTTCAAATTTTCATGCACCAACATGTTTTTCATGTCAGGGTAGAACTGGAAGTGGTGAAATAGCACAAGAAAATCAACCTTGGCTTTGCTGCAGAGCAGCTCCCATGGGATTTTTACCCAGGCTGGAAAAGTAAAGGATGCTGCATAGTTCAGTAAAATTTTGGGCAACAGTCCACACGTTGGGGTTCAGAGAACAGAGCAGAGCACTTGTGAGATTCTTCATGGTCAAAGACTAACTAAACATTGTTTGAGACTGCAGAGTATAGAGTAAGCAGCAGCTACAATGCAAGACAAGGCATACAGAGAGCACAAGCCTCAGTGCATTAACTGTGTGCAATTCATAGACTTAGTCATTATTTACTACAGCTCTAAAGAGGCTACCAACAGCCCCCTGAGGAATTAGCACTCACTCTGCACTCATAGCAGTAGCATTCATCCAGTTAAAGCCCAATATACCTCTCAGAGAAAATGAAGCAGAGTGTTATGGAGATGGAGATGTTTAATATGTGGCCCCACGCTCCACACTATTCAAACATTTTCTGGAGAGAGGACTGCTCCTTTCTGCCTGCAGCTCCAGCCAGTGCTCGGTACTGGGGAGCTGAACATACTGCAGCAGCAGCACAGAGGTACAAAGATCAAAATCTCTACTAGCCTTGAGAGCCCATTCTAAGATAGCTATCACCTGATATTTTCAGAAGACATATAGAACTTGCCATGTAAAAGAAACAAATTTCGTCAATTTAACTCATGACAGTGTATCCACTAGACTTTCAAAAAGCATACCTCAAATACTTTATCCTAGTTGAATGTTTCAAAAATGGGATTTTTAATTTTAATGCATGAACTGATGCAAAAGTTTTGGTTTGAATATCTTCCTTGTATGAAAAGAGAATTTAATGGAAGAGAGAGACAGAGATTTCTTTGTGTCACTAGATAAACGACTTAATTGTAAATATTTCCTCTCACTGTAGTTGATGCTTTGTTTCCTCCCATTTCTGCAAGGGTCCTATGGAAAATATTTCATTAAACAAACCTTTTAGATTTCGCTCCTTAGATATACACTACATTTTAAAGACTCGTTGAAGTTCATCTTGAAGTTCAAGACCTTACCTATAATACTTTGAAACTCTACCCCACAGAACTTCATTAAAATAGTCTTGCAGTTTTTTTGGGTTTTTTCTTCTCATATGTCTCCTTTACCAGACAAAGAAGACACTCTCAATGTGACTATCTAGCTTTTCATTGTTCCTTTCTTATTTCACTCTTCAAAATCCTTCAATAATTCATGTTGTCTTTCTCCCCGATTCAATACCATCTAGACTCTGCCTCATTAGGTTAGGAACAATCCCAAAAGTAAAGTTTCTCAAGACAATTGGTTAGAGAGTCATAGCTATCAGTGCTGCAATTTAATATCAGGTCTCCCTCTAAATAAATTTTCATTACAGCTTTTGGGTTAAGAGGCTGAGTCATGCAGTTCACATTGTCCAATTCTCTTAACTTGGTTTTAAATAAAATCCTCAGATTTTATAAAGCTGAGCAAATTTTCAAGGTCAGAGATGCAAAGCCTGGCTTGTCCAAGTCTGAGGAGAGATCTCTTGGGCAGGTGGTCCCCTATATTTTGTAGGAGAAGAGGACTACAGGCTTCTTAATGAGAACAAGGTGTCCATGGCTGCTCTGGTCACCCTTCTGTTACCAAAGGTAACCAATGCTTAGTGGGTACCACCATTACAAGTGACCCAATCTGAAGAAAAGGTGGAAATTGCTTTCTAGCTTCAGTTCTGTTTCCTAAAAAAGGATATTTCTAGCCTCTTTCTTTGTGATTAAGCCTTCGACGTGCAAGCTGCTAGAAAAACTGATATAACCAGATTGTCAGGATGGAAAGAAACAAGCAGCTGGGATCCCCATCTGCTGCAATAAGAAGCTAAACTAAAAATCCTCCTGACATACTCATCTGAGGTAAAATGAGTCAATAAAAAAATATTTTTGTCCATAGAAGGACCCCAAAAATTCCCTACTTTTCCCCCGCTTCCCTTTCCCCTCCCCCCTTTACAACACACTCAGAGTACTATCATCCAATATGGACAAGGTTTTTAGCCAAATCTATATAAACAAAGCCCAGAGCACATAATTTATGTTTAATGTCAAGGGCATAACTTGCCTCATTGTCTTCAATAATACTGAAGAAACCTGTCAGTTGTGGTGTTTCCTGTGGTCTGTCAATAGTTCCCTCAGTTGCCACTTCAGGATGGTGGAGCCCTCAGTGTCACTGTACTGGGGCATTCAGTGTAGACTCTTTCTCTCAAGTGCTAGTCAGAAGAACAATTATATGGCAACACACAATTCCACTGACTGTGACTGCATAAACTGAGAAATAGGGAATATTATTTTAAACCATAGTTTGAAATATAATAAAATATTGACTGGGGAGATGTCATTTCATTTTAGGATGGAAAAAAATCAAAGAAAACCAGGAGGAAATTGAGAATTTGAAATATATAAAATTTAAAAAAACCTTCATGACATGTAATGTCAATAAATTTAAAACTGAAGTCATGTGACCGCTCTGGCTTTCTTATTTAAATTACTTTTATTTTTAACATAAATAATACATTTAGCTTATGTTCCTTTTCATGTATTTTCTTTATTCTATTCCTTCTATGTTAGTTTTTGTCTTATTTTTACTAATTAAAATATTTTATTCCATAAGTATAAACTACTTCTGATTTTCTACTTCTTGGTCTTGTTTTAGTGTTCTTTCTCTCTTCTTAATTCAGTACATATTTTTTTGTGAAACCAGCACAAATAAGGGAATGATGTCTGAGATTTATTTTTTTTTCTAATGAAGCTTAGAATGGAAGACATTTTATTTGAAATTTTAAAATATTAACCATAATGATAATTTTATTACTTCATCTGTTTATTTAAGCTTATCTCAAAATGGTTATGACAGAGTAAAAATACCAACTTTTCTCCAGGTAAGATACTTTCTAATACAAAACATTATTATTTTAACACAGAAAGCATATTAAACAAAGTTATTGTAATCTACAAAGACCTTTACCCTGCTCCTTAGGTCTCAAAACAGATTTTCTATTTGTTTTGTAAACAGAGAAAAGCTGAGACAGAATACAAGACAGGAACAAGCGAGGAAAGTAGAGAATGCATCTTCAGGGTATATACAGCTTTATAAAGCAAACAAAAGAAAACCAAGATGCCTGAGCCACCCTGGCTTGAGGAGCCTTGAATTCAAAGACATTCAGCTCTGTTTGGCAGTAAAAAAAAAAAACAAAATAAGAAAAAAAGAAGTAGTTATTCACATGTGTTATCCTATCAGTGTAGTGGATGTTATCAACACCTCATATAAAACACAGGTGATGTCTGTAAGATTAGGGCATTATTTTAACTTCATAAATATCAGACTAACATGGTTCTGTGGAGGATGCATGGAGATTGATATCATGGTGTCAGAGTAGTCCAAAGTACAGATATATTTCCTCATTACAGTCTTCCCACGGGGCTGCCATTTCCCCCCTTTTACCCCCGCCTGCAACAGCTTCAGCTCAACACCTCGCTCAAGTAGTTTATCTTTGAAGGACAGTTTAAGGGTCAGCACTTTGTGTGTATACATCTGTCCTGAGCCCGGGCACCAGGAGGCATCCCCTGTGTCCCTCCTGGCAGGGCACAGCCAGTATTTCAGTGTTTGGCCAGGCAGCCCTGCCCTGGGGGCAGTGTGAGCCAGCAGCAGCAACATGGGCCTGCACTTAAGCACCATTTGCAGTGTCACACAGCCCAGCAGCCCCTTGACAAAGTCACAGCCAATGAGCACAACTTGAAGGACAAAATGACCAAAAAATTAAAATTCCAAAGAGGCAGTATTACACCATGGCTTATTTGCTATGGCAAAAGCGAGTTTAAGGGGTATAAATAGCATGCAGAACTCTTCTCTTTAGCATTGAAGGTGCACTGAGGGTTTTGTTTTTTTTTTTAAAGCTCCCTTCAGATTTGGTGCATGAATTATCACCTCTAATAGCTGATAATTAAACCACTTCAGCAAAGCTGTGAAAGAGAGAGGACTAGCAATAAAATCTCAATCTCACCTGGCAATTATTTTGAAACTATGCTACAAATAACCAGATAAATAAATCTGTGTACGTCACAGGCAATTCTCTGCAGGCTGACAATTCCATAAATAAACACACACACAGATGCACATATCCATAACCACATCTATGTGCATAACCTTCAGTGAAATATGGAAGTGTTCTTTAAATGAATTGCACAACCAAGGAGAATATAATAAAACTAGAGGCTTACTGAATAACCTCCCTTGAACACTCTGTAACTGGCTCAAGAACAAGATTCAAAGAGCTAGATAAAAAAAGAGCTAATAAGCAGATATTTTTCATTTATGGAATCTGAAAGCTATCTGGCGATCCTGCTTATATTGTTCTGTTTTAGAAGTAAAACAAACTGTTCTAGGGATAAGTATCGATTTCACCATTAAAAGAAAACTATCCATTCATAAATATTAAGTGATGATATTATCTCTTTCCATGACTGCCTTCTTATAGGCAAGAAAATATAATCCACATCCAGGAAAACAATAAATAGCTTTAGCAGCTACAAAATCTACTCATTACACATATCTCTTAAATTGAAAACTGGAAGGACATTTTGGGAAACTATCCCACTACAGAATAAAGTAAAAGAACCCTATAAAGGACTCTGAAGTGCCACAGACAAACTTCAGTAGACAGACAAGTGACAGTATAAAGTATTTCAGTCCTTTTGATCTGAGAAAAAATGCCCTCTGTATTTCTTATCTTCTAAAAAAGAAGTTTTTGTGCTCTAGAATGGAAGGATAAATCATAGAAAAAAACCCCCAATGTCTCCTACAGTAGTATGAGAGCTCCATTAGGAAGCTTATAATTTAGAATCTTGTAACAAAATTATGGATTAAAACTCAGAATTTACCATACTCATCCTTGCTTAGAAACCAGTAGGTTTGGCATTAGAATTCCTTTAGGGAAAGAAGTAAAACACTGGAATGTTCTTGATGGTTGACAGTGTAGTCGGTAAGTTTGTCATCAGGTCCAAGGATCTCTTTCAATATCTTCACCCTCTTCTTGAAATGATGAAATTTGCTTTATAATTATGTTTCCAAAACCTGCTGACTTTCAAAAATAGTAGAGAGTTTTAATATTTTAAGATGCACCTGAATTAAGTTTCCATATCATCTTTATAGGTATGACAGATAAAAAAATTTGTTTGTTTTTCATTTACACAAAGATGTTATCTTCCTATAGTCACGCAACTCAGGAACTGGAGCGGCAAGAAAAGCATCAAACGTGAAAAAAATGCAAAAAGAGACAGTGAAAGAGATGAGCACGGTAGGGCCACATGCAGGAGCAAATTAAGAGGGGAGAAAAACATCTCTGTTTTTGAAGACATAATGTTCACAGTGCAGAAACATTTGAAAACTTTATCATCTATTTGAAAAAAACAGTCACTAAATAATAGGGAGGATGAGATAGACTCTATCCTGTGTAAAAGCTCAGTCTCAACTGGGTGATGCTATTTGAAGAGAAAGGCCATTTGGAGCAGAATGAAACAGAAATCTGCTTTACCCCCATGTAAGTCCACTCTTTCTTCTTGATGTAGTGTTACATATTTTTTCCCTGAAATACTTGAGATAATTTTGTTTTGCTACTTATAGGTGTACAAAATTGCCCCAACTCAAATTGTAGCGAGGAGTAAAATTAAGAAAGGAAGCAAGAAACAACAGGAAGGGATAATGCATGAACAGACATTGAGATAAATTAGGATTATATTTGTTTCATAGATTTCTGTGGAATTATTCTTAATTTGCCTAGCCAGAAGAGTAGCAGGCCCAAAATTCATAGCTATTATTTGATTCAGGAATGTCAGTGCAGAAAGGAACAGTGGCAGTGAATACAGTTTTTTCCCCAGTGAATGCATGCATATCATTAGAATTGAAATCTTTATTTTATAATCAGCACAGTCACTAAAATCAAATATAAACCCAAATGCTTTAGATAATGCCATCATCACTTAAGATAGTCATGTTTCATGCAGTAGCTTTCATTACAGTGTAGGCAAGCAATGACTTTGTTTTTGTAGTACCAAAACCTCCCACTCTATAATCTGCATCAGAATCAAGGAGATAGAAGTTTTCAAAATTTCCAGGAGCTTTTTAAAGCTGAAATATTTCTTGTTTGCTGTTCTTGCTGCTCTTCTCTCCTTGTCAGCTCCAGGGAAATTTTGAAAACTTCTATCTCCTTGATTCTGATGCAGATTATAGAGTGGGAGGTTTTTGACTCAAAATATCATATTTCTGGAGAATTTGGATATATTTAATATTTTAAATCCAAAGTCATAATTCAAGCAGCTGCTTGTTCTTGTGAAGAATGAAGGAAATGCAAGTTGTACAGTTGCACAGCTTCTGAGGAATTTTTTCCTTGTGGGTGGAGGTTGTGCTTAGGAGGTAGACTGCAACCTGTTTTCACTTCTACAACTTTGGTACATGAAGTGGTATATGGGATACACTCTGGTGGCACCTTTCAGTTACTTTCTGATAGGCAGTCTATACTTTTCTCTTTATTGAATGCTGAATCCATTTCACACAATAATGGATTTTAGACCCATATTATTATTTTGTATTTCATGGTACTATGTTATAAAATAGAACCTCAAGATTTAAAATAAAAAAGGAAAGAAAAATTGCAAAAAAAAAAATGTTCAAGCAGGTCTTGTCGTCTCAGAAGACTAAGCATACACAATGATGAAAAAGTTACAATATAAAACAAAGTACATTAAAGGAATCCCTGAAGCACTTTATGCCAAGACTTCAGATAAGCTTTGCTAATAAAAAAATTAACTGCACTGGTAAATTAGAGAGAGATTGATAGGTTTTACACATGGAGCAGTAGAAAGTGAGGTGGATATTGAGAAGGCAAAGTCAGTCCTAAGTGGATTGTGAGAAGTTACAGCTACATCTCACAATATCAACCATCCAAGTGGTTAAACATTAGATTAAATTCAGTGCTGCTAAGTTCAGTGCATGTGAGAAAAACAATTTTAACTGGATGTATACTTCAAGAGCTTCTAAATTACCTAATAAGCCCCAGGAAAGAGATTTTAGACTCATTGTGAATGCTCTCAGAAAATGTCAGCTCAGTGCCTACTGATAGTTACAAGAGCAAAACGCATCATCTGAATTGTCAGAATAAGAATAAAGAGCAAAGCAGAACAGAAATTACTATGTCACTGTAGAAATCAATGGCACACTTATTTCTTGGGTTCTATGTGCATTTTTGGTCCGACTATTACAAAAATTATAGAGTAGAGATGGAAAAGTACAGAAAAGGGCAATAAAAATCAGATTATTGAATAGCTTTTTTGGGGATGAGAGACTAAATAAAGAATTACTCTTCAAGCAATGAGTAAGGGAAAATATAATAGAGGTCTATAAAATCAGATTTTTCCAGGTAAAAGTTGCAGAGGCAACACATTGACAACAGGTCATACAAAATGTTATTAGACAGTAGACTTACACCTAACAAAAGCAAGTACTTTTCAAACAACATGTAAATTGGAAAACTCATGACCACAGGAAGTTCTGAAACTGAAGATAAAAATTGGTGAGCATTTAGACTGGCTTTTAAATGTAGCAGTGTGAGTGTGAGCTCCAAGGCCTCATCTGACTTCTGGGAAGCAGGAAGGCAAGGCTGGAGACCATAATTTCTAGTATGCCTTTAAAGATTGAAATATTCAGAGGGTGGTATTTTCCTTTCTGGCATGTGCACAATAAAAAAGTATTATTATGGATTTTCTTTCTCTTTCTGAAAAGAATGCATATTAAAATATTCTTCTTCCCTTTAAGTTGGAAAAACTAAATAGCTGGTTCCTAAGTACTGTTTGAGGCTGAAACTATCTTATGTTGCTGCCTCTCGCAGAACAGGGGTAGGGCAGTGAAGGTCCTTCTGGTTCTTAAGTTCTTGCAAAATATCTAGAGAAACAAAGACCAAAAATCACAACTTCCTTAGTTTTGTGTTTTTCAAATGAACACTGGAGGGAAAGTAACAATCACAGCGCACTGAAGTACAACTTTCTGAAAGTACCATGTAAGAGTTTACTTTCTGGTCATGTCAGCTTCACCAGTTTTTTATGACTCACAGAAGCTTTGTATCAGCCACAGAAAACACAAATGAATTGTATAACTCAAAATGTTCTGGTATTATACAGCAGCTAAATCTAAACTCAAGTGCTAGAGAAAAGGTCAGCAAAGAAGTGTAGTATCTTCCTTAATGGTACCATCAGGTAGTTTTACTTCAAGGACCTTGTAATGCCTTGGTTTTGTCTGACATATAGTTGCACAGCCAGAAATACCTTCAGAAATAGTGTGAGAAAAATATTTTCTTAGCTTCCTGTTACCAAAAAAACCCAATAACTTTCTTATGATTTATGTGTCTGTTTCTGGAAGTTTATGGTACTGACTATGCTGTTCATAGCATCAAGTTAGTAACAGTTCCTCTGCCATTTCTTTAGTCTTTTCAATATACTGGTCTTAATGGAGACCCTAATGGATCCTAAGAGTACTTGTGCAATAAGTATATCCTGCTAGCTATCTGATGTAGGTTGAGTTTCCCTACTTTAAAATCTTGTTGCACTTTTTCAAGTCCAGCAACTATGAAGTCTGGACACCAACCCAGCTGAGTGTAGTGCCTGCAGTAAGTCTGGAGAACTCATTAGGCAAAGCTTGCAGTGAAACCATTGGAACTGAGTGCAAAAGTACTTGTTTCTGAGTTGTGGCTTGAATCCAGCCTCTTTTATAACAGCCAAGGCTGTTGCATACATAGGTCTACATGTAAATAAAAGGTGTTAATTTTGGAAAATGTACTGAAATGGCTCTTATACTTAGAAGCTGTCTTTAAATTTTATTTTTTTAAAATTATATAACAATCAAGAAATGATATGTTTTTCTGTTGTTTTGTTTTCTTCCCTATACAGCTAGCAGAGGTGGAGGTACTGAGCAAGTGATAACAAAGATGAATACTAAAGTTTCTGGAGAAATTCAGGGTTACTTGTAGAATTCCTCCCCATCTGCCTATGCAGAGCTGAATGGGGGGACATCTCCCTTCTGTGTGCAGTGCCATGTCAGTCTCTTGTTTCTGCTGTCCCTCTGAAACCTCATGGGATGATCCATACCTCCATCTACAGTGTGCGCAGTCTCATCTGAATGACTGCGTGGTTAAAGCAGAGAAACAGATGCTCCTGGGGCACAATCATAGACATTTTAGTTGTTTACTTGAGGTTAAGAAGAATTACACGCGAAAAGCAACTATTTATTTCTACTGACTTTAAAGGGAGTCTGGGTGACTTGCTCTAATATAGCCATCTGTAGTGTAGTGCCTACAGTTATGTGAGATTAATCTCCCAAATTTATCCTGCTTGCTTTCCTGACAAGGCTATACCCACCAAATCTATATTTCAGTTTATTTTATCCATATGATCTTCTCTCAGTGAAAATTAAGTGTGTCAACTCTTTTTTTTACTGTGGGTCTTGCTCTGAGACACAAAAACTCAGTAGCTATGTCCCTGCTTTCACTCTCAGATCTGCAAACAATAGCCCATAATTTTCACGTGCTAGTCTGGACTCAGTTACATTAGATTTTATGCCAGTTGCATTGGTTTCCTCACATGTTTTCCAGTTGGCTGCCTATGCCCATAAAATAAGAGAAAAGAGCATGCCCTGTAATCACTTCCATTCCCCCTAGGGGACTGGTTAGGCAGGGTCTGCTTTTTACTTTCCTTAGAGCATAATTCTTCTGTCCCCAGTCATGGACACAGTCCCAGTAGTGTCCAGGAGAATTACTCTCTTGAGTTAATACTGCTGAACCCCTGTTTCACTTCTCTTTAATCATGCTAATCTTCATCTTTTATTCACTAACAGATAACAATAAAACTAAGCTCTGCCTTACCTTCGTGTAAATTTAAGGCAATAATATGTAATCCATTTGGGAAATCTAGAGAAGATGGAAGGTTTAACTCTTTGTTTCTGATGCCATAGGTGAATTAGTCAGCTGGTCATTCTCAAATCAGTAAAGAAAACACTAATAGGCAACGCAATTTCTTTTTTTGCCTCTGTTAGCATATAATTTTTGTCTTGGAAGTAACTTCTTGTCCTGATTTGTGCAATACTATATGTAAAACTGATCTCCAGACGTACCAGGATTTCACTGGGTGGCAAAAACAAAAAAGCTGTTTTTTAAACTGCTTCTATGGCCATTCTGATGGTCTGTCAGGAAGCCAATACTATTCAACACCTATATGACTGATTATACCTCAATCCCTCACCAGACAACCAAACAGATGTCACCACCAAGGATGCCCAGTGGCTGCTGAATAACATTTCTGCTGCAGTGACACGGCCTCAATCAGGACGAAAGGGGATTTCTCAGGGAGGTAATTACCTCTTACTGAAATGAAATCTGAATGCTGAAAACAGCGAGACTCCTGAACAGTGTCTTAGAGGGAATGAATTTTAAAAGAATAGAGGCATCCAACCCTATCCACAAATAGTGAATATGAGCCTAGCAACAAATATTTTGCAGAACTAGGCTGAACTCTATTTGAGCAAATATCTTCTCAAAGTGTCAGGGATGACAAATACTGTATTCTTGACTGCACTAACACATTATTCAGTCAACATAACACATTCAAGTGAAGAAATACTCTCTGCTTTGAGCTGATCTGTAGAAATGCTACCAAGACTCAGGCATGGCATTCCAATTTATTTCTATTATGTTTTGCATAAGCCATTTCTAAGAAGAAAAAAACCACCTTGTGAAATATGAAATTTACACTAAAAACAATGAATAAGTTGATGGTTTCATGACTTATTGCAGTATTAGAACTGTAACCTGTGTGTTTTCCTGCCTCCTTGAAATGCACAGTGATAAACATGTTGGGTTACTGTTAATGATAGTGATATGTAGTCTGTTCACACAAGAAGAAATATATTCCAGATATACATCTATCACAGCCTTGGTAAGCTCTAGAAATAAAACGACATTCTTCCCGCTAGGTAGTCAGGTTTCTCGCTAGATACAAGAGTAGCATTTTAACTATCTTCTGAGTCCCTACTTTATTTCACCCTGTTGCAACTTTCCAGCCTCTTTTTCTCTCTCTAGGCTAGCATTGATTTTTTTTTTTGGGGGGGGAAGTTTTCCTTTGTTTTTAGCCTCTCAGTAAGCTCAGTATGGTCAGCAGTTAAATGTGTAAACTTTGTTTATTTAGTACTTTTGCTACATCCCAAGTAGCTCTTAAAATATAAGTTTTACTCCTTAATTTTTACTCTAAACAACTATTATTATTTACAAGGATTTGGGCAAGAGCTTTTTAATGTGAACGTCTAAAATATCCTGAATAATTTTATACTGAGTTCTGTCCCCCACCTCCACCTCATAAAGAAACTGATTCAGAGGAAAAAAACTTCTGAAGACAGAGGTTCTTCTGAAGGCAATCAAATCTTCCAGAGGAGCAAGCATATAAAATCCCCTCAACTGCTCCAGAGTGCAGTTACCTCATGTTCTGTGACAGAACATGAATAGGGCATTTCAAGCCTTAGAAATTCCTGATTCCTGCACCATGCTTTGTAGAGCAAAAGATTTTTAAAAAATATTTTCCATATTGCAAAACTTAAAACAGTCCCTCAAGGTGTAAGGTATATCTGCAGAGCACCCTGAAGAGTTTTGCATTATTGAAGAAACCTGTCTCTGTGTAGCACATGAGGGCCGTGATTGCTTTGGGCCCCTCTGCTGCCTGAGTGCCCTTTGGGCTCCCTTGCAAAGCAGGGTGCTCAGTCTGAGCCAGGGTGACAGGAGCTGGTAGTCAACCAAGGAGAAGGAGCCCCCAGTGCATCCAGAACTAAACAGACTGCTGGACCTCAGCTACACTCTCTGAAATTACTAAATCAACTTTCTGTGGTCTTCTGGGATTGCCTTCATCATGGAGAAGTCAAGCCATGGGTTGCTGTCTTTCTCTCCAGTTGCTCCCAGGTTGTGGTGGTCATTTCTGGAGGTGACCTCTGCCCACTTAACTTTATTCTCTGAACACACCAATCACATCATTTTGTCTGCCTCTGTCTCAGGAAATTAAGTGAAAAAGGAGTCCTTGAAAACTGGGCTCTGAATAGGATGAGACAGTCTTTTAGGGTAACTTTGTACCTCAAACAGCCTGAAGGACCAAGAAGCTGAGACATCGGAAAAGAGGGCCTGAAACAGAGTATATAAAGGCCTAGTTTGCTTTAGTGTTGACCTAAACTGGCTTTGCACCAGGCCCAAATTGTACAAAGTTTTTCGATGAATCAGATACTTAAACAAAGCCAACTGAGAGGACCTAAAGAGGCTATATGCAGGAGATATCGCCAAATTCCATGCATATAACAATGTGCAAATAAAAGAGGCCAAATTCTTCCTCAGAAAAAAATCTGTAGAAAATATGTAGCCTAAATCTGGCTTGTCTTACGTGCTATGCATGAATATTTTGTTTGACTAGCACAGAGGAAAACCACAGCTGTCTAGCTGCAGATCTCTCAGCTCATCTGCACTGATTAGGAATGAGACAGTGTTAAGACAGGGGCCAAAGACTGGTCTTTCAGCTAACACGTGAGAGATTGTGTGCCTTACTGTTAGCCTTGCATGATCCCTGATTTTAGAGCATCTGCCAGCTCAGACTGCATGTCCAGACGCACAGACAGTACAAGCATTCAACTATGACTGTGACAACAGGGAGGGCCAAGTCTAGTTTTACCTTCCCATTGTGGGCCCAAATGAATGTGCCATTGCTTTTTCCGGTTTTACTAAATGGTTTCACAACTCCTCCTCAAATCCCTTAGGAGCATCTCCTGCCACCCTCTTTTGAGGGTCTCACAGAGGAGTCACATATGTCACTCTCAGACCTGTCATTGTGGGGCTTCAAATGCTGAGGTGTTGGGGAAGGAAGGTCTAGACAGCTTTTGGATCATGGGTGTCCACAGCTCGTTCAGCTTGCAGGTGTGCAGCAGTCATTGTAGGCTTGGACATTTTACCAGTGTATCACGTCACTAGTTTGTTTGCAGTAACTGTGGGTGTACTGTCACTTACATACTTCAGTATGTATGTATATACATCTAGTAAATACATGTTTCCATAAACATCTGCAGCAGATTTCTGTAGGGAATGCCATTACGACAGTTGTGAATCAGTGAACCAGAATTTTTAGGGCCTCTGCTACAAACCTGGTAATGAAACATGCTGTCTTTACAGATACCAGCATAGCAAGGGTGTGGAAAACTTAATAATTAAGTTTAAGTCTTTATTTTCTAATAAAGAAATTAAAACTTGACTGAGAGGCTCAGTAACAACTTCCTAAAATAGAAACTTCATTTTCAGAAGACCTTTTCACTCTGTGAGAAGAACTAGTTTAGGTTTTGTGCAGCACTGTTTAAGACCTGTTTAAGGAAGATGCTTAGGCGAACACAGCCCTTTTTAAAATCTGGGTGGATTAAAAAAAGTTTCAAATTGTGAATTGCCCTTGAGGACTTTGCAGCCTGGGCAAGAATCTCATACAGCCTTTAAGATCTGTTGGTAAAGCTCCCTTTGGAGCTTAACCTCAAATCCTAGTGTAAAAAGCCTGAAAATGACACAACGACTTTCTGACAGTCCTGAGTTCACAGAGAAACCAGTTATACATTGTCTAAATTCCACACGGGGCCTCAGCAGCCCAGCACAGAACCCAAGGAGAGTAATTCAGTAAAGAATCCTGATATGCTGCAGCATAATTGCATCTTAATACATCACCTGAAGAAGAAGTAAACTTGTGTTCTTTCAGACTAAGTAATTTTTTGTTGTCGATTAAGGGAAACAATTATCAGAATTACAGAAAACACACAGTCTTTATGAGAGGTCATGGTTGTTCTGCAAGGAAGACCTAAAATCTTGAGCAGTAACAGCACTGTTGCCCCTGCACACAGCAATACCCTTATGTATACATTGAAAATTGCTGTTGCCCAGTTGACAGAGCTAAACCCTCACATGATGCTATCTGCTTTGACTTAAATCCCAGTTTGGACAGATTCCAGTGAAGAACATAAAAATTATGGCTCAGTGATTTCCATTCTTTGTGTTCTTCTGAAAAAAAAAAAATTTCTTCTGGTGTTTTCCAAAAATAAAATCAATTGTTCAATGCAGGTATTTCCAGAGAGAGAAAAATAGGGATGCCAACATAAAAGGTGCTGGTAAAATGTCATTGGACTAAACATAAGTCTCTGCTAAAAATGTTCATTTGAATTGAAACAGGTGTTGGGAAAGGATGAAGATAAAGAAAGTTTAAAATTTCCTGATCTTTGTGAAAAGATAAATATATGAAAAAAGAACAAGACACTTAAGGAATTTTAAGGAGTTAAAGAATGTTTTCAGTACAGATCAGGATGACAACATCTGTGAAAACTTTATATTGCTTGAGTTTTAGACCAAGCAGCTAAAATGTGACTTGAAGGGGCTTTCTAACTGTTATTACTAATTTTTATTATTTGCTCAGTGCTGACGGAGCCTTCTCAACTGTGCATGGCACAAAGATCGCCCCTTTCCTACCAAGTAGAGGGGGCTTGTAAAATTTACATCCATAATGTGTAATAGACTGTTATTAACTCTATTCTTATAGGCTTTGCATACAATGGAGCATTATTAGGAGGGCTTTGAAAGAGAAATTGTGGGCAATTTGGCAAACTCTGAATCAGAATTTGGCTTCCTGAATGTTTTCCATGCACATATTGTCTGTCCATGTCTAGTCTTCTGTCCCCATTAATCTAATTTCTTTCTGATTGTTCTTTGCTCTAGAGGCTAAAAAAAAAAAAAAAAAAAAAAAAAAGGCAAAAAAACAGAAAAGGACATATTTAAAATTATTTCCAAGTCATCACATGGAAAGTAGAAAAATGTTACACAGTTCCCATAAAATAAACGATCTTTTTAAAAAGGTAGACTTAAAGAAACTTCCCAGCTTCTTTTATATTTTTTCATAAAGGCCGTGTTTAATTTACTCTAAGTCAAGAGGCAGGAGGGATGATAGAGTTAAGCTCATGCTGTTGAGAACAATTATCCTAGCGCAGAGACATATGTAGCCCCAGAAGGTTGAACAGACCACCATAGCTTAAAGGCACTAAGATAAAAGGGCACGTGCTGCGTGGGCCCAGTGGGAGCAAGGCCACAGCCTGCAAACAGAGCCCACTCAGCTTCATTTGATTTGTGCCTCTCTTGCTCTCCCTCCCTTCTCTCCCTTTTTTTTTTTTTTTTTTTTTGTTAATTTTGATTTATTTATAGAGACCCTGGTACATTCATTGGAAAGAAAAAGAGAATGGTAGCTGGGACAGTGTAACAAAATCAATATAATGCTTGCTGCAGTCAAAAATAGCTGGGCCAAGACTCATGGCAGCCTTTCTTTCTAGAAGATTGAAGACACTCCAGCAAGATGTACAGTAAAATAGATGAAGACAGGGGACATTTAGATTCTGCACCAACTGAATAGCAGCAGCAACTATTCTTTTTTTTTTCCCCTGTCTCATTAATCATGCTGGTTAATTGTTGGGATAATGATTTCACAAGTTCATGTAGTACACAAAAGGATTATCCTTGGATTGTGCATAGCGCCTGGCATTTACTTCTTCATATGCCAGTATCTTTGCATTAAAATGTGAGGATGTTGTTCATTCTACTTTTTCCTATTGTCCAATTTTGCTAGAAAATGAATTGCATGTTGTTGTCAAGGATGGATATAAATGAAGAGAGAAAACTTAAGATAGCAAGTAATAAAAGAGATCTCATCTTTTTTCAAAAGGAAAATAATAAAGGACATAAAGATAGAAAAACAGGAAAATATTTTTGTCATTTAGGTGGTGTTTTCATGCCTTTAAGAAAGGATTCAATCTTTTTTCATGCCTAGGTACTTCCTTTCTTTTTTAAAAACAGTAGATTTTTTAATATTTCTTGTCAGCTGAGTTCAGATTTCTAAAAATAAAAGACTATCAAGACCCGTTTATGTGATTTCAATCCTCACTGTCCAGAAAATTGTGATACTTATCAGTCACTGGGGCTAAAGGGAAATTGCTTATGGTTGTCTGCAAGAAACCTATCTGAATCCTTAAGCACTTCATACTTACTTATAAAAAAACCTTACAGGTTTTTTACAAGCTGAGAAATCAATTAAATTTTGCGTTATCTCATTGTTTTTTTGATTTATACCAATTTATTACTGTTTTACTCTAGTGCTTTTTCCTAATTACATATAGAATTACAGGATTTTTTTTTCTCTAATGAACTCTGCCAAACCCATACTGAATATTGTTGATTCCCTTCTTGAAATGGAAAGAAAGACACATCAGGTTTCTCTGCACTATTGAGATATTTAAAAACGTTGTAGTCTTCCAGCAAAGTGACTTGTGAGGCTTTATTTTTTTCCAAAGTAACCACCCAGAGAAAGACTGACACTTTGGCAGTGACAAAGCTTCCCGTTTTAATTCTGAAAACTTACCTATTTTTTTGAGACACAAAATTACCCACCAAAAGAACAGCACGTAAATATCATTTGGTTTCTCATATTTGTGCTCTTTTTTTCCTTACTATTGGATGTTTAGCAGATAAACAGTGAGTTGTTTCCATAGTAGTATTTTATGATGTCAGATATGTACAACTTGCTTCTTTCTCTTGTTGGGAAAGCAGCTCAGCAGCAATCCTCACAGCTTATTCTGCATGCCGTGAGCTGCAGAATGAAAAACTCTTTTGTAACATTTTTAGCCCAATATTTGTAACTCCTCATTGCAAAAAAAATGGCTCTGTCTGAGGCAAGGCCAACAATCTCTTGGGTTGAAATCACACACATGTTTTACCAGAGCTAGGAATGGAAGACTGATAAAAACACAACCCAAACTTACCTGGTTTTGGCCTCTGTTTTGTAGTAGAGACATCAGGGAATCCTTTACTTTCTTCATTGACATAAAAGACCATTCCAAAATGCAATATAAAAGGTGAAATTTATTCTAGAAGAGGTCTTAGAGTGCCCTGTTTTCAAGTGTTCCCTTTAGATGCAACCCTAGACCAAATATTTAGAATTACTGACTCAGTCAGGAATAGTCTTGTCTGTTTCTTGTAGTAACTCCATATCAACATTCCTACTCAAAAAGTATAAAGATATTAATATTTTCAAAGGACAAATTCATGTTTCATTTCAAAATGACAGCTTTCACTTTCCCTCCTCACCATCCCACTGCAACCATCAGATCAGGGAAGATAAGCAGTACCTTCTGATCTATTGGGACTGTCATCACACTGGCACAGCACAGTAATAAATATCTCCAACTTCCCTTCAACCCTAAAAGTTGCATGATCTTGAATTGCAAATAAGTTTGAAACCACTGCAACCAGCACATTGGGACTCCATGAGCAGGAATGAAGGTTAAATTCAAAGGCTAAATTATTTATTGCAAACTATTTGCTTAGTTCTGGCACTGAAGAACAGTGGAACAAATGGAATTGTTAGATGCAACACGTATTAAGAACAAAGGCTGAAATCCCATTTCTGGTACTCCATGCTTAAATTTCCCCTGTGCTTTAAGAACTGCAGTGTTAGCTTTTCCCTCTCATTAAACTGCCTCTCTTCTATATTGAACCTAACTTGTATTTTTTTTCCATTTTCAGTCTACCTAAAAATCACACATTCTGAAACATTCAATAGATAGAATGACTGAAAACAGAAATTCTCTGTGAATCTGTGAGTACAGTTGTACAGACTGAACTGTCCAGGGAGGTTATCTCATCTCTACCATGACAATAGAAACTATAACTCATTCCAAATGCAGAAGATTCATCTGCTTGTCACATTGCAGGAAAACTGCATGGACACAACCCTGGACAGGTGGTGAGCAAGGACAGGAACCCCCCACCCCCACCCCCAGCAGCCCTGCACCCACATTGGTGGTGCATCCCACCCTTTTCCATGCAAAGTGTCAGCCCAGCCTGTTTGGTCAGCAGGGGAATTGCTGGCCTTGGAGTGCAGCACCTCCCCAGCCACGCACCCACACCTCAGGGCTGCTCTGTGTTCTCCAGCTCAGCAAGACCAGCTAAAGGTGCAGAAAGCTTCCTGCAGGCCCCTGGGAAGCAGGAGGCATGCTAGGTCACTCAGACCCTGCTACTTATGAAGCTTTCATGCTCTGTGTTATTTTTATATACTGCCTTGGCATCTCACAGCCAGAGGAGCGTAGCATTTTAGTCATTTAGAGCCAAGCTCTGTCCTCGCTTACACCCATGCAGCTCATGGCCCTGGGAGAGAAATATATCTGCCAACAAAGCATCATTCAAAGTTCCATTTCTTAAAAAAAGAATACCAAAACAAATGGAAGGATTTTGCAGCAAACAAAATCTGGTCAATCAAGTAATACTGAGCTGAGATTTGAATGAATTATGAGCTAATTTGCCATAATAAAATGCATTATGAACATAGTAGACTACAGAAGATACAGCTAGCTGGATGAGTCCTCTAGTTACTTCAAATTCATGAAAATAAACCATGGTTTTCCACTTTTGCATACGAATGGATGCTTTCTTCCTCCAGTTTCTATACCAGTAGGTAGTCATAGTTACAAAGCTAAATTTCTTGTGGAATTGCATATGAGTACTACTACACATCTTGTCAATTAAGGCATCTGAAATCCTAACCTGATGATCCTCAGTTGCACCAACACTTTTAGAGATAAAGCTTTCAGGTATCCTGCATCACCCATTCTGATTTTCTACTTAGGGAAACATCCCATTAACCTCAATACACTATTTTTTTTAATACATTTACCAAACACGAAAGGATCTAATACTTACCGGACACAATAAAGCAGTTTGAAATCCCACTTAAAAATGTACTTTTCCACCTTTTTTAGAATAGGCTTCTTTGCTAAAAAAAACCCCTCTGAAACGTTAACATTGCCACTCTAGGGTGTGTGAGTTTGTAACAAAGTCATGGTTTGGATCATATAAAAGCAATCTTTGGAAATGTCCTTAGCTCTGTTTTCAGGACGAAGAAGAAGTGTTGCATATCCAAAGGCTTGAATAAAGCCTCAGATCAATGTTCTTTTAGCTCTTCCCAAGACTAAGATATTCACATCCATTTTCTAAACAATTGCTGCAGGTTAATGCTGCAGAACAAAGGTGATGAGAAGGGGGGCTGCTCTCCACTGGAAGCTACCAGGACCTCACACCAAACTCCATAGGTAGGAAGCCAAATACCTTCTGCCTCGGATTAGCAGATGTGTGCATGGAAAACTATTTTTTTCAGCTCAGTGGTTATTGCTGATCTCTTCAGTGCTGGTTGCATACTGATATGGCCAAAAAGCAGAGCTGTCTGTTGCCTGCTAGAGCTACTGATGCAAAACCCTGAAAATGCTAAACTGAGTTAATTATACTGTTCCTCTGTTGCCATCATCCCATTTATTCACTCATGGTGCAATCTGGTATAGTACTGGCATTCATTCTAAATTATGACAGCCTTTACTTTCATTTTGGTCTACAATTCCTAGTTTCAAAGAAATCATTTGTAAATTTGGTATTTTTTCATAGAAAATATCTTCTGTGAGTCAGACATCTATTTTCAGGGTTTTCAAACATTTCAGAGCTCAGGAATAAATTAACAAGAAATTGAAAACATTCAGAATTTCCAGCTGAAATTATTATAATTTTTTAACAAGTTTGGAGTGTTTTTTTCCCAGTAGTTGAAGTGTTTGTAGCACAAGTCAAACATATTTATAGAATCATAGAAACTGTGTTTGTAAGAGACCTCTCTGGGTGTCTCAAGACCATTTATCTGCTCTGAGCAGGTCTCTTACCAGCCTGAGAGCAGAATGACTGTGCCCTTTCTCAGCTGAGAAAACTTGCAGATTTTCACAGATGGAGACTCCATAGGTTTTCTGGGTAATTTGTTCTGCTCTCAAACGGCAAAGTTTGTAGCAAAAGTCAGACGTATTTATACTGTGAGGGAGAAGTGATAAAAATTTCCAAAATCTAGACAGAGACACTTAGATGGTGCATGTTGTCATGAAACTGCAACAGGAAAGGATAAATAACCAACAAACCCCCCTCCCCCTGCAAACCAGCTGGAGAGTGGGGGTCACTTCTAAGTGCAAAACAAAGGGGATCACCACCCTACCAACAGTTCTGCTTGCTTTATTTTGATTTAAGATCCAGCCTAGGCCAACCAGGAAAATCTGCACTGCAGAGATAAATAGAATTGTAATCTCTAATGAAAGTAAGAAACTAGACTGTGTCAGGCTATTTGTAATCACATTGGCATTTCTGCAGTAGTCTGACTTATTTCAGTATATAGCAGTTTGCCTTTTCCTTGACTCAATAGTCAATTCCTGTTCTGAATACTTTTTCTGTAGCTACAATAGAACATTAATTCCAGCATAGAACTAGCTGTGTTTAGTGATGAAAAAAAGCAAATTTTATGTATTTACACATTCTAAGAATGCATGCATTTATATCCATGTTTGTGTATACAGTATATATCAACATGTATCTGTAGATAAAATAGGTAATACAGAGATAGATGTAAATAGACATAATTATAATTGCTATGTAGTTTTATACTTGTAACAGAAAATACACATTCATTCATAAAAGGATATCTAAATATTTAATTATGGAAGGATTCACTTACAATGTCATTTTTAAATACTCATTTCCAGCAGATACAGAGTTATTCTTTCTACTTGTTTCCTTTTTTAAGCTGCTCTTTCTCCCTTTTTTCCTAGTTTCCTCAGATATAGGGAGCTGTTCACGCCTCCCAAGTGAATTGAGCCACGTTTTGAAATCACCTACAAACTTGTATTAGGCATCCATAGTCATTAGGTTCCTCTGATGGAACTATAATGAGATGGCACTAACTGATGGATTAGACCTTCTACTCAAGATGAAGTGAATGCAGTAATCTTTGAGGTGAAATGTGCCACAAAATAACACAACACTAATGATATTTCAAGATTAAATGTGTCTTTGTGCCCCACTGAGCAAAATATACTGATTCATTAATAACAAACTAGATTGCTACCAAATACATGCTACCAGCACAGAGTTTATATTGCTTATTCAGTATTCATATGTTGAGTAGATACGCTTTTGAAGATATTTTATATAGTTTATGTTATTTAGGTTGGATTTACTCCTTATTCCTCAAAGAGCTGAAAGTCTCTCCCAGCTGAACAATTTTATCAGCTCTCATGCAGTTACCTTAAGATTTCTAGGGGCACATTCTGCACTGGTGCTAACTGGGAACCTTGGGTTTCCCATCTCTGTAACAAATCCAGTTACTGTCTCAAGAGAATGAGCATGATGTATCTTTCCCATAGGGTTTGTATTTTTCCTTTCTATAAAAATGTCATGACATTGCACTCAGAAGGCCATAAGTTTACAAAGTGAGTTATGGGAGAATAACAGCTATGGGGCAGCTGTACTCATTTTCTCATACTATGTTTTCTTTTCTTTCAATACCTTTTAGTGAGAAATCTGAAGCTTATGTCACACATAACCTAAATGAAACTGTATTATCTCTTCAACACATTTCAACACAGGTGTTCTGCTTATTTCTATGGATATTGCTCATTAAGTCTGTCCTTTTAAGAGATAAATGCTTTTCTACTATACCTTACCTGATACCTGAATACACATTTTGACCCAAGTGCAACAGGCTTCACACCAACAAGGTTCTGTCCTTGCAGAGCTTTTTTCAAAGAGCATCTGGGTCAGGTTTTATGCTTGTGACTCATGAATAAAAGCTCTCAGTGCTTCTTGTAACATTTCACTCAAGGTTAATCATTATATAGTATGGGAGACACCTGAGAAAAAAGACTCCCCTGCCTATACACTCTCCAGAACACTTTAAATTCTAAAATCCTTGTATTCTTCATCAAACTCCCTAATTACTTAATTAAAACTATAGTATGTGTCTAAGAACGTACTGCAGAGACTTAGTTTGCAGTAATTAAAACACAGTGAAGCCTTTATAGCCTGATACATTAAAATAACCTATTTTCCATCTCCTTTCTTAACTCAAAAATCTTCTCATCTTTTAATTTGCTTATCTTAGTTTCATTGATGGTACCTGCTGCCTCAGCATGTACTGAATTTACATAGCATTTGCTCCTGTCCCCTGAATCTCAGTGCACAGTGCAATCCAGCACTGGTTTCAGCCTGTCAGCATCTCCTGGTCAGCAGGACACTGATAGGCATTTTCAGCTTGAAGCTTGCTCTCTGTTTGTCTGTCTTCCCAACCTTGCAGTCTTCCTCAAGTTCTGGCAATGTCTTGCTCTTGACAACCAATTCAGGAGAGCCCTGCCTAAGTTTCACACCTGTGGCAAACACTGACCACCAGGTAAATGAAACCATTTCCAATTCCTCTGCTCCCACTGAGGTTAGTGCAAACCAGCACCCCAACATATACTGAGGCAATTACCAACCTACAAAAGTAAAGAGTTAATTGAAAATCACAGGCTCTTTCAGATGGTATCAAACCTGCCATTCTCCAGAGGACCCTGAAATAGTAATTACTCAGTGAGCACTTTTCCCTGTGCTTTCACCCCCTGAGGGTGACCTTACTCTAAGAAAAATCCCTCTGCCTCTTGCATGCTTTATGCATCTTCCCCATGGAGTATGCATTTTATGTAACAGGATGATTAATTCTTCATCTCCACATCAGGGTAAAAGACTTCCTTGAAGAGGCAAAGCAAAAGGATTGGGGTGATGGAGTCCTCCCTGAAAGAGACTTTCATGAGGCTTTACTTTTCTTTTGTGCTTTGATATGTTGTTATTTAAATGGATTTGCTGCTGGTAAGTGAGAACAGAGCAGGTGTCTGCATGCGCTTTGAAGATAATTGTTTTTCAACTTGTCCCCTTCAGTTTTTAATGCCTGCTGGACATTACATGGTAGGCTGTACTCTCTATCTGCTCTTCATACCACTTTTATCTCTTGAAAGTTTACCTGGCTCTAGTAAAAGATAGTCAGCATTACTGAGAGATGGGAAATTTGGGACCATGCGAGCTACAGCTGTTGCACTCCATTTAGTGCCCCTGAAGAGATGCTATTCCTGTGTGCCCCCAGCTCTCCTTCCACTTTTCCTGAACATTTAGCCAAAAGTTTCATTCATGCATATCCCTACTTAAAGTTCCGTCTCAGTATGGGAACAGTGTCTATAACCTTATCCTGTACAATTAAAGGAGCATGTAAAATTAGACATCTAAATTTGCATATTTATAAGTAGCCTGAATGTCAGGATCAATGTCCTTTTTTGTCTTTGAACAGCAGAGAATTTGTAGGTTCCTTCTTGGTGTGGGAAATGCTGATTCTCTACACAGACCAACAGGTGAACCAGCCCAACTTGTTCTTTCCCTGCATGGTCCCAGAAATCCATCTTTTCTTTTATAGTGATTGCAATAAAATCAATTGTTTATCCTGGGTCACTCACTGCTGTAATCAACAGACCATTCTTCTTTTTACCCTTCTCCAGCTAAAAATACATCTTTTTTGAAACTCTCAAACCCTAGAACTGTCCTCATTTAGGACTACAAAAATCCTGATGAATGCTGCTGATAGAAGATCCTGCAGATAAACATCCATAGATACTTGCTCTAAACAAGTTGTGCAGGTGCTATCATAGCTAGACTGTCTCAAATATCTTCTCAAACTTACTGGCATTTCCAAATGATAGCTCTCAATGCAGGGATGTCTAAAAAATAAGACTTTTTAAAGTAATGGGGGAAATCCACAGCAGAACAAGAGGGCAAAACCTTTAGTTTAGACCTTCTGGCCCTCATTGCAGCCCATTAACCACCACTTCTATTAAAAAGAAAAAGAAAACAAAAACAACAAACAATGAACAGACAAATACACATGAATGAATTATCAGTGTATGGTAAATTCATTGGAAATTTGCTGTGCTAACTCAAGTAACTTAGCTCATTAAACCCTGGGACCTGTTTACTTGTTCTTAGACTAAATTACCTGTTTATTTCTGCTTTATTAGGATGCAGTTTATTTTTTTTTAATGCAATTCTGGTACAGAATTGCCAGAAGATTTCTAGTGCATTTATAGATGCATTACAGGCAAGAAAGGTGACACATCTGTTCTATCTCCTTGTCCCCACATCTGGGAAATCTCTGCATTCTTCACCTGGTATGACTTACTACATGACACAGCTCTGTGCAGATAAACACACAGAAATGGGAGAAAATTTCTTGGTTTGTCACATCAGCTCAGTGTCAGCATTTCACACAGCCAGGACCTACTCTGAATTGACTTTCCCTGTTGCATTTGGATCAGGCATCTATGAGCAGTCTTTAATTCAGTTATTGAAAGAGACTGCTCACTAAAGCTCCAAATCCAGCCTGAGCAGTGTGTCCCCCTTAGATGTGTGTCCATTGTACACAGTTAAGTGCAGGTCACATTTCACCATGTAAACCTCATTGTATCTATAAATTCCATTTAAAGCTTGCTTAGAGCACTACAGCTTTCAGACTTTCCATTAAAAATATAATTTTAATAAATAAATATAACATTTTGAATTAAAATATCAAAATTATGGATGGAAATTTACAGATCCTATTGGATTTTACTGGAGAACTTTTGAAATAGATTATTTCCATCTCATAAATTTCACTTTCATAAGAGAACACAAAGCAGATAAAACAGTGGCTAAGCAAATCATACTGATGACTCTGAAATAATTTTTGAGAGGATATGATTATGAAAAAACCCTGCGACATTTCAGGTTACATTAAAATTCACAAAATCATGAACTTTATCAAAACTTTGCTACCCTTGTGTGGTAGGCATTCAGTTTTTTCTTGCAGCTCTTTTATGGCTATTAGGCTGAAAGCTTAAAGTAAGTAAAATTATAGGCCAGATAAATGAAGATGACTCTTTGTGAAAGCAATGTTTTGTAAAAAAAAACATTATTAGGAGTTTATTATGGAAAGAATTCTCAGTGTGTGGGAAGCTTGTGGTCATCATTACCATAATCTGGCCAAAAAGCTGCCTTAAAACCTGGGTGTACAGCACACCAAATGGTGCTCAGATGGCAGGCATTTCTGGAGGTACAGTAGAAGAGAATCTCCTGAGGAAAACCATGAGCTGAGAACTGATTTGAGCCACTTTGAAGGGGAGCTGTGAGCAGGGGAGGAGTGCCTCAAACTGACTGGGTCCTGTTTTCAATGAGAATTCGGGAAATGGCCCAAGAGCCCTTGGCAAAATACTTGTTTGGTTAGGGACCCAAAACTGCAGCCACAGGCTGCTGAGCATAGGCTTAGCTTTGACACATCAAGTGATTCAAAGGCAGGAATCCACTGACAATCCTGGAGACAAGTATGTACACAGTCTTTTGCAGACATGCATTTAAGAGGTCTGTGATATTGTGGACCAGACACAGACTCCTAAGAACAAATGCAGTTTAACGGTGGGAATGCCCATAAAGAAGTCAAATTTATAGGAGCATTATTAGCTGAAAGGGTGAGATATAATTTACCTTATTGTTGTGAAGCTTCTCCAAGACTGTAGTGACCTAAAAGAGTTTAGCAGTTTTGTTCTTGAAGCTTGGTTCTGGTGTCAGGGTAGTCTTTGTCCTCTGAGTGGGATTATGCATTAGACAGTGAAAAGCAAAGTAAATTTTCTCATCTAGAAGATTTTTATTGATATGTTCAATGTTATAAGACTCATTTTGATTTTTTTGGTGTAAAGTTAGCTTTAAATATGTCTTTCTTCCAAAAAAACCAATGGGAGCTGTGTTCCTATGAGTTTGCAGGACATCACTAATTTATTTGAAGAGGAGTCATGAAAGTTCAAACTGAGGTCCTATACATAATAAGACTCATAGCTGCTAAATAATTCCCAGTAGACAGTCATGGCCAATATTAATGAGACCCCATTATTAGTTTAAAAAACTCTTAGTTGAACTCTAATTGCAGTTCCAGTCATTAAGTGCAGTAATTAACATTAAGGACTGTAAAAGCTTAATAAACAGCTTTTCCATTCATACATGTGATGCTTATAGTAGAATCAGGTACTCACAGAGCCATACCTGTGGATTACATTTGAAGCAAGAGCAGGTTTCAAATAGCCCTCAACTTGTATGTTATTCTTTGATATTTGCAGAAAAAGAAATCATAACTATGAGACTAAGGAGGCTTCTTATCACACTGGCAGAATTCAATTTTCTATTTGTTCCTATCCATGTTGCTACACAATAGGTTTTTCTGGGAAATGCAGTGTGTAATCTTCTGGAACAATTTTGTTACTCTTTATTTCAGCAAATAATCACAATAATGACAATGATTGTAAAGAGAATTGAATTAGTCATAATTTTAACCAAATTCAAAGCCAGGCAAGAAAACAGCTAAACTAAGAAAAAAAACCAAAACAATCCCAAACTTGGTATATAAATTAGGCAAAATTGTTCAAACAGATGTGGAAGGAATAAAAGGATGGAGATGATCTTATCATTACCTTTTAAAGAGCATAACCAAGCACCAAATAAACTACTGACCACATTAAATGAATAGACGTAATAAATTTCATCTATTTATTTTCAAATGCATCCAAAATTTACAAATAGTCTACGGTGGGGAATAAAGGCATCAGCCAGTATTCTCACCAGAAAGAACAGGTAGTGGGTCATGTTGGCTGGTTCTTACTTGAGAGAAATGCATAAATTTCCATGAGAGTATGATTGCAGAACCCATAGGATGAATATTAGAATGAAATCTAGAAATGAAAGTATTAGGAGGGAGTTTTTACATTGTTGATCAACCAATCTCTCTTCCTAGTGAGAAAAGCTGGTTTATTACAATGGTAGCAAAACCAAAGCCCTTATGTAACAAGTCTCTTTAAGGTAGTTTTGTTTCCTCTGTGACATGTAAATCCTCCCAAATTTTAATGCTGTTTCTAATGTCCCTCTCAAATTCCAACTGGGTAATTACATTTTTTCTACTTATATCATGACACAGTTTTGACAGGAAGAAGTTTCATTTGCCTGTCATCTCAAACTATCATGTATTTTTTACTATTAATTGCTTGTTACATTTCATTCAGAAGCAGTTGTACTTCACACATGGCTTTAAAAGACTCATGGACATTTTTTGTACATACATGTATGTACAGATGTGCTTGGATCTTTAAATTATACTGCTGTCACATGATTTTAATTAAGTCATAGTTCTGAAAAAAAAGTTTTATCTGGCCCTTTGGAAGCTGGGATTATTTAGGAAGTGGTATCTTTTCCTTCTTGAAAAATCTGAGTAAATTATCATGTGCAATAGGAATTTATAGGCAAATCCCAGCTACCAATAGTAGCTGATGAAGTATACAGTCTGGCTTTTATTCCATTTCTGTGAGAAAATACAGCAACAAAAATATTTTTATCTAGTTTTAGCTCTCAAATTCATGTTCAATACCAAGATATAGCACTTTTTTATCCATTATAAAACCACCTTTTTTCTTTCAGGCCTAGGGCATTAAATATTTTCAGATTCATCGCTGCAAAATAAGCAAGTAAATCCTTCATTAAAATTGATTCACAGTGTCAGAATATAATGTCATAAAATCATTTTTTCACCTACTCTCTTGAGAATGTGTTCTGGTCCTTCCAGGAGGTGTTGTCTCTTTTCCTTGATATTCGACAGCTTCCTAGAGATCATGTCACTTAAATGGAACATTTTTGTGCCATTCAGAAATCTTATTGACTGTAAACTAGAGATTAAATGGACACAGGACTAGCAGTCCAGATTGATACAGCCGTCATTATATACTTCAGCTAAGTATCAATTATCTATATTATTCCCACATAGGGATTGCAATCTATAAAGTGAACTTATTTCCTTCTTAGCTTTCTGTGTCTGTAATAGAATGTCAAATACTGAAGCTAATAGCAACAAAATTCTCTTTTCCCACAATGTACAGGTGTTGGGTTGGTAAAATCTCAGTTATGATCTGGTAACAGGGTAATATCTATTTTCAGTGCATTCTTATAGAAGCCAAGATTCAAATGAAAGCACATAAAAAGAAAGTTCCTTTCATTACTGCCTCAGGTTATACCATGATATAATATCAGCTGAATTTTTTTTCTGATAATCCATGACAGTTTTGCCTTGGGCCAGCCTACAGACATTATGAATCTCCTGTGTTCTGCACAGTGTGGGTATAACCAGGCACTGGCAGTTCACCATGTACCTAACACCCACCCTGGATTAAGGCATTACTCTCATTTGTTTGTCTTTGTCTGGAGAAAAAAAAACCAAGACTTTGCAATCTTTCTGCTCTGACTATGTAACTAATTCCAGCGATTTTGGGATCACATGATTTAGAGAACTATGGGAGCCCTGATTTTTGGATATCCAGAAGATCTATGTGGGCTGCAACACAAATTAAAGTCATTCTTATGCCTATACAGATATAGCTCCAACACTGCCTCGGGTACAAGACTTCTAATGGTGAGCAATGTACAGAGGGTGTGTAAAGGCCAGTTTCAATATTGTGCTAGCCTGGATATATAACTGCTGAAAATATATTTGTGCTTATATTAGTAAGGAATGTGGTACAACAGGACCAAATCTGCAGCACATAAGTTTTGATGATTCAGGGCAGCACCCACAAACACTTTGACCATGGTCTATTTGGTAGTAATTCTCTTCTTGCCCCATGGTCTGAGCATCATCTAGTACTTAGAGCACATTCAGGGCTCTCCCCAAGCCCATCTTTTGGTTTTGATTCACCCATAAGGCATGTAATTCATAATCACCATACAATCAATTACAAATGCAGGAAAGGAGGGGCAAATCAGAAGATTTGCTTACAAATTTGTTTCTTACACCTGAGAAAGAGATAAAATGGTAGTAATGCAGATGTGCCCACCATTGATGTCTATGCAGATGGAGAGTATTTTTGTCCATGTATTTTGGCCAAACCCTTAAAGGTGGTATCTTGGATGGCCCAGGAAAACGCTCCTTTCCTACTGATGCCATTGAAAAAGCCACGTCTTTAAAGCTATTTTTGCACCATTTTTGATCCATGAGCCTAAGAGGCAAAACCCTTTTCCCACTAAAGTCAACAGAACATTTCCCACTGATATTGATGCAGCTAGGATTTTGCCCAAGGTTTGTGTGAACCCAAGATAACACCTCTATCAACAAAAAACTGGAAAAGACAAGGCCATGGAATGGTGCTTTTTCCCTGTGTTGGTGGCTGGCTGGCTGAGGACAGCCCAGGTGCCTCAGCAGGAAGATGCTGTAGACCAGCAGAGGCTGTGCTCTTGGGATTTGCCTTAGACTTTAGTGGTAATTCACATCCCAGTTCTCACAGTCAGGGACAGCAAACAACACTGTTCAGAACCCCAGAGTCCCAGGACTGAATTCAATCCTACGTGGGTATTCAAGTAAGTCACCTCAGCTTCTGCTTCCTTTGCTGCCCACCTTGTGTCTTGGTGTTTTCCACCGTAAGACCAACTGTGTAAGGTCACCTTCCATGCTTCTGTGGGAGAGCCTTGCACAGTAGGGAGCTCTGAGCATGTCTGGTGCTGACCTGAAACAAATACCAGCATCAAAATAGGTTGTTCTCTGAGAGAATTGCTGTTCCTGCCTCTCCTCTGAGCTTCCTCTGAAGTTTCTTGTCTTGCAAGAAATAAAGGATTAATGTCACTGAGGAAAATAACCTGTCACCCAGGAGAATCATGTTTTGTGAGACTTATCTATTTCTTATCAGTGTTGGTACTTAACTTATGTTAACTGAGCACTGATCAATGGTAGTGGAACTTCATGGGAGCTGTCAGTTGCATAGCACTATTTTACTTCAAAAGTTTTCTGGAACTATTTTTACTTGATATCCCACTTTTCCTCCCTCTTCTTTAACAGTTTTTATTCACATGTGAGTTTCTGGCAGTTTCAATATGTTAAAACCCATTTAGACAACATTAAACCAGAGAATTCTCCACTGTATCAATTTAATTCCAATTACTCTTTTTCCCTTGTTATCTGCTGGTTATAATATGAAATTTGGCATATTAAAGAAGATATGATTTTCTCAACAACTGTAGAAACTGTGATAATTAAAGGAAAAATTAATCTGTTTTATTTTGATGTTTCTTTTATTATATTGCAAGTATGAGAATTTTCTTTTCAAGGTAAGAAGTCATCAATTCTCATCTGTCTATCTATCTATATATATACCACAGCATCACGCTTCTCTGAGCACCTTCCCGAAATGAAAATATGGAAATAATCTTTATCTCTTTCTTCTTCCCTCAGCCTGGAGAAGAAATAGATTGCCTGATTTTAAAGTCAACAAGGACCACTAGGTTATTTAGTAGGAGATCCTTGATCAAGTCTTACATCCAGGAATGCCTTTATTGAACATGAGGATGTGATTTCAAGTCAGGCAATTCCAGACAGGCAGTCAGTTTTGATATGAAAACTCCAAGAAATGAAAAATTCAGCACTTCTTTCAGTAGTCTCTTCCAGTGCATGCTGAGCACCTGTGTGCCTTCCTTCTGGTTCAATCTGCAGATTTAATTTCTAGTTTTTAAAGTGCCTTTTCCTAGCAGATTAGAATTCTCACTGGAAGTGACTATTTTCTCTTCAGAATGGCATGTTCGTAATCAAATCAAGGCTTATGTTGGCCTCTTCTGGACAAATCAATGAGATTCAAATTTCTGTGTTTTCCATTGTAAGAGAACTTTTGAACTACAGGTGAGATTTCCTAAGTCCTTTTTTTAAATTATGAGATCCAAAACCAGACCCAGAAGCTTGGTTTGGCACAATTAGTACAAGCTGGAGTAGCAAAACCACTTTCCACCTAAAAATACCTGTTCCCCTTTTGCTTATTCAAGGGCACTAGGCTTTGTCATGGCTTTAGGCTGTGGGTCACAGGGAACTGTTTTGTTGGCATGATTCCTAAAGCATTTGCAGTCTGTTTGCACAGTCATTTCCTCACCTTTACCTGTGAAGGACAGATTTCTGCTATTGCAGTCACTAATTTCTAGTGAATGTTCTAGCAAGCCCCAATCCCATGAAAGGTGTGATACACTGATTCTTACTGTGATGGGCACTTTAAACTCTAGAGGGAAACTACAAAGAAAACTCAGTTCAGGCAAACCTAACTGCTAGGATACTTACAGAGATGAGCACAGAGTAAGCCAGTGTGACTAGATATATGACTGGAACAGATCAAATCACTCTTTAAAAACAAGTGGTGTGAATCCCTCCAAAATTATAATTAAAGAAACATTGACTGGTCTTGCAGATATTGGCCTGAGCCTTTCTCCTCCTTAAACTTACAATTAATATCTTGAGTATACGAATATTTATCTATTTAAGTACTTTCCATTAAATCTAATTATAGTATACTTCTGCAATTAATTAACAGCTGGTTTAAACAGTTATTATACTAAATAGAGATAAGCAGTCATTCTTAGGAGAGTGCAAGTTAGGGAGTGTCCTTAAAGATAAGTTTAATTCCAGGTAAGCAAGATGGATTATAAATGTTCCTTTATACATTCATTTGACATCCAAGTCTCCAGAGAACTTTTTGTTCTTTTCCTGCTTTGCTCAACATCCATTTTACTTCCCCTCTGGTCATCCATTATAAAGAGGAATTGGGTGGCTGTGCTCAGATATCACTGCTGCAGCACTACCCCGAGCTATCTGTTTCTTCAGAGTGCAGGTTCAATTCCAGTTGTTTATTGACTTACTTGGGTTTCTCAGAACCCCTGCTTGTGGCCGATTGCAGGCTGACTGCACTGCCAGCCACAGGTCTGGGTCTGGAAAGGGCAGCAAAAGCTTCTCCCTGAGAGCAAGAAGCCCAGCAACACCACAATTGCATTAGATTCCACTGTGAATTCCATGAATAGTTAAAACAGGCTAAATTTTCTTTCCCTAGTTGGATGATGAACATAAGCAGAACAGTATATAGAAAAAAAAAAAAAAGCCACATGCAAGGATGAAATATTTTTTGTGTCTTAGATATCCCAGTAGAGAAAAAAAAGAAAACTAGATTTATTCTTCTCTGGGTTGCAAATCTGTATATTGAATTTTTTCACTCCCCAGAAAATATCAGTACAAGAGACTATTTTCCACCTAGTAGTAATACCAGTGCTGAAGGAAACCTGATGCAAATGAGGTTAGTATTTCCTTACCACCTGATAATTTATCCTTAAAGGGCTAGAAAAAATAGTGGTTGCAATGCTTAGGCATGCCTAAATTACAGGAAAGGAGACAGAAGTTCTATTTTCTTTTGCCACTGCTGATAAGATCCAAGAGAATTAATCTGGGGAGAGACACATGAATATCGCACCTTCCAAAGGCAATTACTTTTACTGAGAAAAGTTGTTATAACAAAAGTTTTCTACTTTCAAAGTGTGAAATTTGCCTTTGTCTGCACATACCTGCAAAAGAAAAAAAATGAAAACACTGAATTACCAGATTGGAATTACTGATTTGATATAGCAAAATATACATTTGACTTTAGACACTTTGGCACTTCAGAAAAATGTCCATAATTAATTTCACAAATCTTACTTCAGTTGCTAAATCAATGTACCATTCATTGTACAGCTTGTTTGAAACAAGGCACACAGCGCTTGTTAGGTCTCTCACACAATTCATTGGCATTGAAGGGGCCTCCCAGGTATTTCACTGAGATGTCAGATATAACTTCATAGATGCACTTTGAAATCAAGTTTTGATCCCAAAGCAAAAAGAGAAGTAATAAAGAAACCAAGACATTTTCTTGATGACTGTTCAGCCTTTCCTGGTGACTTGGAAACAAGTCCTGGAAGCTTTTCTTTCAGCAGTTTCAGTCTCTGCTGCAAGGTAACGGTATTAAAGTATTAAGGGCAAAGGAAAAAATTGGGATAAAAGACCCCAATAAAAATGATTCATTTTCAGGAGGACACCATACTTTCTTTCCATTTTGTTCTTCTTTTTTTTCTTTTTTTTTTTTTTTTTAAAGTAGCAAACAGTTTTACTGTTTCAGCATCTGAAGGAGGAGATGCAGTTACATAAGTTGCTCAGAGGACTAAGGGGACCTCATCTATACCAGATGTGCTGTGACCACTGGCTTCTGCAAAACAAACTGCAATGGAATTGTAAAGCTGCTATACTCCTGCTGGAAGTATTGTCCCCAGTTTTGCATTGCCTTTACAGTTTGACTAAGCAAAGAGCAGGAAAGGCCATCAATCAAGTTCTAGTCTTTCTTCCACCACTTTGCACATCTTTACTGTAGTAGGAAAAACTAGACAAACTGTGATGTGAAAAAAAGAAGCAGTTGTGGAATTGTGCAGGTTCTTTTTCCATAAACTCCTCTATTCAAAAGTGGTATCTTACTGGTATCTCCTGGAAGAACTAAAAATAATTGAAACACTGATTTGAAGAATCTAAGTCACATAGATATAAGTCCAGAAGCAGCAGAGTAAGAGAGCAAGATTTCTTCAACGATAATATGGACAGTTGAAAGAGAAACATTTAACTATTCTTCCTTTTCATTTGAAGAAAAGAATGAGCTCTTTTATGTTAAAATAATGCAACAAAGTTAAGGTTTTCTATTCTTTTTTAAAAAATAACACTCTATGTAGTAAAGTGTCATTGGCTTTTCTGCTAATGAGTTTTTTTACTGGTAATAATCTATATGTTAAGCTGCCTGAAGTCAGCTGAAAACTATGAGTGGCCAGAAAGAATATTTATACCCATGAAACAAATCAAACTTACATAATGTACTTTGAAAAATAGGATGAAAAAGTAGACGTTTTACACATTAACAGAAAAGAAACCACTTCTGACATATAAAAGTGCCATTTCTATGTCACTTGCTTAAGATGTGTAAACAACAAAGTGATCTTGAATTGCACACTGTTTTTGGTAGAAATGAAAGCCAAGTGGCCAATTTGAGTCATTTTATGTCTTTCAGATGAATAGCTGTGAGGCACATCCTTTGAGCCAGACAAATGATCTGAGACAGTTCCCAAAACATATGATTATATATAAGCACCTGCTTGCTGTTATGATGATTCAGTCAAGAACAATTGTGAATGCTTTTATGAGTTCTGCAAAGCTATTAACCTCAGCAGAGTACAAACCAGTCTTTTTCTTAAGTGCCATAGTTCTGAAAACCCTCCAACAACTCTTGTATAATATGATGAGCAAGTCTTCGTGTTTTGGACCACAGAATCTGGAAGGACAAAGTTTCAGACTGATGGGCTACAAGGACAGGGTGAGCAAAGAACCTCTACATGGGTGAAACTGTTTGGAAACTGAAATGAGTCTAAATTCAATGACAATCAGATCTGTGAATGGTCTTTTCTGGTCCTCTGGGCTATCTGAACTGATGAGACAGGGCAGTCATGTTCTGGCATAGGTTCCTTTTAATTACCTCAGGATGTAGATTCCGATATTCAGATTTCTGCAGCCAAGTAGGCAAAAACTGTGCAGCATGAAGCTCAACTTTAATTTCAGACTTAGTCACAGGGGCACAGAAAGCAGCAGAAGACAGTGAGACTATCATTACTCCAAGAGAAATGTCAAGAAAAGGCTCTCACCTCGCGTGCCTGTGTAAGGCAATGACAATTAAACAAATGGGGAATGTAAGAGGGGTGGTCCAGGAGAAAGCAAATTCTGTTACTGTCTATATGCAAGATGGACTATTTGGAATGCTGAATGTCAGAATGTAATAGGACAAAATCCTTTCATTTGTGTCATTAGTAGAAATCAAAAACAAGAAAGAGAGGAAAGACAACATTGTGTGTGAGAGCATGAATAATGGACTTAGTGAAGACAGAGATCATAAACTTATCATAAGCTTAGAGTTTCTTAACAGAAGCCACTTATGGAAATGAAGCTGGCTTAACGATGGTCCACATTAAAATGTCATGTGGCAAATATTATACAGAATGTATAAAATAATAAGTATGTATATATATATATAGTGGACATAAAAGCATAATTATGCACACTGTTTGATAACACATTGGCTTCAAAGCCAGTGAGCAGGCAGAAAATGAGATATCATCATGAGTATCACTGGTCTATGTGAAGCAGAAGAGTTCCCCCCTGACCAGAAGTCCTGAGAATGTGGCAGCGGTGCTATAACCCCTTCTTATTGAAGAGAAATATAACCCTTAAGGCCATGAACTTCTGCTCTGTGATCAGTGATCTCCAAATTCATTATGCAACTTTGCAGAGTTTCAAAAGTCAAACACATGACTAGGAAGGATTTATATGTATATATTCAGCTATGTTTTTCTCCTTTGCAGTAAGTTATGGCTGTGGACAGCTGTTAATATTCACCTTTGTTATAAAAATTTTCTCATGTTATGCATATGTCATCAATAGCTATGCATGCAATGAAACTTGAAAAAATAGTTTTCCCATAGGCCTAATCAAAAAAAGCCCTTGCCGACAGAACAACATGACCTTAGGGGAGGCAGACTTAGAATGGGAGAACATTTCTATCCAACTTGCTACAATGTTGGTGTATTGACAGTGTCAGTCAGTGAAAAGCACTCTGTCTCCCAGCCACAGTGAATGAGTGAAGAGTAATTAACAGAAAGAACACCTTGTCTTCCCCTATAATTCCTTTGTCTCTTTGTCTTCATTGAAGTGACTGAAGCTGGAGCCTGCACAGCCACAGCCTCTTTTTCCTCCTCCCCTTTCCTTACTGGTCTTTCCAAACTTGGTAGAACAAAGACTGGTGCTAGAATCACCCAGATCAATGACACTTTTCAAAGAGATGGAGTCAAGCATGTCAAATTCCTGCTGTCAGTCTGCCCTTTATAGCTTACATAACCTTGATTGTCATATGTGAAGCGGTTTGGTGGGCTGTGATCTACTAGAGATTAGGCTGATTTTGAGTTTCAAACCCAGATAAAGGAGTTGGATAAGAAAAGTAGGAGTTTTTTCTGCTTATTTGTGCTTTTTGTGAGTGGAAATACCTGTCTTGTTTGTAAAGACTGTTTGTAGAAAGCTGCATATTTACCATTTCTTTCCAACTGCATAAGAGGCATGGAAGAAAAGTCTTTGATTGCCTGTGTTTTGCCACCTTTTGAGTCTGGGGCTTGACTACACTATATTAACCCAGACATTCAACAAATGAGATCCTTCCAGCCAGCAACAGCTTACAGACCAAACACATGTGTGTTGGGTAATATCTGCTCCAATGGCAACCTGAATAAATATACAAAATCTAGTTTTAATCTTGGTAGTTTGTGTTCTGGTACAGAATAATGTGTTTACACGAGGGTACATTCAGATCCCCAAGGGCTGAGCTTTCTAGAAGGCTTGCTCAGTGTTTCAGTGTTGAAATTCACTGCACTGCCCCTCATTTATTGGCCTGCGTAGTTAGATTAATCCCAGCTTGGTGTTGTGCCAGAAAACACCTTTTGCCATGCAGGGTAGAGCAGCTAGCTCATCTGAGGTTTATATCGTGGAATCACAGAATGTTAAGGCTTGAAAGGGGCCTTAAAGATCCCTTCCACATGCAGGAGCACCTTCCACTAGATCAGGTTGCTCAAAGCTCCATCCAGCCTGGCCTTAGACACTGTCAGGGTTTGGGTATCCACAGCCTCCCTAGACAAGTTGTTTCGGTATGTCACCACCCTCAGAGTAAAGCATTTCTTCCTAATATTCAACCTAAATTTCCCCTCTTTTAACTTTTGCCCATTTCTCCTTGTCCTGTCACAGAATCATAGAATCACCAGGGTGGAAGAGACCTTCAAGATCATTGAGTCCAACCTCTGTCCCAACACCTCAACTAAATTAAACCATGGCACTGAATGCCACATCCAATCTCTTTTTAAACATCTCCAGGGATGGTGATTCCACCACCTCCCCGGCTAGACCATTCCAATATTTTATCACTCTTTCTGTAAAAAATTTTCTCCTAATATCCAAACTATATTTCCCTTGGCGCGACTTAAGACTGTGTCCTCTTGTTCTGTCAGTTGTTGCCCGGAAAAAGAGATCAATCCCCACCTCAATACAACGACCTTTCAAGAAGTTGTAGAGAGTGATAAGGTCACCTCTGAGTCTCCTTTTCTCCAGGCTAAACAACCCCAGCTCCCTCAGCCGTTCCTCGTAGGGCTTGTGTTCCAAGCCCCTCATCAGCCTTGTTGCTCTTCTCTGGACACGCTCAAGTGTCTCCATGTCCTTCCTGAACTGAGGGGCCCAGAACTGGACACAGCACTCAAGGTGCGGCCTCACCAGTGCTGAGTACAAGGGAAGAATGACTTCCCTGCTCCTGCTGGCCCCACTATTTCTATTACAGGCCAGGATGCCATTGGCCTTTTTGGCCGCCTGGGCACACTGCTGGCTCATGTTGAGTCGGCTGCTGACCAGTACCCCCAAGTCTCTTTCTGCCTGGGCACTCTCCAGCCACTCTGCCTATAGCGTTGCAGGGGGTTATTGCGGCCAAATGCAGGACTTGGCACTTGGACTGGTTAAACTTCATCCTATTGGACTGAGCCCATCTATCCAACCGTGCCAGGTCTCTCTGCAGAGCCCTCCTACCTACCAACAGATCAACACATGCTCCCAGCTTACTTTCCTCTGCAAATTTACTAGTGCAGAGCCCCTCTCCAGTTTCCTTGTAGGCCCCCATCAGATACCAAAAAATTGTTATGGCATTTCCACACAAACTTCTCTAATCCAGGCTGAACAGCCCAAACTTTCTCAGCCTGCCTTTGTAGGAGACATGCTCCATCCTCCTGCCACCCTCCCTTCAGATACTGACAGACATTGATGATGTCCCCTCTCAGTTTTCCCTTCTCCAGGTTAAACTGGCCCAGCTCCCTCATCCTTTTCTTCTAAGTGAGGTGCTCTTATTCCATAATCATCTTTGTAGCCCGCTGCTGGACCACTCCAGAACTTCCTCTTCTTTATTGAACTGGGAACCCCAGAACTGGACACAGTGCTCCAGTTGCGTTCTCTCCAGAGCTGAGGGAAATATAACCTCCCTTTACCTGCTGACCACACTCTTCCCAATCCCATTTTTAATTTGGCATGGCCTAAACCTTTATGCATTCATGCTTTCCTGGTGTCACAATTTCTATTGGGGACTCAAAAAAGCAGTAAAAAAATGGTAAAAATTTCTCAGAATGGCTCAACTTAACAAGTGCTAAGAATGATTGGATGTTATTAGCACCATGCAGAGACTATTTCTTAAATACCATTTGCCAGATGCAAAATGCAAAATGCCTAAAATATTTATAATTTTCATAGATTAAGAATTCTGCCTCCCACTGAGTAGGAAACACATATAGGTGCAAAATGTTGGAGAGGTTCACCAAAGCTGATTTTAGCCCTTAAAAAAAAATAAAAATAAAAAAATATATATATAGTACGCTTTAAAAAATCCCAGATTTCATGACTAAGATGTTTTAAAGAGAGAAACATAAGTAGGGTTTTTCAGTCAAATTTATTTTATATGTACAAGCTCTAACCTTCACTTCATTTGCTGAATGGGTGGGTCATGACTCATTGACATAATCTCTTCAAAGTCTGCTGGCCTGGGTGTCTTCCCTAATGATATTGCTTGTTTCGTGCATTCATACAGTGACAGCTGAGAAAAATGCTTATTCTTTGAAAGGTCAGTGTACAGCTTAATCTACATCAGAGCAATCGGTTTCTGCAGAGCCCATTGCTGAAACATAGTTTTTAACCTTTTTGCATCTCAGCTTTTCAGTCCTCCTTTCACTTACTGCTCTCTGGACTGACAATCCAGCTATTTGACATTAAAGTTTGAGTCTTCTCTCCAAAATGCTAAATTTGGTAAGGTCAGGAGTATATCTGCTTTTCCTCATCCTCAAGAGTGTTTTAATGAAAGACCAGCATTTCACAGCTCAGTACTAAAAGGATTATAGAAATTGCAGAGCACAGCACTCCCAACCCTGTTTTATGCAGAGAAGCAAGGCCAAAAGTGGTTTGTTTGGGTTTTTTTTTCACTACAAATAACATTTGCATCCCATCATTACTGGACAGAAGCCCAAGAGGTCTATCTTTCTACCCACCTGCAGTATTGTTTTCCTGCCATTTGCCATCAGGCTCTAGTCAATAAGCGACTCAGGGCAGAACAGAACTTGCTCAGTGCAGAGTACACAATCAGCACTGAAAGCAATCATGTTAACATTCCTCTGCCTTAAGGCCTTTGAAACAGTTTTGTGCTTTTGAGAATGTTTCATGCTGAATATGCACACGCACACTAGAGGAATACGCACTCCTGTAAATATCACACTCCTGTAAAACTATTTTGCTGTTGCAAGTTTACTCAAGACAACTAGAGAAATTTATGTGGGCCAGACATAGATGTGCAAACATCTAATAAGACAATCAGTGGAAAGGCAGTGAACCACATGGAACCCTACCACATGACTCTACTTGAAATTTATTATGTGAGTTAAATAATATAGTTCAAAACCTTTTTACATCACTTTGCTGTTCTCCCTTGGCGCAAGAGAATGAATTAGACAGCTGTCACGTTGTCTGTAAATAATGTTCAAAGCTAATTTCTTTGAAGATGTTCCTTTATGTGCTTTTCAGTAAGATGGATGTAGATAATTAAATATTAAGTTATTTAAATCAAATTGAATATAGTCAGTAGCTGAAGTAAATTACTACCTTGTACTGAACCTTTATCACATAAATCTGCTTCTTTTGTTTTGTTTTGTCTTACTCTATTCAGAAAGTAATACCAATGAATTGTGATTAGTACTGGATAAGATGTTCAGATGACAACCTCATTTTTGTCAAATAGTGACAATTTTTTCCCTGATTTGTGTCTTGCTGGACATGGCATAAGGTGAAGAATGTGAGGATCATATTCTCAGGTGAGATTGCATTCTGTGCTCTGTACCTCAAATAAGTTATGAGCAAAACTGTGGAGTGAAAGCCCATCTGAGGTCAGGGGAGAAAATAGAAGGAACACTCTCTATACAAAGAGTAATGCCAAGGAAAGAGATGACCACAAGGCCAGAAAGAAACATCAGAGAAAGCTCAGTGAAATTTTTAATGTCCATGGAGAGGCAATCAGGGCATTGGTGTTTAATATTCAAATTCCACATAATCAGTGTCAAAGGGAGCTTTGCCACTTTGCTTTTCCTGATTCATTAAGACTTGACACATCATGGCTTTGCCTTGGCAGGAGGAGATGCTGAGGTAGCTGCACCAGAACTGAGCCTGTGCTCCCAGCACTGACAGACCATTAAGCTGTGTTTGCTGGATTTATTGCTCAGACTGTTAAATATGTTTGTCCCATGACAAGCAATATGAAGCGTTAACAGATTGGGAAATGGTTCAGCATGAACTCAGGAAAGTAAATATGGTTACTTTTTACTCCAAGAATTTTATTCTGTGCACTTGAGCATTCACTGCTTAAGTATTTCAGAGACACAAATCACTTGCCTCTATATCCCATCACTGTGACTTGACTCTAGAGCATATCAGACATGTCTCACTAACTAAAATAAAATTTAATTAATAGTGATTGACATTGATACTAAAATGGAGAGAGGAAGATGGACAGATGTATAAGATCTCAATTGAAGAAGAGCTATATAGAGGTAGGGATGATAGAGCTGTCTAAAAGTGGCACTGGTTTTCCCCTATTTCCAAGCTGTTTTGTGTACCATACATTGTTATACCAAGTCATGCCACATGTAGTCTGGTTTGTTTTGATTTTTTAAGAGTCTTGCACCCTATGGGTCAGGAGTTAGGACATACTTAAAAGACATACTTAAAAATCACGGGACAGAGTATCTCCTGCATTTGCATCTCATTTCTGCTACCTGTAACCTGTACACCAATGGAGGAAAATTAAAGTGGGTAGGGTAAGTGTATGGTGAAAATTAAAGGGCTGTATGAAAACAAGAAATTTTCTGTACTCCTTAGCAGCTCATTTGCATGCAACCTAAAAATGCAGTATTTCTTCAAGCATATATTTTTCTTGTAAGGAAGATGTTGCCTCATTTCGGAACAACACTGCTACACTGCAACACATTTGCAGCCTTTACATTTCAGTAATTAAGTTATTTACTGGAGAGCTACTCTATAAATTTGCCCCAAACAGGCCATAAAAAAAGCATATAGATGCATGGTGCATAGCTGATTTACAGGGACTGATCTCCTTTAAGTTATGTAGCAAAATACTGATTCCTTCAAGTTAGATGGTTGGGTTTAGTGACATGTGTACTAAACAGAAATACCTCCTGTAAACAGATTGTGCTAGTTGTCATTGCTCTTTGCAGTGTAAGAACTGCCACAATCAAACTGAAAGAGAGATCTGTTTTCTCTTTTAGCTAACTGTTGTTGCAAAGATGTGAGGGGAATAGCAAGCAAGCTTGTAATTAAAGATAACACTCAAGTAACACACAATTCTGTGTTATCATTTCACCTAGAAAACCCCAGAGTAAAACAGCAAAACAAACACATATAGGGCTGTTGATGGGATATTCTCTGCCTGAATTACATCTTACAGAGAGACAAAATGTTGGGCATGGATCCAAACAAAAAATAAATAAGATTCCATTTACTGATGCTGTCTGCTCAGTACTCTTCTATAATAGGTGTAAGGAAAAAGAAATAAACTTGCCGAAATAAACTTCTCCTACAATTATTTCCTAGGAAGATGGGGCTGCCTGTAATCTCCACTCACTGTCCACAGTGGTCTTCAAACTCTCCAAGAACATGGAAACTTTCAGGTACTCCTGTTCCACAAAGGCCAGGCCAAGGGATTGATAAGGTCAGCTGCTGACTCCAGTGAGCATGAATGAGAGGGGCCCAACAGGAAGATGTATTCTTTCTGTAAAACACCAGACTTGTACATAAAACCTGGAAATTAATCCTGAGAAGCAGCAGGGAGGTGTTAATATCTTTCAGAGAGAAGGAAAAGGAGATACACGTTATGATGAAATTTTAGCTGAAAAAAATGTTAAGAGAGCTCTGCTCTTTCACGTAACCTGCTGGAAGTGTTTGAGTATTTTTCAGCAAAACTCCCTGCATGGCTCATCAAGGCATGATGAGGCTGTTAAGTCTGTCCTCCTACATTGGCCTATCAAATTGGGCTTGGGTCCAGTCTTAAATCTGGTTATGTGCACAGACTTGTGAGCCCCTGTTGTCTTTTGTAGAGCCAAGGCTGCATGTCATGACTTAGGAATAATCCCTTGGTATTCAACTCAGAAAACAGACTTGATATTCCTATTAATAAGGATTATTTTACGATTGTCACCTCTCACTTTTCCCACATTAAATAACCATAGCTTTCCTTTTTGATTCTAAAATCTATTAATTTATGACACTGGAATTAAAATGTGTCAAGACTTTGGAATATTTAGATAAAGGATTTTTCTTTTGATCCATTTTTGTTTTAATAAGGTGAGAACACACAGTTTTTCCAGTTATGTCAGTAAGGAACACCCATACCTATTGTTTAACTGGGAAAACACAAGCACCAGTTCATTACATCCCAATTTATTAACAGCCCCTAGCAACTCCTGATGGGAACCCAGTGTGGGTTTTCACAGGAGCACAATAACATTCCTGAATGTAACATCTTTTAGACCTATAATGAAAAAGACCACGGCAATTTTATGTGGACTTTATGGAAAATAATGACATACAGAAAATGTATGAGTAGAGCACTGTCAATGAAACTCTGCAATAAGATTATTTTTCTACAAGGCTCTAACTCCTGCTTCATGATGCATAGCATATATCACAACCTAGTATTTCCCAGAAGAGCCCATAACAGTGAGAACTATTGATTAAATGTTAACCCCTTGACTCAGAAAGTTGAAATTTCACAAAGTACATCCCATTACCAGCAATGGTAATATGTTGAGAAAGATCAGCAATTCCAAACACTTGCTGCAGTATGCATTTTTATCTGTAGACTTGAATTTATATTTAAATAGTTCAAACTTATTTTTCACCGCATATAGTTATGAAACAAATACATTTTGAAATATAGTGTTGGATGTTAGTATTACATGCACACACATATTTATACAGTAGTGACAAAATATTGTTTGTAAATTAACAAATATAAATATCAATCTACACATGAATTTCAGCATACTGTTATGCTAAAATATTTGTGTATGTTTTCAACTACTCACACATTTACCTTAGCTGTCTGTAATAACTGGTTATTTCCATATATAATTATGGAAATTGCATAAATGCTTTAAGTATATAAATGTGGATACAAAGTATTTCTTTCTTATCTTAAAGCAAGTTAGTTTACTGAATTTCTTCACTGGTTTTCTTTTTGAAATTCAACTTATCATTGACATTTTTTTTCCTAAAACCTTGATACCTCATCTGTAAAACAAGCTCTCATGTTTTTATTTTTCTAATGAAATATTTACGAGACATAGGATTGTTTTGATCTAAAGAAAATATATATAACTTAAGTCAGAAAACATTCAGCTCCTAAAAATATAATTGGGAAATTTAGAAATAGGCAATTCTCAAAATATTCATTCAGATGAAAATATCAAAGGTTCACAGAATAGAGCAAAACCTCAAGGCAAAAAACACTGGGATTCTCTAAAATGCTTTCTCTTGGAGGATACTTTTGATTTCATGATACAGCAATGACTTTATTTACAGTACCTTATACTAATAATGCTGTCAGCCAGGTGTCTTTAAAAAATCCCCTAAATTGTAGAAATTATAGAACTCAATCAAAATGCTGTTTCTTTGTCACTTAAAATTATTTTTTCTTTAGTGCATAAGAAAATAATATTCCTGACTCTTAGTATTACAATTAGTTTCATTAATACTCTACACATCAGCAGTCAAAGATACTTAAATATCTGCTTTCACTAGAAGTTGCCCCTTAAATCTATCATGGGATGGATGTGCCTACATTTCGCAGTGTCACTGAATCAAGACACAGCCTAATGAGTCAGTGTGTAATACACTGTCATGTCTGCCTCAGAAATATTTGTAGGATGTTCTAAAACCATCTTCAGCAACACAGTGCTGCAGTCAGGGGCTGTATTCATCAAATCCATGTTTATGCAGTAACCCATAAGGTAATCCTTTGGAAAGTCCTTTCCAAGGTGTAGTCCATGGCAACAATATGATGGCTTTCATTTATCAGGAGCAAAGTAAAACCCAAGCACTGTATTAAATAAAGATGGAATGTATGAGATGTCCTGCAGAGTTTTACCTTTCATTACAAGAGAGTTCCACTGTAGTGGAGTTTATGGACTTGTAATTTTATGGAGTGTGCCTATGATTTCTTATTTTTTATCTATATCTGTTCAATCAATTGCTTTAATTTACTCTCTGGGCAGGCTGCAAGTTATTGTTTAAAAGTTTTCAGTCATTGCAAGCATTACAGGACAATATTACTCATAGGGAATAGCTGTGTCTGGCAGCACTTTTTGGGATCTTGTGCCTGTCTGTATCTGTGTGTCCCCTCAGCCAGCATTTCTTGGGGGTGAGGGATTATTTTTGACACTCTGAAAAAGGAAGACAATAGTGGTCAGAGGTCATATTACATCTTTACAAGTCTGGATATATTGTTCATATACTGTATACTGTATAGGAACATTATACATATACATTATTACAGTATACTGTAAATATTGAACATTACAAAGGTCCAGTTTAATCAATGCACAAATTACAATGAATAGCAAATCTATAGATAAAAAACCAATTTGATGTCCCTGCACAAATATAACCTGATGTTTTTTCAAAAATGGTGTGTCAACAAAGAGCTAGCATTTCCTACTCTATTCCTTTAAAACCTGAGCCAGCTGGACAGCATTGCACAAATAAGGGAAACCAGGCACACTGTGTCTCGGTTCCTTTTCTTCCTCTTGTCCTCTGTATTGTGAAATCAATCACATCTTTTGTCCTCAGTAAGTTCCCTGTGCTTATGGAAAGGTCAAAGGCAAGGCATGAGAAGAAGGTTTCTGGGTGTGTTTCTCACTGTGGATTCACTTTCTGGTCTGAGCTTGTCAGACCTGGACTGCCTCATATGTGTAACAACCAGAATAAAACCAGGTGTCCTGGCTCTCCCTCTCCTGGCTTTAGACTGCCCAGAGGATGGCCACCTGCAGCTCTCCCCTTCCATTTAATATGCAAGAATTTAATTATGTACTCAAGAGAGGGGAAGAATGGGGGTTAGGTCCCTGTCAGCCATCAGAAAAACTGCTTTTTCAATTTTCCTAGGAAATGTCAAGGCATGTCTAGAAATATCCTTGGAAAGGTCTATGACCATCAGGTTATGATTCAGCTGGGATGTTTGGTTCTCCATCTGAGGCTGTGGTCTCTGAGATAGGCATGGAAAAGTAATGGAGCTGTAAAGAGAAGGTCAAATGCAGGAAGGAGCACAGCACTCTGAGCTCTTTGTTGTCATGCTGCAGACAGAGAAAATACAAATGTGTTCCAGAAAGGAACAGCCTACTTTGTGAACACTAGGTCCATCAGGAGGCAAACATAGAAACAACATCACCTTGCTCAGTAAGTCTTCAAATCTGATTGCTGGGAGAAGATGCATGGATACGCATCTTAAGATAGATGGACAGAAGGGTGTTTCCATATTTATATTCTTTATCGTGCTATTCCCTGGACTTTGGTTCAGAACAAGGTGCTGAACCAGGTTTGAACCACAAGAGCTGTTCTAATGGCCCTTCTTCTGCAGGGGAGGTGGCTCCAACTCCCTACCTTTTTTAAATGTGTTTTATATAAAATAGTTATTGACAGGAGGGAGTGGGGAATATCAAACAGCAAAAATAATTCAAAATACAATCAACCTCTAGTAAAAGCTAAAAATATGCACAATAGAAACAACTATGAATGAGGGGAGCCAGTTCATTCTCAGCACTCCAGGAGATCTTAGTGGGCTGTGTGCCCTTTGAAATATGCCAATACATGCCATTTTGGCTGGCTGCAGTTCTGTGCTGCAAATTTCTCACAGGGAACAGAGGACAACATTCATTTCACATAGGCTGCTAAACAGCTGACAGATGATAATGGCTTCATGTCACAGGTGACCCAAAGGTGAAGGTCTCCATATCTCATTATGCAGCCCCTTAGCTGTCCAGTAATCCCAAGCACTTTTTGTCTGGCCCACACTTTTTTGTGTGGAAAGCATTCAATCATGTGCACTATTTCTCTCCCTTTGCCACATCCTTCCTTCAGGATGTGAAGCCCCTCAGGCTTTTCAGGACTGAGATACCATATTTGGAAGCTTATTTTCATCAGCTTGTAAGGCTTGAAGCAAGCATCACTACTCCAAATCACACAGAGCTCTAATTGAAACCGTTCCCAGTAGCTCTGTATCTACATACACACATCCTGATTATGACAAAGCTCATGAATAATCACTGGTATGAACTTGTTCCTCATTGTCACAAGTTCAGGAAAGCAATGGGGATCCAATGGCATCACCCTATCCCTCTGCAAGGCAAAGATGACAAAGTTCCTATTTTCTAAAAATAATTACATAGCCCAGTGTGAATTTGTGCGGCAAAGGACACCAGGATGACTCACAAGTACAGAGATTATGAAAATGTATTCATGCTGCAGCATTAGGATTAGGACAGAGTGAAGTTGTAAATATTCAGCTTCACTTCAGGTTTCACCTCAGCTCTTCAAATTTCTGGCTAACCCCATTTGCAGAATTAACTCGGCATTATTGTTTCCTTAAGCTCACAAAATACTCATTTCTAAAACCTTTTAAATGTGATGCAGCAAATTCTTCTGCTTTAGGTGCTGTGCTCTCCCTCCCTTGTTAACATGGTTACCCTTGTTAATGTGGTTTTCAAAGGGGGAGAATACATCAGGCAATTTCTCTTTTCTGACCCTGTGAATCTAAAATGAGATGGTTTCATTGTCTTTCTTTATCCACACTTTAATTGCAGTTCTTCGTCTATTTCTAGAATGCTCCTCTCTGGGGACCCACACACAATCACAATATATTAGAATATTTCAATGTTTTTGTTTTCTTCATGGCTCTTGTAATGCTTTCTTTTATATTCCTGAACCTCACTGATACATACAGGAGTGCCTCCATTGATGTCAGTGAAATGTCATTTATTTTTCACCTGCTGAGGATTTGATCTGAGACCTTTAACTTTATCTGTGTTGTGCCACTGCTGAACAGTTTACTGTATATTTTGCTCTCTTGAAGAGCAAAAATACATATAGTTCTATATGTAAATATCATATCAAACAGTCATGTAAAACCTATGACTGTGATATACAACATAAAGAGAGTATAAATGATTATTTTCAATATCCTAAATGACAAAACTAGTAAAAAGTATAGAGTGAAATTTTGTCTCAAGATAGGATGGCTATCAAAATTAGTAACATTCATGGTACTTTAAAAGAACCTTTACTGAGGTTCATTCTATTGATTACTTAAATCTTCCATATAAACACTTTTGAAAGCATCAGCAGGTAGAATTTATGTTTATCTCTGGTCAAATTTGGTCTGTGTGTTTTAAGAGAAATTTGGATTTTTTTCTGTTATCAATAGAAATTAATGATTTGGAGACATTGCTATAACAATAAGCTTCTTACCTTGAAAATGATTGCATTTTTTTTCAAAATACAGATATTTTTTTACCTGCTCATCATAAAGCTATGGTTTTGCTTTTTTTCTTTTCATTCATAATAGTGGGTCTGTATAAATGTCATATCCTGTAATTCATAAAATGATATGTTCATATATATATGTATATACACACACAGACACACAAATGTATGTGGTCCCTTGTAACCTAGGCTATCCTACTATTGTCCAGTCCTAGAAAATGTGAATTATGTTGTAGAGCTACCAGTACTTTCCAATGTAACTAAGGAGTTAATGTAGTACAGATCAAACTTTTTTAAATTCTTGGTCTCTCACAGGCTTTTGTTTCTTTACTGGAGTCACCAGCGGGCACTGCTTGAATGGAATGGCTATATTAATGATACTCTTCTGAGAGAAGTATAAACTCAAAGGCATCACTACAAAGTCTTCTGGAAGCTAACTAACTACAACCTCCAATTCAGAAACTCTTGCAGACTCATGAAGTAACACGAAGAGTGTGTTATTGTGATATATAACATTTTTTTTAATTATTATTTTTGAAGGGTCAGAAAGAAAAGAATGTAGGTATCCCATTATGGGAGAAAGAACAGACAGTTACTGGCCTGGTAAAGCCCTCATTAAATCATGTTTTTCACAGCTATAGCTCAATCTCTGTAATGTAGCCTTCCAAAGTCAGGCTCACTACCAGGATTTTAATATTGAATGTGAACCATCATAAAAAATACCACATATTTATTATTTTCAGCTTCAAAAATGCCTGGCTATTTTGTGTCCTGCCTTATCTAATATTTATAAAAACAGGACATGAACATTATTTAATATGATCTCAATAGCTGTCCAGGATGCTCTAGTTCAATGGGCTTGGCAGCTTTATAATCTTTACAAAATGTTCTGTGCAAAAAATTACAAAAGTGGAGCTACTGAAGTTTGTGTAAAATTCTTGTGTTATCCCCACAATCATGGTTCTGTTATGCTCAGTGCTTTAATCAAACACACACAGAGACATAGACACACACAGACACACACATATATAAATTCTTCATGCCCCATGGATTTGCAGTCCAGGAACTACAGGGCAGATCATCACAGTGATCTGGGTACCTGCAAATGTATGGGACTGCCCACTGCAAATTTCAAAAGGAAAGAGAGATGGAAAGTGCCACTTCTGACTTCAGCCCTCTGAAGTGTCTTGTCTAACCAGTTTTCTAGACTGCTCTCCTTCCATTGGCAGGAGATATATAGGCACCCCTCAAGGCAGACTCACTGCATCCTTAAACAAGCAGCATGAATCACAGCACCCATCATGTGTGCAGGTATTTAAATTCTGAAGCCAGATGCAGAGACATTTCTCATGATTTTGAGGGAAGGCATCTAAAATCTAAATGAATTTTTAATCAAAATCTTCCACTGTTTTTTAATATAATGCAAACAAATAATAATATTAAATTCTGAAATAACAGCAGAAATAACTCCCCTTTCATACACTGACCCCTTTTTCTTTATTGTTTTGTGAAACTTTTTAATAACAGAAGTGAAATCTATGAAGTTTTTAGATTAAAATCTATTTCATTTTTTTTTCTGCCTAACTTTTGGAACTGTCTACAGTTTTAAATTTTCCAGGAGTATAACATTTTGAAATGTATTATTGGATTTTATTACAGTGCCCACAAGTATACCTGTATTGCATAACAATTTCCAAAAAGAAGAGAGTGAGGGAAGATAAAGAAGTGTGAGAGAAAGGCACAGATTATTCTCACAGACAAAAATGATAAAATGCTAGTCATTCCATTTTGATACACTAAGAAAAAAGGATAGAAGTTTAAAAATAAAAAATGTTTAGCTTCATAGGTGTTATTTCAACTGAAAACCTGATAAAACTTTATTTATTTAGGTATGTATGTTTGTTCCACAACCAAAACTGATTAATCTACTTTTTTTTTAAATTTATTTTCATTTTTAAATTTAATGTTCATAGTTAATATGAGATACTTGTCAGAATTTCCAAAGACAGTAAAGAATTTTCCCATCCAAATGGCGGGCAATTCAAAGAGATGAGTGGGATCTTCCCTGGATAAACACGTGCCACTGACAGGCTGCCAGCACACCTTTGGTGCAAAACTAATCACCCAGAAAAGATCAGGAGAGCAGAGCAGGCTCATGCAGCTATTGATCTGCAGCCAGCAACTCTTGTGTTTGACAAGGTTCTCTGCAGCTAAATAAACCACAATCAGAGCAAATAAGTAGATTCTTAGATTAAGGCATTGGCCCCAGCATTAACAAGGTTGAGTTAAGGTTAAATTCAAGTCCTCACCACCACATGCTGTTTTAGCAAGTCCTGTGTAATTCCCTTCATAATCAGGTACTGAGCAGATAAGGTGGTGTTCAAAACCACAATCTATGGTTAAAAATTGAAATGATAAATCTCTGAAAAAAGAGCTGAGCATAATTGTATGTAATGTAAAATGGGCTTTCTGCAATGAATACAAGAAATTTTGATGACTGAATAAACCAGTGTGGGGAATAATATATCATCGACAAGGTCCTCTGTGATTTGAAGTGATTGTGAGTGAGGTGTCCCTGATATGTATTGCCTTTTTTAGTTTTCAATCTGTGCTCTTTCCCACTGTTAAGCAAAGGGAAATGCTCAAATTTGCAGTGCAGGTTGGCCTCACAGAATGTAAAGGGCAACTGAGGTAAGCCACTACCAGGTCACAAATTACTGTTTAAAATTTCTCAGCTGCAGCATTTGTTTTAAATGTGTGTCTTACTCCTTTCACCTCAGTGCAGGCTGAATGTTCATCAATGCACTGCTTATTGATCTTGTGTTCATATACTGAACCAAAGTACTGTATTATCACAGAACTTTGTCTTGCCTTTTCTGTGATTATAGCACACTTTACAAATTCCATGTCTTATAAGAGGCTGTAATGCAGGAAAATGGTCAGGGAAATCATATAAGCAAAATACTCAGGAGTTTTGTAATTGAAAATATTCACAAAGAACTAAGCTTAAAAATACATTTTGGACCTCACAAAAAACCTCTTTGCATCATGTTGTGTCTTTCTCTGACTAAAGGTAATAAAAATTCAAAGCTGTTTAAGTAAAGCACATTTCTAATACCATAGTCCACTGAGCTCCATAACAACATCTTGATTTGATTTCTCATGTTCCACATTTGGTAATCACCCAGTTTTTTCTGGTGGGTAATAGAAATAGTATTTATGGGTAAGAATGGCTGCAAACAGCTCCTGTCCTTGGCAAGCTATTTACTGTACTTGTATTCCTCATACATTATGATCTGTCATATTGAAGAAGCTGCTCACAGGTACAATAGCTTCAATTGTAGCTTCAATTTCAGTGGAAAAAGCTTTCCTTTTTCAAACCAAAAATGCACTATTCCTATGTAGTACTGAATAAATTCCAGAAAACATTTTGCTGAGCAGTTCTGTGTCATGAGTGCACAGCCACATCCCCAGTATTGGACAAAGATATAAGAGATGCTTAAAGAATTGGGAAAATTGTCTGTAGGGTTTAAGAATAACTGTGGTCGACACAGAGAAATGGATCAAATAATGGTTCCACAAGAGATTTTGTCTCTATCTGTGTGGCACCACTGCAAAGAGGCATTTAAAAATATTCAACCTAGCTGGCTGCCTCCTGCCATGGAATAAAATTGTTCAGTCAAGATCTCATGTCTATGAAAACCTTGTCTTTTTTTACTTTTCTCATTTTTTTCTCAATCCAGATACCCCCTTGACATGTTGCAAAGCCTTTATTTCCCTTGATTTGGGGTGAAAGGAAATCAAACCTAGAAGGAGTAAGATATTGCTCAAGAACATAAGGAGACAGCGTGGCAGAAGGAAGAAAGATGAATAGTAGCAAATTGAGTAGATAAATTGCAAGTCAAACACAGCTGATGAGTCACGGTATAAAAATATTTGTAACTTGATACCCATGAGAAAAGAGAGGTATTCCTCATTACCTCATCTCTCTAGCACAGCGTTAAGATGCTGTCTTTGTAGATGGCTGAATATTTTTAGGGACTTTAGGAACAGCATCATATGTTCTTTATGAGAAAGATATATAAATTAGACATAATTGATCTACACATTGTTTTGAAAATGTGCACTTTTTTTCCTGTTGTTTGATTTCTCCTCCTCTTTCCCAATGAGACAAAGCTCTTCTATGACTGGTCGACTTTCAATGGATAGAGATTTGGACAAGTCATGTCCTCATCCTATTGGCATACCAGAGAAAGGTAATGCTAAAGCCCCAGAAAGTGTCTTGACTTTGCTTTTCAAGGAATTCCTGCTATTAAATTAGGTTTTTTTGAGACTTCAGATGCTTCTACAAATGGGGAAAATGCCTAAAATACAAATTTTATTTTCATTGTACAAAATGAGACATCTGTTTAGAAAATCAAATGGTGTAAATTTGTTTCAAAAATATATACCCTGATGGGGGCACAGCCACTGCTTCCCATTCAGTACATATTTGGGTCTATCCAGAATCCTGGATAGAGTCCTCAGAACACAAATGCATGGATTTTTGTTTGAAAAAAAAATCAGAACTGTGTGTTTTGCACTTCTAATATTACTGAAAACACTTTCAGAAAGCTACTTATAAAACAGGCAAGGTCAGATAAGCCTAAAGCAAGCAGCTGAATACCCCACCTGAGGCCATCCCTTACATAGCAAATTCAGTTAGAATACAGACTATATCAGAGAAGAGATGTAGTTTTGTACTATAAAACCTGCCTATTGTGCAAAAGACATTAGGATTATATCAGTCTGGCTGAGGATTTTGTGGCAATTTAGATGATGGAAAATTATTAATGTAGAAGTACGTGTTTTATCAAGAATATCACTTTGCTTTTTTGTCTGATTTTCATCACGTGCCATATGTACAGCAGTTGATCAAAGGCTGTGAAGGCATTATCTCTTGCCTCACTTATCATTTCTGAGAAAGATGAGAAGGAGGAGAAAGGAGGGAGAGAGGACGATGATCAGAAAGAGAAAAGTTTCAAAGTAGATCAAATAAGACTGTCCAGTTTCCCTTTAATGAAAGGCACCATAATCAGCTGTAATGGTGACTAAGAGTGTTGGTAAAACAGTAAATAAGCAGAAGAAAACAGTCTCCAAGAATAAATGTATACTGCACTGCAGCAGACATGCTTCTCATTAGTTTAACTCAAATGTCACTGGTTGATGGGGGAAGCAATTTAACAACATCTACGTGGTAGTGCTGTAGGTTCTTCATCAGCCTCTCTCTAGGCACCTGACTGCCTACCCATTGTGTACCTGTGCAACACAGCAGCAGATATGCATTTATGAGTACTTTGCAAAACGTAACCAAAACCAAACCAAACAACAGCAAAAAAGCCCAATCGCACAAGAAACCAAGGAAACAACCAAACAACAAACCCCCAAACAAAACAAAACTAAATAACACACCCTACAAAAAATTAGTAGGGCATTACATGGAGCTCTGTTGCTGCCTCTGCATAAAAAAACTGCCTTGTTTGAAGCCCCACCAGAAGGATTTGCACTGCAGCACAGCCAAGGAGCAGCTGGGAGTTTGGACCCATAGCATCAGTGGTGTGGGTGCAGTGCCTGTGCGGGTCTCAGCACCATGCCTGGCACCAGACAGACACTACACACCACAGCCACTCCCTACCTGCAGCAGCCTGGCTCTCCCCCCCCACCCAAAACCTGGGCACCTAGCTGGCTTGGAGCCTCTCCCCAAGGGAAGGCTTTTGAGCCAGGGCTCTTTAACTGGCTTAGCTTTTCAGCAGTTCCTTTGTAAGTTCCTACAAAAACCTCCCACTCCCCTTTCAGGGTGCCATACACTTGTAATGGCAGTAAAAGTGTTGCATCATCCTCCTCTGCTGCTTGCAGGGACAGACCACAGAGCCTGTCCTGTGGCTCCTGTGTGGGCCAGTGGAGTGAGCTGGAGCTGAAGCAGAGACACAAGAGAGCAGAGCCAATACCTGGAAAAGTCCCTAAAGCTAGACCAGGAACTAGAAATATTTTAAAGCTGTACTAAGTTTGCTGCTGCCAAAGTCAAGAAACAGGACCAAAGAGAGACATCCTACAGCTCTTTTTTACATCTGTCTTCCATATCTGCAATATCAAAAAAGCTCATATTAATTGTTAAGAAAATTATATTTTAAACATTAATGAGAAGACTAAATGGAGACATTTTGCATTTATTTGAATACTAAAAATAAGAGATAGTCTATCCAGGTGAACCTAGCAGTCTGAAAACTCTAAGGTAGTGCAACAATTAGAAACCCCCAATATCAAATGTTATAAATCAAGACTTTATTTCATTCAGCCATAATATTACTTTGTAATATACAGATAGAGTTGAAAGGCAACTGACGTGAATAGAGTTGTTTTGGAAAAGTAAATTTAAAACTGTTTGGACAGAGGTAATAGGGTGGTAGGTGTTTTTCACCCAAACACATGTGCTTTTTGAAATGCACAAATAAGTTCTAGGATAGCAGGATGAACCACCCTCATCCCCCTCGCTCTTGCCCACCCCCAAATTGGTGAGTGCTGATAAATTATTAAATGACTGGTTTCGCTCCAGTATTAAACTTTTTCAGATTTTTTTTTTACACATAGGAGAAGGACCCTATTAAGGAGGACTAAGACCTCAGATTTAGGTAATTCCTCTTGGTTTGCTTGCTGCTACTGGAACTTCAGTGAATTGACACCAACTCCTCTGAAATCACCACTTTGTGGATGTAAGGGAATCAGGAAAACACAGTAATTGACAGGCATCAGCTAGAACCATTTACTCCCCTCCTTTAACCACAGACTTTGCTTTTAGCAATGCTGAAGCTGAAGGACAAAAAGTGTATTCAGATCAAAATTTGGCATAAATGAATAAAGGAAAGAATATAGAAGAAGCACAAGCACACCCAGATACTCTCCCTAATGCATCCTCTCAGCTCTCAAAAAATCTTAGTATACTAAGCCAATGATTGTATTTTCCTCTGTGTTTAACATCCTGTAAGGATTTTTTATTTCCCATTAATTCCATGAATTGCCTTTTGCAGCCACTTATACTTTTAACATCCACAACATCCTGTGGTAAAAAGGCAAAAACTTCTCCAGACAGGCTCAAATTATGCAAGCACTAGAAGACAGCTTGTGAAACTGTGAGAAACCATAAACAATTTTTTCCACATTTTCTCTTTTTCTGTCCTTTGCACAGTTTTTTAGTTTCCTTCATTAACTCCTTTTCCAAGTTTAGACATGCCAATCCAATTTATCCTTGCAGGATGGCAGGCAACCTTATTATGAGGGCTTGATTCCCTTACATAATATTTGCCATTTTGCTATTTCCCTAGAGATATCTAGGGAAAATGGGATTATCCAGTTGCATTATTTTTGCTCTATGACTTATTTCACTTCAATATTCCCTTTATTCTCTTCAAATTTCTGTGTCTTTTTTTTCCCCACTTTTTTTTTTTTCCTGTAAAGAAGATGAAAGTAGAGGCTGAGAGATTTGGGGGGGGGGTTCAGCCTGGAGAAGGGAAGGCTGTGGGGAAACCTTAAAGCACATTCCAGGTACTCCTAAAGGGATCCTACAAGGGAGCTGGAGAAGGACTTTTACAAGAGCATGTAGTGATAGGACAAGGGTGAGTAGCTTCAAGCTGAAAGAAGGCGGGTTTACATCAGGTATTAGGAAGAAATTCTTTACTTTGAGTCACTGGGATAGGTTTCCCAGAGAAATTATGGATGCTTTATCCCTGGAAGTGTTTATGTCCAAGCTGGATGGGGCTTTGGCCAATTTGGTCTGAGGGGTTGTCCCTGCCCATGGTTGGAACCAGAAGAACTTTGTCTCTTCCAATCCAAACCATTCAAGGTTTCTATGATTCTGTGAAAATAAGAAGAATAATTTGTTGTCCCAGACCTTTGCAGCTGCCAGCCCAACCTCTGGGTGCCTGTGTTTCAGCAGGGATCTTGTTGATGGAGTGAGAAGGTGCAAGGCTCAAACAGCCCACAAAGCTGCAGCATTTCTGTTCAGTGCTTTATATTAATAATCCTCAACAACTCATTATCAAATTACTCAGCTACTTTTTGAAAACACTTTTAGATAAGAGCCACAGAAGAGGCAGTTCTAGCTGCTTTTACAGATATTTCTGATTACCCTCCAAGTTTTCCTATGAGAACAAGTTCTGCTAGAACAGTGAAGTGGCTGAAATTCAGTCATTCCATGTGCCAAAGGAAAAATGTACCCTTTCAACTCCAAGACTATGGAACAGTTGCTTTTCACAGAGAACACGCAGAAAGTCATGCCCTGCTGATTTGGATTACTAATTGTGGAACTAAAAATATTCTTTATTTCACTAAATAATTCACTTCAAAGTTCAAGTCACTTGCACAAAAAATGCCTGTACACTGAATAAGTGAAGAAAACATCTGACTGAGCTGCAGCTGGAGAATATGGCTTGCTCCCACTGTCTTTTCCTGAACATTTGAAAAGATAAGTCTGCTGATATTTACAATTGAACCATATCTTTGCAATGTTCTAATGCTAAATGCATGTAGCAAATGAGAACTTCTGCCTGCAGTCAGGAGAATTGTCAGTCTGTTGATATCTGCTCTCAGAAACTGAGGTAAAATGCTTGTACCCACATATCCGCCTTTATCTCAGAGCATATTTTCTCTTATGTACTGTGGATTAAAACCCTGAAGAAACCTTTAACAACACGCCAGGTAGGAGGAGTTATACCTTACTTTGTAAAGACTCCTTGAACTTCTTTGACCCTTTTATATCCTTGCCAGTAAGAGCTGGTAGTGAGCCCAAACAATGACCTCAACTGCAAATCTTTGCTAAGTAGCACAGATCTAAAGCCTGACCAACTGAGTTGCACTCCAACAGAGTCAGGAGCAGGGGACTTGCTAAAAGTATCATCTGAAGCATCAGGAATGGTACTATTTCCATGCCATTTTATTCTAGGTCTTTCCATTCTCTTCAGCTGTGCTATGCACTGGACCAGCAGGCTGCTTTGAGAGCCATTAAGAAAGAGAGGAGTTAAAACTACAAAGCCCAGAGTCTGAAGCCCAAATTGCTGCAATAACAGCTGTTGAAAAACACAATAGGAAAATATCCCAGAAACCAGTTAACCAACAGTTAACAATCAAATAAATGCATGGGTTTTACTGTCAGGCGCTAATACGTAGACATGCTCCCTATGGTTAATGCATGTTTGCACTTTGGTCAGTGCAAACTCTTCTTTCAGTCCATTTTTGAGCTGCTCCAGTGCAGTCAGCAGCACACCAGAGTCTGTCAGGAAAGATCGGCCAGCTCTATAACATTCATCTCCATTTAGTTCTTCTAATAAAACAGTCTTGGGTTTTATTTAATTTGGTAGAATTCAAATCTAGCACTGTCATCTGACAGAGATAGATCCCAAAGCATAACATTTCCATTTAAACGCTTTAAATGCCACACACAGACTTTCTTTTCTTTTTTTTTCTTTTCTTTTTTTTTTTTTTTCTGTTTAGTACAACAGGAATGCTTAGCTCTATCAGTGCAGAGAGGAAGAGGCATGGTGCCAAAATATTTCAAACCAGATCACCAACACGAGTTCTACTATCTCAGAAGGGAAAAAAATATTAATGTTGTCTGCAGGTGGGCAAAATTCAATGCAAGCAAAACTGCCTTTACCTCTAAGAAAAGTGTCTCCAGCTGCTGCATTATGGTACCAAACAAGTTCCACATGTCAGATGGGGAATGCAGTGTGGTGCTGAAAAAAAGAAATGGCAGGCACCATCTGTATTATAAATTCAGCAGTTACCTAGAGAGTTGCTGCCATTGAAGGAAGATTGCTTCTCTTCTTTTAATAAAAAACTTGACAAGACTGAAAAGGACTTGAAGGAGCTGTCATTAGGGAAGTTTACATTCCACAGCATCTCCCAGCAAAGAGAATGCAGTACTGAAACATGAAGATACTCACCATCCTGTGATTGCCAAAAATTTCCAACACATAAACTTAGTTCTTGAAGAGAAAAGGGCTGGAGTAGTAGCAAATCTACATATTTTTAATGCAATATTACTGTTTTGTTTTGCTTCTTCTAAACACTTCAGAGAGGGTCTATCTCTCAATAAGGGGATAAAATGTATACTGGACAGCCCTGTATGCAGCAGCTTTGAAACCTGTTCTGTAAAATCAGGGAAGTCTTGCTCTGTAGATTTGCTATCTGCACATGTAAGATCTTCCAAGGCAAGGACCACCTGTCTGTGTCCATGTTCCTCCAGCTGATGGAGAGGGCATGAAATGAAAGGAGAATGAAAAGGATTGGTAAGGAAATCTGCATTTCACACAGCATTGGACATTGCTAGATATATATTTGCTTGTGGATGTGAGGGAAGAGAAGAGGGCTGATGTGGTGTTCAGTGAACTCTGTGGCTTTCATCTGCCTGGGCTGCCTGCCTGGGTGGCATGGAATGTCCCACACAATGTGCCATGAAAGAGAATGAACTTCTGCAGAGGGGCATGGAGGTGGATATGCCAAGCAGCTCATTAGCACAATGCTGGTGCATTGCTCATTGTTAAGATGCCAATTCCCATTTTCAGCCTGGAGGGTATGCAAAGGGCAGGTAAACAGTTAATGAGCGCAGTTCTTTGAATTGAGCAGCTGAATCTGTGCTGAACTTTTAAATCTTTTATAGCTGTGATATTTCAGAGTCCTAAAAATGAATCAGAACATCTGACAGGTATGCCATGAAATTCCACATACACACTGTGCCAAGATTTAGCACTGAGAATTTACCTTCTGATATGCTGACAAAGGAAAAATGTTTTATGCAGAGGTTTGTGGGCTGTTTTGCACCTAAAAGAAAATGGTAAAATTGAGCTTTTTACTGTTTCTTTTCTCACATAGAAAAATTCCATTGAAATACATGCAGTCGTTTCCCAGTATTACCACAAGCAAAAGGTTACTTCATCAATAAAATAATGTTGGTGCTCAAAGTCTTAATATATACATTACTGACAAGGTAGTGCTCAAGGTCAATATTGAAATACAGTCAGCAGTGTCCCAAATGTTAAACTAATCTCTATTCTCACTTTGCCCAGTTCATCTCAAAGCCTTTCCCTCTTTGAACAAACAGGCAGCAGTTAACCAGGCTGAGTGATAGCTACAATTGAAATGCAGCCCCTTTGCTGCATCTATTTACCATCCTGCAGTAAAACTGCATCCTTTTGTTGACCACAATGTCAAAAAAAAGAAGTAGCAAATTTTCCAAGGAAATTCTTATTTTCCACAGCCAAGGAAAAGTGAGAACCGCAGAATCAGAGAATATGCTGAGTTGGAAGGAACCAATGAGGATCAATGACTCCAAGTCCTGGCCCTGCATTGGACACCCCAAGGGTCACACCATATCCCGGAGTGATTGGTACTTGCCTGTCCACATCCTCTCATGAGAAAGTTATAACTGGAATGAGGTCTCTCCTCAGTCTCCTCTTCTTCAGACTGAACAGACCAAGTGACCTCTGGTGGTCCTTAGAAGGTTTCCCCTCCAGACCCCCCACCATCCTCATGGCACTCCCCCAAACACTCTCCAACAGTTTAATAGATAATGTTTTATTGTGATATAAAGGAGTTTTTGTGATGTAGTATTGAGAAATTCTCAATCTCATCTAGACACCTTCTGCTGCACCCCAATCCCTGGTGGTGCAGTATGAGATCTTCTGTCCTTCAGTGGACAGATATTCTGACTCTGAAGCAGAGATTTCAGTTCAAATCCGTATTTATAAGAAGTATACAAAAGAGGAAAGAAAAAAAAGTAGACATTCACAATAAAATTCTGGCAAAGAGAAAATAAATATTTCTACCCCTTCCTTGATTTGAGTAAATGTACACAGAGAAGCAATTAAAAAAGGCTTAACTTAAATTGGTTTTCCAGATGAACAACGGTTTGGATAGCAGTGATTGCATATATAACATTTATCCCTTGGGTTAATGATACTCTCTTCCAATTTTCCTTAATCCCATTATAAAGTCAATAAATATTTCTCTTTTCCTAACAGTATTCTCCAACATTGTTTGAAAAAAAAGAGGAGAGGAGAGGAGAGGAGAGGAGAGGAGAGGAGAGGAGAGGAG
>JAHLSL010000015.1:19866079-20028740 GCA_025920805.1 Petroica traversi | reverse complement strand
AGAGGAGAGGAGAGGAGAGGAGAGGAGAGGAGAGGAGAGGAGAGGAGAGGAGAGGAGAGGAGAGGAGAGGAGAGGAGAGACTAAATCTAGAACCTGAGTTTGAGGAAGCTGGAAAATCTCTGTGTTAAAATTACTCATCTGATCTCAAACTTCCCCTCTCAATTTCAGCAGTTGACTCCAAGTGTCAGAGCCTGTGTGATGTGTTGCACCTCACTGAGGGACTCTTGGCATAAAGGGCTTGGCATGCAGCGAAAACTTGCAGTAATGTGCCCTGTATCCTACCACCATACAAATGCTACTCACAGGCAGAGCTGCTACAGTTCTTAGGTGTTGGTGGCCTACCACTGTATTGTATTATAAACCACTTTAAAATCTTCTCCTAAAGGTTTCTAGCTTCTCATCTTTTAGCTACTGGTCTTTGAATTTTGACAGAAGGAAGGTCCTGGTTACTAGGTGTCTTTCTTTGACTAGCTAAATAATTTGCATAATATGTGAGCATGATCTTGTTGACCACACATATATATACAGATACACACAAATATATGTAGTAGTTCTCTTACGAATACATAAATTATGTAAATTTTTAATCAGGTGCATTTATAGTGATAATTACAGCACATAATTCATTCCCGCAACAACTTAATGGACTGGACAGAGAAAAAAAATCTGTCTTATCTCTTTCACCTTAAAGATTTTAATGTCTTTTGTTGTTCCCATTTCAGTTTGTGCATTTAGAAAATGTCTATCCAAAACGGCACAGTCAAATTTTTAGCACATTTTTAAAAGAATATCTCTTTTAAAATACCATCAGAACACAATCTGGTTTTGTTATAACCATTGACAATCAACAATGCTTTTTTTATTCTTTGGACTGTGCTTATCAGCTGAACCACAAGTGGGAAGCACAGCAAATGCTTCAGAACAATGCCATCAGATACAGAAACTTTATGATTGCTGCTGTCCAACCAGCCCTTTATGAAAAATTCAGGTCACAAAAGATTAAAATTCTGCCTTCACTGGGTTCATTTTTTAATAAAAAGGGGTAAGGGGGCAGAGAGCCTTGGGAGAATCAGAAGAACAGATTATCTGTCTACAGAAACACTAGTTAAGTATCATTAGCTCCACTGAAGCTATTCATAGTTAAAGCCAAAAAATGCCCCAGTTGACATTCTTTCCTCCCATGCTGTCGGGGGGGGAGGCCAGAGACAAGATTTTCCACTTCATCTCCCAGTGTCCTTTTATGTACAGGCTCTCAGCAAACTGCTCATGTTGCCACAACAGAGACCTTGAACCTTCAAAGCTATCTGCAGAGACAGACCCTTATCCCTGATCAATATGGATCAGCAAAGAGGCACAGACTATCTACACATATCTGTTTGCAGGACTGGGACTTATATTTTCAGTGACTGAATTTACTTTTCTAAAAGGTCAGAATGTCACTGCCGATTGGTGTCTGCAAAGGGAGCTAAAAATATCTAATTTTCATAGAACAATAAGAATGGGGAGATGCTTTCATTGGAGAGCCAGTCATCACTGTGACAGAGAAAAGTCAGCATGCATCCAACCCTGAATGCTTTTCTGTGCCAGGAAAAAAGATCCATCTAAAGGCAGAGGAGGTGATTTCTCTCCAGGAGGGAGAGTTCTGCATTAGGTCCGGTCTGAATGAATATCAACATGCATGACCTAAAGGAGAAAAAGCTACATTAGTTTATTTTTCATATAATGCTATGCAGTGATGAAGGACAAGAATATTTTGCAACTCAGTGCATGAGCAAAGATCAGCAAAGTAGAAATTTGCTTGAAAATGTGTCATCCGTGAGAAGAATGGTTCATCCTGTGGGCACTGAAAAAGAGGAGTGGAAAATCTGAAAGGCATGACCCTGATGAAAATTAACTGAAAAGTGGAAGTTAGGCACAAATAAGATGCTTAAAATAATTTTAAGAGCAAAGAGTCTTGGTTGAAATGTTTTTATCCACTCTTTCCTCAAATATTTTTGAAGGGAAGACCTTAGCCCTTCACTGGCCAGAGAAGTTACCTCCAATAGAAATGGCTGCAGAACCAAAACCAAGATTATGTTTTCAATTCAGCACTGCCTCCAAGCTCCATCTTACAGCCCAGCTATTTTTTTTAAATGATAAATACAATTTCTTTAGGGGTAACAAATTGTTCTTTTTATTGCACATATGCTTTTGCCATGTGACATCTCACTCCTGTAAGCCAACATAAAATAGCCTCTTCAGTATATCAGTGACATTTTTAGAAATTAGGAATTGAGGAGTTCGTGATGATCACTTGGTGTTTTTCCTCTAAAATGATGTGGTTTCCAAGTATATGCCTCCACTTTGCATTCAAGGAATATGTAAGCTTTTTTCGGTAAAGGTGCTGATAGAAGGGCTGCTTCCCTTAGTGGAGTTGCTTGTATTAAATATGTATAGGCTAACTAAAGAAGATCCATAGGGAATATTAAAGAGTTTTAATAACTGGAGTGTAAGGACAAAGAAGAAGAAATTATGTAGGTGCATATTAATGGCAAAGCCAAAATGAAATAACCTGATAAAACATCTTTGACATTTGCATGTAACATGATGTTAATGCTAGACTTGAAGACAGCCAGCAGGGAAAAGTTCTGCATAGGCTTCCTATGAAACTCCCTATCCACACATACTCCTTTCAGCTTCTTTCTATATACATGTACTTGCAGAAGCAGTATAAGGTCCACAGACTTCTACCAACACTCAGTTTTTCAGATGTGATTTAGGAAACATCAGCAACTGTGAATATAGCCTAATATGAAGTAAGCCAAAGCATGCCTCTGTTCTATCATTTGTGCTGAAAGCCTGATCATTGCAGGGAGGAAATGGGGACAGTATCCACATGGTTAAGGATAAAATACAAATAAAATACATTCATGTTGCCAACTCAGCAAGGCCACTCTTTGTGTTTTACTTCATGAAAAATCACTCAGTGTTGATTATAAACACTGCAGCATTGATTATCCAGACTGCAGGCAAGAGGCAAGCCATTAAAGCTTAAAGGATGAGAACAAAACTCCTAAAAATGGTCAAAGACAGAAAACAATTATCTCTGCCCAGCTTTTGGGGACACAACCTTGTGACACACCATCACACATGAGTGAGACATGGGGCTCAGCTGTGATAATACTTCTGTTCTTATTATCTAGGAAGTAAATTCAGATTTTGTCCAGCTGCTATGTCAGATGGAGTTTATTCAATCTGAACAAGGTGGGGGCAGGTCTGTCCCCTCTAATACCTTTAGGAAGAGCATAAACACAATTCTGGAGCAGAGTCCTTGCAAATTCCCCTTCACTTTTCCTTCGTGGGGACAGAAAATGATGCTGGAAAATCACACAGTCTCATGCATGAAGCAACCAGTGATTCATTTGCCAGGCAAATGCTGGGATCCCTGCCAGGAGACAGCCCATCCATCTTTTGTGCCCAGTGCAGGACTTTTGGGCACAGGGTCAAGCCATCCATCATCTTCAGAACTGCATATCCTGTGATGTCTTAGCTTTCACAGCCAGGCAGCACTAAGAGGCCACTGGCTCACTGTGGACATAAAAGCTTCCTTGCACACTTATTCTTCCATGGTGGAGAGAGACACATCTCTTGGATAACTCTGTTACTGGGCATACATCTCGTGGGCATAAAAAGACTTCCTCAGCTTCCAAGCAGAAAAAAATAATAGTGAGAGACAGCTAAACCCCCCTGCAAATCCAGACCAAGGAGGAATACTGCTGATTTTAATTTTATTTTCGGCATCACTACTGGCCTTTTCTAAGTTTTTGTTCCTATCTTCATTATAATTAACCACAAACAACCTCCAGTAATCCCAGTTGCACATTGCTATGAAATTTTCTTTACCATGTTTCTTGTTGGCTGCTCCCAGTACAGTGTATGTTAATCTTTTCAAAACAGGCCTTGAACTCACTCAAGAATATACTAAGGTTTGGTTTTTTTTTCCTTAAGGGAGAAATGCAAAATATCTCCTTACAACTAGAGATCAATCATTAAAGAAATTCTGTATTGGATTGTTCCCTCTTTATGCTTAGTTTTCCTTTGAAATAAGCAAGGAATATCTCGATTTAAGTGTCATTTCAGTGATTCTCTCACACTAAAATCACAGTTCAATAACTATGGAAGAAAGCAGATGGGAAGAGACTTACAAACAAACAAACAAACAAACAAACAAACAAACAGAGTTTGTCTTGTTCTCATCAGCAAATAGAAAGAGAAGAAATTTCTGGAGAAAAAAGGCAAAAACAGCACTTCACTGTAGGTCTTCTCCCTTCCTTGTGGCGAGCAATTAAAATTCTCTAGTGGTGCCTATTGTAAAATCCCAATCAGGTCTTTCAGAGCATCACTTGAAGTCTGTGCCCCTCACTTCTGTCTCCAGGAGTGTTCCAGAACTGGTGATTCAGCTTTCAGTTCTCTCTGATGAAGTCATGGGGAGTTTCACCTGAGCAATGCAAAAATAAGCAATGGAAGCCAACAGCTCCTACAAGTATAGATCCACTATAGAACTTTGTGACAGATTTTTCTGATGGCTCAAAAACTACTTAGCCCCCAAAATTAAGTTATTTTATGCAGAATTCCCCCTATCAGTAACTAGGCAAATATTGTTTGTCATTTCAAACTCAAAGCCCAGTCATAACCTTAACTCAGGACTTTGGGAGATTTTGCACACCAATGTGTTTTCCACCACTTTTCTTTTTTTATATAATTCATCAGGCATTAGTCCCATACTATTACTTTGCCTGCAGCCCTCATATAAGGAAGAAGAAGAGAGCTGGAGAATTTTACTATCAGGAGCTATATGCCAGTCAGGTCTATGTGGGTAGTCAGGCAAATCCTTGGTTTCATACATTCATAGAAGCATAAAATAGTTTATGTTGGAAGGGATCTCTAAAGGTTATCTACTCCATTACCCCCTACAATGATCAGGGGCATCTTCAACCAGTGCCATATCCTGGTCTTGAATGTTTCCACGGATGGGGCATCTACCATCTCACCGGAGAGTTTGTTCCAGTGTTTCCCCCCCGCCTCATCATGAAAAATTTATTTCTTATATCTAGTCAAAACCTACTCTATTTTAGTTTAAAACCATTACCACTTGTCCTGGCACAGCAGGCCCTGCTAAAATATCTCTCTCCTTCTTTCTTAAAAGGGTCCCCCTTTAAACATCAAAAGGCAAGAGTAAGGTCTCCCTGGAGCCTTCCCTTATCCAGGCTGAATCATCCCAACTCTCTTAGCCTGTCCTTATAAAGACGTGCTCCATCCCTCTGATCATTTTTGGGGCCCTCCTCTCAAAATGATTCCTTCATGTGCAGATGGGCCCCAGAGCTGAGTGCAGAACTCCAGCTGGTCTCATGAGAGCACAGGGGCAGAAACACCTCCCTTTGCCTGCTGGCCACACTGCTTTTAATGCAGGCAAGGATGTGATTGTCCTTCTGAGAGGCAAGTGCACATTGTCAGCTCATGTCCAGCTTTTCATCAGTCCCTCCATCCATCCATGAGCATCCCCAAGTTCTTTTTATCAGGGCTTTTCTCAATCTGTTCATCCCTCAGTCTGTACTGGTAAGGGGATTGCCCCAACCCAGGCGCAGCACCTTGTACATGGCCTTGTTTCACACAGGCCTGTTTCTCAAGCTTGTCCAGGTCCCTCTGGACAGCATCCCCTCCCTCAGAGGGGATTGATGCATTGATCTTTTTTGGCTTAACATTGGCATTATAGCTGCCATTTCTGTATCCTTACCCTGTGAGCTGTCGATGAAATGCAGAGATGAAAAGCCTAAAGCCCACAGCTCTCTCACAGCCCAGGAGACAAGCTGATAAGAACTAGTTAGACAAGCTGGCAGGAAAAACAGGGATTTTTTTCCTGAGATTTTTTCTGTCTTTAACTGCGTATTAAAGTGCCCAGAATCAAGATGCAAACATGCAGTAGGGGTCCAAAATTAATCTCCTTTATATGCCATATGGAAGACTTGTAAAATTTATAGAAATAGGTCTTGTGTTGAACTGAACCAGGTGGGTGTTGAAATGACTAGGCTCTGCTTATGATTCAGTCTCGTAGCAGTAAAAAACATTCCCAGCAAGCTATCATTGCTGCACATCAGGGTAGATCTTCCCTGAATGCCAGACAGAGGCTTAGTGCAGAATCTGACTGCAGAACAAGCATGACCAGCCCGAAGCAATTCCTCCAGGCACACAGCTTCTGCTTTTCCTGATGGCAGTGCAGCATGGCAAGCACAGGGCTGCTGAGGACACATCTGTGCTGTGCCCCTGGCCTCAGCCCCATTTGCAGCCATTGCCCTTCTCTATTAGAGCAGCCCCAAAGCTGGGGGGTTGCCTTTGGGCACAACAGCTTGCCAAGAAAGGCTGTGCCGTGCTCAGTCACTTGCCTCAACACTCCAGCTCTGACTTGCCTGGCTGCTCCTTGGCTGGATGCAGGCATCTGCTTCCCTTGTGGCAGTCTTTGCCTTTTTCAGCATCTCTGACCAACCTCTTTGTCCTGGTGTTCTTGAAGCCAATTTTATTGTGCAACTTTCGAAAGCTCTTGGGCAATCTGCTTTCATTCTCCCACTTTCTTTTCCTTATCAGTATTTATACTCTTAACTGCAGTACCTCATTCTTTACACATGGCATGTCTCTCTTTCTAATGCTTGATTACTTTTTGCACTCACTTATTCAGAGTGACCTTTTTCACTCCTGGTGTATTTATCGCTAGATGGCTCTCATAACCCTTGGGCATATTGTCATTTATCTTTCAACCCATTCAATTCCCTCCCCATCCAGTTCATCTCTGCTTAGTATCTCTTTTGTTCCTCCGAATACTGTGCTGCTGGGAGCAAAATGTTTTAATACACAAAAATAAAAAAAGGTTGCCTTACTGCTTCACTGCTATTATGTATCCAATGGTTGTATTTCGATAGAGAAAGAACAGTCAGATATTTTCAATGTGAATTACTTAAATGTTAGACTGGGGAAAACAGCAGCAAGACAGGAGTTGGAGGATAACACAGCAGAGGAGCTGGAAGGACAGCATGGCTGCTGCAGTTGCCATCCAGCTGCCAGCACAGTAGATGGCACAGAAACATCAAATGTCACCTGACTTATCTTTATAAGACAGGAAATTCATTCCAGGGAGTCTGAACACACCTTTTGGATCTTAATAACCTGTGAAATTTCTGAAGCAAAGCTTCACGAAGTGGTGCAATCCTAGAAATCCACTCTTCACTTTTACTCTCACAAATTAGGAAGGGAATTAGAGAAACCCCAAACTGGAAACTATGTGTTCAGTTTTTGATTACAACTTGTTCTGTTTACATACAGCTAAATATGATGCTAACACACTGTTTTCAAAGTTCCCTCATGAAAAATGGAATAAACTTTTAATGATGATGAAGAAGTATCTTTTCCACTACAAAGAAGGCCCCTGGACCAAATTTCCTGACAGTTTTAGTATCTTCATTATTTCTATGGCTGTGACAGACAATGCTTTTTGAACCCCATTTGCAAAAGATAACCACAGGATGGATTCCAAGAGCTGACAGTCTTCTCCCTTGTATGATTACTCTGTAAAATTGGCTTAATTTCTTTGTATAGAAAGGTAAAATTAAATCTCCTTTTCTTCACACTCTAAGATATAACCCTAAAAGTCAGATACTAAGGATTTTCCTGCTCAACCAAGACAACAAGTGCCAAAGGGAAGCTATGACTGGGAATAAAACATCAGCCAGATGCACTGACTCAATTGTGTTGCAAGATCCCACCACTGCAGACAAAATGCATTTTCAGCACTGTAAATGGAACAGTTTCAAAATATCCATCAGTTCGAATATACTGTTGCATATTTACTTTAGATAGTTTAATTCTTGAAAGCAAGCCTTAAAATTTATATGCACAGTGAAACAGATACACAATGACTTACGTGGGTCACCAGGATTTTGGGGTATTAGGATAAAAATGTAAAGCTCAATGGACAACATACCCACTTTTCAACATTTGGTCAGGAAAAGAAATAGTTCTGCAATTCCCTGCTTAGAAAACCAGCAGTACTTAATGTGTGTAGCATTTATTGCCAACAAATACTGTCCCTACTGAGAAGACAAGGCAATCCACAAGTCCTGCCACGCTGCATGTCTGCTTCCATTCCAAGAGGTGAGGAGTGCACTTTGCCTCCTACCAGCCCTGAGAGCAGAGCTTGCCATCTTGTCCTTCCTGCAGGCAATATTTGGGAGGCTTCCTATGCTTAAATTAAGCAACATAGGTTAGTATAAGCCTCCTGTGCCCTTCTCTCTCTATTTCTGCTGGGCTGGTGCTGAGCTTCACGAAACTCTGAGTCCTGAATTAGCACTCCAGCATTGTATGCACCTCACAGGGCTCTTGTTTCAGGTCTGCAGACTCCAGCATGCACCTGCTTGCAACTACATTCATCTGTCCAAGTTTTCCCTTGCAACTACAGCTGATAGAAACTTGTGTTCTGTCATGAATATAAGTTAAAATAGCGATCTGATCTGAAGCAGGGTTTTAAGCAAGGGCATGTAGTACCTGTGGTTTAGCAGAGACAGCTGTGCAACATGCAGGCAACAGCAAGTTCCATTGCTGTTAGTTCTGTTTTCATACTCTGATATAGCCATTTTCACTGAAATTGGACAACAGCAGACAGAAATTCACATGACATTTTCTCTAAAGCATAATGTACAATGACGAGCTACAGGCTTCATTGGACTGTAACTCTGGATGAGGTATTTCAGTAGTTCTAAAATTAAACTTATTTGTCAATTTTTTTCTGTAGTCATTAAATGAGAATTTTACCCATTTCATGTATGTGGAATATGGGCTGGATCAGGAGTGTTAAAGTCTTGTACCATGTTTCAATGTCTGAATAATACAGTGCAAACAAAGGAACAGAGTAAAATAATGAAATATTAATATCTTGTTTGGAAACTGTGTGATATAATCAGTGTTGCATTCATCCACTCGGTTACAAAGAATCTAGCACCCTCAAATGAACTTGTTTCATTCCCTTAATATGTATTGGTTTGGTTTTTTTTTTTAAGAAACCATACTCCATCCATATCCATCGCTTTTGATCAGGGTGTGATGAGGTAGGTTAAACTAAGATAGAAAAAATCTTTTTATTTCTTCTGTTTGGTTTGCCCTTTGCTTTGTGATTTTCATAAACCTTCTCACTCTGTTAAACTGTGGTGTTTCCTTTATTCAGCTGTTATTTATTTATAGAGGAAAACAAGAATGAAGAAAGAAACACTATGAAGAAGTGGTTTCTTAAAGTCAAAAGAAGGGACTAAATTTAAGTGCCCATGTGACTGACCCTGTTTTAGCACCCCCAAACCCAACCATCATTCTGGGAACTATCTTTGTATTCAAAGATCCTTGTCTTCAGAGTAAAAAACCTGGATTGTAAGGACCAAATGTAGCAGGTTCTTGGGTACAAGGACAGTGGCAAAGCAGTGGTTAAATCAGGATTTGAAGCAGTTCAGGTTTCAAGAGTTGTAGGAATTTCATATGTATTTTAAATGTAAACTTAGGAATTCCCAGACTAATTTTTATAGATTGCATTATTTAGAAAATAACGTTTCCTCTCAAGGATTCTCTCCTTAGGTAATTGATAAATATTCATAACCCAGACTCCCTGCTAATGAAGATTTTTGCCTGGGAATAACAATTAAGAGTCTTTGTCAAAATCCCAAGTTGAAAATAACTGTCATTCAAATGTTATTGTTTTTGAGTATGTATAAAATATTGCTTTCCAAGATCCAAAGAAAAATCTTTGCTGGGAAGTTGTTTGAAACAATACATAACTAAATGTGAAGGGGCTTGTCTTAACAGCATACCAATGAGGTGTAACTGGCAATCAGGTGTGACTTGTTTAACAAATTAACAATATGTTTCTCTAATAGGAAATTTGTTGCTCCATATTCAGCATTGAAGATTTGCAGCTACTTAAAAAATCTACAGAGACTTTCAACATAATTAAGGTTAAATTTACTTTGAAACTCATGACGGCCCTATTAAAGCAAACCAGCAATATTGTACATCTGGAAAAAGCACACTTTCATGAAATTCTTTAAGCCTTTTGTTAAAGATACTTCATTTACTCCTAAAAATAAATGAGAATTCATCAAGCTATGATTAACACCCATATCTCATTCTGAAGGGGTTTTGTGCTAAAGAAATCAGATGGCTTAACCTTATCCTTATTTGGTTCTTAAAAATTTCTGAAGATTAGAAGGAATTTGAGGTTCTACAGATAATCATAATTAATTCCATGCAAAGCTACTGGTCTGTTCCTGTTTGTTAATTCTAAAAATTGCTGCAGCATTTATCAGTTTGCCAGAAGTGGCCATTTCTGAACAATTTTGGTCTAGTCATAGATTTCTATATGTACAGAGCTAATTAAACAGATGCCTCTCTCCCTCTCATCCAAGCAACTGAGATCTGATGGCCTCTGTATCAACAGGGTACCTGTTCTCATAGCCTGCATCTGCCCTAAAACATCCCAACTGCAGAAATATTTGATGAAGAACCATATACTTGAAGAGGATTTCATGGAATCTTGTTATGTAGAAGTCCTGAAAACTGCTTTTGTTGGTTTTGCTATCAGTATTTTCTTCAAACATCTGTATATGCTGAAGATTATAGCATTATATAACATTATAGCAAAGATGGGCATTATATGGTATAAATCTAAACACATTCAAAGAAAATATGACAGGTATTCATAAAATGCACCCTTGAGACCATTTTCCAACTCTAATTGCCAAAACAACAAGTGTTAAATTTCATAGAATCACAGAATGGTTTTGCTTGGAAAGGCCTTTACAGAACATATCATTCCAGCCCCTCTGAAATGTGAGGAGACCCCTTCCATTAGACTTATTCAAAGCTCCATCCAACCTGGCCTTGAACACTTCCAAGGATGGGGAATCCACACCTTCTCTGGGGAACCTGTTCCACCACCCTCATGGGAAGGAATTTCTTCCTAATTGTATCATTCTTCTTAGCAAAACTGTGTATTCAAATGGACGTAGATCTTGGAAAAAGACACCTCCGTATCAACAGGTGCATTAGCTGTTTATAAAAAGGCAATAAAACTTGCAAGAACTTTTGAACATCCACATTATGAAAGAAATGAATAATCATAAGAAACCAAAAGGAAACCCCACTTTGGAGCACACAATCGTGGTGGGTCTCTTGAGGAGGAGAAGATTCCCGAGGAGCTAAAAATGCATCTTCCACAGAATGAGAAAGTCTTATAAATGCCTTTCTATTAGTAAGCATTTTAATTTTGTTAGTATTTACATGGAAAAACATAGACTAGTAAAGAAATTCAACCCCTACTCCAAGCTGCTTGTGTTTTTCTCCCAGATGGCTTGTACTTCTAAATCTCCTAAGCAACAAGCCAGCTACAGCTTTCCTTGAGAGACTCTTCTCACCCTATATTTATTTATTGTTTACAGTATGTAAGCATTTAATGAAGTGTGTCCTCAATGTTCCTTTCCCTTTCTGAGCAGGAACTCTGCCTTTCCTCCTTTCATCCCCTTTGGGTTATCCCACCCTCCTTGGCTGTTTATTCCCACTACATTTCCCTATAACGTCTCTTCTCAGTACTCTTTAAATCCTTTCCAGCCCTTTGGTATCACCACAGGGACCAGGCTCATCTCACTGCTCTTAGAATATCAGAGGCTGTAATGATCAGCTAAAACAAGACTTCTGCCTTAAAGGTGATAAAATTTAGATGAGCTAATCCCATCACAGGTGATTAGAAAGGATCACAACATCACCAGCATGGCAGCATGCTTCCCCCTTTCAGTAAGATTTAACATGGTATGTTTAGTGTATATTGAAGAATTGTGTAAGTCACAGTGCACTTAATAATAGCCTTGTTTTATGGGAACACTTTTTATTTCAGAGGAGAGCGAAAGATCATATAATTATCTCATTGGCCCAGATTCAAACATTAACAGGGAAAGAAATTGTAGGAAATGTGGACAATTTTCAGCTTTTCAACACTAAACAGAGAAATTAATATTTACCAGACATTTCACTAAGAGTCAAAAGGTGTTTTCTATTTAACTCAACCAAGACTAAAGAGTTTTTAGTATTTAGGATACCATGTGAAGATATAATACATTAAAATATGCATGCAGAATAATGCACATTTTTCTTTAAGTCAGCTTTCTTCAATTTGAGATGTTATACCTTTTTCAAAGCTAATTTTTGAAGCCAAATTCCATGACAGTGAAAGCAATATGGACTGAAACAAAAACAATTATGTCTTATCATGAAGCCAAAGAAAATGTACCACAGTCTCCTGTTTCTGATTCCAACAATGAGAGCTGAAAGGTTACAGGGTCATGGCATAGCTGAATACCTAGCAGTACAAATAAAAAGGTACTATTTAGATGTACTCCTATTCTTATTGAAGATTATTCTATTTAATCAATGCATACAGATGGCAAATTTGAAACTGTTTGAAATACTTTTAAAGGAACAGAGAAGATGTCCCCTGGACTCATTTTCACAGAAGAAAAAACATATTTTATTACAAATCTTATGAAATATTTGAAGCAAAACCAGTCAGTACAGCTTCTTTTAGTGTGGAAAAGAAAAAGGATTATTTTAACTCCATGAACATATATCAGAGTTGAAATCATAAGTTATTAAATCCTACTGTTCCTCCTAAGTGTAAATCTCCTAATTACAGTATTCTGCAGATACTATTAACTTTTATGAACTTAAGACCAAGTTTGGCTTTCAGGTATATCTGAGTAATTCCAGTGATATCTGTGGGAGCTCTAAAAAAAAAAAAAAAAGACAATACTTTAGCCTCACAGAGGAGATTAGACAAGTCTATACTGTGTTTATACATATAGTATGACAGACATGTAGACTTGTAGATAAATAAGTTTCTTAGAACCCCTCAGAACTGTGTTTCAGAGCAACCCAAACAAGGTGTTCTGGATCTGAAGAGGTTCAAAACCAGAAGAAGCTGATTGTACTGCTCATCAATTGTAATGATCCCCTGTCAGACCTGGGGGTGATTCCATTAGTCAGCAAGAACTGCATGAATATACAGTTGGGTTTTTTTTGTTTCCAAGTTTTAATCCCCAGAGATTTGGTCTGACATAGTACAGTGTAGCTCCAGACTTAAGTTGTCTTGGCAGAGACATACTGGCAAATTTTGTGTAATGCTGGCATTTTCTTATCTCCTCCAAAAACTGAAAATGTAACTTTAACTCTTTTCATATCAGGATATTTTTTATGGATTTGCAGTGACAATTTTGTCTAACTTATTCTCCATTATATTTAAGGGCAATGTCATATAATCAATGAGATACAAATGCCTCCTCAGGGAGAAAGATGTGCATACTTCTCTGTGTGCATATGTCCACAAGTGTCCACATGTCTGTATGCCTCTAAACACATGCATGTGCATGTATGTAATGTAATCACAATGCCATAAATATTTTAATTTTAAAAATTAAAAGGAAAAGTTTCAGACTTTCCAATTTCCATTGTCCTCTCTATGTATTTGTGTGAATGGAATAATACAACAAAGTTACTCTATTTATTCTGGAGATTTCTAAATCTAAAGTAATGAAGATTCTTTGCAAAACCTGCCCTGAGGTCATCCTTGAGTAGACAGTGGTGAGACTTCAATGCCAGATTAATTCTCAGGGCAAATGGATCAATTCTTCAAGCTTGTCAAAGATTGTTGATGTCATAGATGATGATTTATGTCAATCAATCTTTATACATTTCAGTTAGAAATTGAGCAAGGAAAAGTATTCTTCCAGAAATACTGCATGTGGAAAAGCCCACAGGATGTTTCATGGCAAGTCAACAGGATCATGAAGACCTCATGAATCCCTAAACACATTAACAAAATGCTTTACACTGCAAAATTTCAACTACCTAGCATCCCAGGAGGAATTAGTTTGAGGAAGGTATCTCCCCACTGATCACTGCAGTTCTCGCTATTATGACTTGGACACTCTTAGGTTTCTAAACTCTTTTCAGCCCATAGCACTTATAATCCTCTTATTTTTAAAATAAAATAAAAAACAATTTGTCATGGAAAAGATAGAGGGGCCTGGAAACTGAACTGACCCTTTCTGTCTTCATCACACCCCAGAGTGTGTCAGCCGAGCAGTGCAGAATGTGCTGGTAGGAGACAAGATGTTAGTAATGAGCCAAATGAATCCCTGGTGTGACTTCGCTCACTTCATTTGAGTTCTCCCCAGGATAAATTTGTCTCAGCGTACTGAAGACTCTCAAAGTTTTGAGCTGAAGAGAATAGCAGTGCATGGGAAAATGGCAGTCCTGCCCTGATTGTTTGAACTGGATTGTGTATCCAGTGAACCTGGCTCCAAATTATGTTTGCAACTTGGTTTTGATACAGTCTCTTGAATCACTTTTACAGCTCCAGAAAGTGTGGCATGATCCAGCCAGCAACACTGCATTAATAAGCAATGAGCTATGCAGTCCTGTCAAAACAAGCTCATTAGTAAGTTGGCTGCTGGGTTTTTGTAACCACTAGCTAAACTTTGGCAATATAAACAGAGGCACCTACAGGGAGGTCCCCCAAACCCTCTGTACTTTTAAAGATTTAAGGATTTATTTTTGAACATATAAATAGGGCTCAGCATCCATTTTCAACAGTGCAAGTACAAAATAATTTTCTAAAAGTCTCACAAAAGGTTTATTGCAATGATTATGTAGAAAGTTTCTTCTCATATGATTAAAAAGAAATCACATAATATAAACGACAAAAAAGGATATATTGTCAGGCTCATAAAACCTGACTCTGGTTTTTCAGGACTGTAAACAAAGTAAGACACTTTGATGCACTGATGATTGGATGGTAATTAGAGGGCCACACAAGTTCATAATATATATGAAGAGCACAATACATTACACAGTCCTTCCTTATGAATAGCTCACTGATGGCTTCCCCAGTGATTCAGCCAAGCTTGTTCACATAAATTAAAGGGTACTGGGCTTAGCCTTTCTTTGCAACACTTTCAATGACCTACCCAGACTACCCTGGGCAAACATCAGTAAGTCGTCAGACACTTCAAGCAACAAAAATACAGCTAGAAAAGCACTAAAGTATTTGAGTCTAAAGAAATCTTTTCCATGACAGAAATTCTGAATGTGTTTATTGCCTTTGTAATGATGTATGCATATTTTTAAAATCTATTTCTATTTGAAGAAAGTTGTCACATTTTATTTTGTCACCAGTCTTGGAATCTCAGAGGCCATAGCTGACACCCACTGACACTACTTTTACTACTGTCTGCATCTAAGGGTAGCATTGCAGCTTTTTCTATATCGCCAGTAAACAGCAGCAGTAACCTGGGTGACTTTAGAAACTGCCTGCTTGACCAGGAGGCAAGTAAGTGTTTTTCTTGCCTGCAGACTCTGCCTCCAGAGCTGCAGGCTTTGCCACCTGAAAGCTGCAGTGCCCAGCTACAACCCATCTGAAAAAGAGCTCTTTTGTAGCATCACCTCTGCTGGTAAGTGCCTCACCTCTAGGGTGCTGTACTTGTGCCCTATGAGCAGACATGGCTTTCCTGAACTCATTACCTTCACCTGTAAAAGTCTGATCAGTTACCTGCCTGCTGAGGAGGTTCTCTCCAACAAAAAACAGCCTCATTACCTCCATTATGTAAGTTAGAATGCAATGTTTTTCAGTTATTTACACCAGGCATACCTGTCTGCAGTAGGAAAACATTGGTGTCTGTAACTAATTTCTGGGCCCTTTTCCACACTCTGCATCTGCAGAACCAGGCCCATGCAAGGAGCACTAGCGTGAGAAACCAGCATCAACAGAAGTCAGAATCTGGGCTTCTATCTAAGTCCATACTATTCAATAATGTCTACTTTCTAGGTCAGTTAGCTGAATTTTCACTGAATTACTCAGAATCAGAAGTAGCAGTATTAATTTTAAAAACAGAAATTAAAGGCACCCTTTTTGAGAAAAACAGGGACTATTAATACTGCTTTTTATCTGCAGTCCTGGCTGCAACACTGTGAAGCCAGCAGTTTTTATCTAATGTCCAAACTGTGTAAATGTATATATTTTTTTCAATGGGTAGTAGCATAAAAGCTTGTATTTTGTTCTATTATGTAAACTTTCCCATTCGGGTGACAGGCAATTTATTGCAGCACTTCGATAGATTGTAATGGCTGGAGTAACTGTGCAGTTAAGTGCTGTTTCTAAAATGTAGAACTGGCAAAATATTTAATGAAGCATTTGGCTTTCTGTGCGACGAGATGAGAGCACCCTGTTGTATGCCAAATCAATCTGATTTTGGACAATATATCCATTCAAGCAGCAATTCTGGAGGCTGGAGAGCCAGAGGAGCTGAGAGACTAGATTTTCTAGGCTGTACAGAAAATAGTACTTCCAGATGTAATTTCAAAGTACTATGAAGAGCCATTTACTCTGGGAGACGTGAATTTGCAGCATGATTTGAACAAATTCTGTGGAAGCTCTTCAATCTTTGTTGAAAATTGCCAAGACTTTTCTTGACTGCTACTGCTCCTACTATGTGTTTAACACTGTAATATCAATATTTATCACTGCTAATTCCCTAGAAAATTTATAGTCTGCAATCCTACTCAGAAAAGTGAGACACAGAGATTGGGCAAGTGTTAAGAATGAACATGAGCAGCTAGTGCCATGTTACATGTGCAAGAGTGATGAAAAGATGGTTTTGTATTTTTCTGGTTTTTTTGGTTTTTGGGGTTTTTTTTTTTGGATGTGGGAGTGTTTTTTGTTCAATGCTTCTTTTTGGCCAATTTTCACTCCATGTACAATTTAAAGGCAATTAATTTCTAAGCATTTCAAGAATTACAGGGCCAGTGTATCACCTAGCATTGTTAAGGGAAATATTACAATTATTCCTTCATGCAGACACCAAAAATCATCCATAAAATTCTTCCATAAAAAGCTGTAAGAAAGAGTAGAGAATCATAAAACTCTTAGTATATACCATTCTACTGAAATAAGAGCTGATCCCAGTGGGTCCTGGATCCCACAATTATCTCAGATTTCTGGCCCTGAATTATCATCTCAGGGTAGCCTTTCTTCAAGTTTCTTCATACAAGACTTTACTGCATATTATAGATGTGCCTGAGAAACACTTGCAGAGTTCTCAAAATAAAGCTCTGCTGAGTGGAAAATAAAAGCCATGAGAGAGCAGCTGAGCTCTGACATGACCATGTTCTGATTCTGAGATAGGAGTAATAAAATATTGCTTTTAGAGGCAGCACTGTTGTCACCTGTAAGCAGCACTTTCCTCACACTTAGAAATCTCTCTTTGGCCAAACAATTATTAAATGATATAATGACTTTGATATTTTTATGTGGTGTCTCAGACCCTTCCCTGATGCTGGAAAATCAGCATCAGTTTGTGTGTTGATACACTCAGAGACCAGAATCTGAGAAGAACAGATTTCCACAGTTTGAATTCATAAACTGTGCTGTGTTGCCCATGGAGCAAGCAGGGTCACAGCCTCTGGGAGTTTAGAAACACTTTCTAGATCACACCTGAAGAACACAGCTCTGTGCAAAGGCCAGCATGTGACAGCAGCAGCCACCAAGGCTCCAGTGAGGTGAGTGGGCAGTGTAATGTCTGGGTGCTGCAGAGACAAAGGGTGGAGGAAACAAAACACTTGGCACAGGAGGAAATCCAGCAGCAAAAGCAGGAACGTCTCATAGACAAGCTTTCATCAGCAGACCATGTTGCTAACTCAGTGTATTTTTTTCCTTAGAGTATCAAGAAGGTTAGAAAAACTGGCAAAAACTGTCTGAGGCCACCCAGAATAGAGGCCATGCAACCCCTTTGTAAGGAATTTTCATGACAGGCACCTGCTATGATAGCTAATGCTAAATCACCTTTCAGCTTCAGAGCATGATGGTAATGTGCCCTTGGCCAAGAAAGTTGTTTGGAGATTACACAGACACTCCTCAACAGCAGCAGCAAAGCCACAAGCAGGAGAGACCCTGAATTTCAGGCTGTGGTAGGGCTGAGTCAACTTCCAGGTCCCTTTCGGCAAATAAAGCAAAACAAAATTTTCGTAGTGCTGCTACCTCTTGTTCCTTCACAGTTCCTAGGATCCCTTTTTTGTTGTTGTTGATTTTCTTTTAATTGGGAAAGAGTTGGCATTTTTCATAGTCTCATAAATTTTTAAGTAACCCCTAAGCTTAATAAAGTCTTTTCTTCTGCTCCGTGTTCGTAACACCTGCATTTAATCAAGTCAAACAGTCCCTTTTTTCCACCTTTTTCACTTCACTCCTACATGTGTTCAAAAGAACTTGTGGTACCCTGCCTTTGACTAATCCCTTTATAACTCTTCTTTTTAGATGCCACCAGTTCAATGATTGCCACCCAAGGTAAAAACATTTCTGGATTTGAATTCTCAAAAGCTATTAAAGACATACCCATGCCAAGAAGCAGGATGGAAAAGAGGTGATAAAATAAAAAATGTCCCACAATAAACTTTTACTTTGTTGCAGAAAGTAGATAGAATTAAAAAGAAATTAAATATAGCTTTCTTTTGAATCCAAATAGTTAACTATATTTTTGAAGAGGTTTAAGGTTCTGCTGCATTCTGAAAGGTCATTCCTTATACTTCTTATCAACATTTCTTACCATTTTAGCAGAAACATTAGACATGGCACAGTAAGTCTACAGGTGGGTATAAAATATAAGATGAGGCAAATGATGCCTTTCTAGAGAAGGAAGATTAAAAAAAAAAAATCAAATGGCAAGAATATAAAACTGTGTAAGAATGAAATATTTTATTATTTTTTTAAATATTAATAGAACTGAAAGCAAGAATCAACACAAAAGTAAATAGTGGCCAGCTATTCTTTGCTACAACCACTGAATCAAATGATCTAGATTTAACTGGAGTAAAGATTCCAACCCAGGCTGAGAAAGTAAATCATCTGAAGGGAACAAAATCGTTTCAGAAAATTAAGCTGAAAGCAGTTGAGTATCTGTCTGCAGTCTGGATTGGTCTCTGTTCTCCAAACAAGACGTTTCTCAAGCTGTTGTGAGCTGCAGGCAAGCAGCACTATTTTCTTTTGAAAGATTCAGACCATTCTGCACATACATCCAGACAAGTTACACAGCTGCCACAACAACTGCAAATATTTCAGGAGGAACAAAATGAATAAGAGTCAAAAGATGAAATTTAGGAGATGCATTATGAGAAAACAGGCTACAGCAATCCCTCAGTCCTGCTTCATACAGTCCAGATCTGACAACTGAGCTAAATTCAGATTTGCCTTGTTTAAAATCGATAGGTCAAGTAAGTTAAGAAAGTGCACCTCATCATTACTCAGTGTCTCTGGATTTGACTTCTATACTTTATTTCTGGAACCTAACAAACTCTGTCTGCAGTAACAAGATATTTCTCACAACTACAATTGAAGTATTTTAGGAACTTTTTCCTAAAAGAATGAATTATTATTGCACAAAACAAATGATGCATTTCTATGCACTCTCCTATGTTTCTCAATCTCTCATTTCAGCATTGTCATCCCTCAATTTAAGCCTAATAATGTCATAAATCATAAAAGAAAAGATTGTTATAATTGGCAAGACAGTTTTCTTAGATTGTCTATTCTTTAATTATTATTATTTTTATACACACATAAAAACCGTTGAAAAGCTTCATTGTAAAGAAAACTATAACACATGAACAAAAGACTTCAATCCTATCCCATTTCTTCCACAAACATATATCTTCTGATTTGAATTTTCATATTGGTTTGAGTAGTATGGTTCCCATTGAATCATGATATACTCTGGTGTGAAATCAAAGCAGGCTGGTAATAGGTAGCATAGCCAGAGTGGACTAGAGAAACTTTAAAAACTTAATATCCATTGTTCATTTAAAAACTTAATATCCATTGTTCATTTCAGCTCATCACTTGCATTATTGGCAGCAGCTGTTCTACTACAAACCACATTTTCCTACTTTTTGGGTATGCAGCGCTTCCTCTAAATAGCTGCAAAATGTTGATGTAGCCTGCTGAGAACAACTGACTGCTATCTGAGGTTGCTGAGGAATCTTGGCAAGGTCCATTTCATCTTCTGTCTTGCAAAGGAGGTTACAAGTTTATCCACCTATTTATTGTCAAGTGACTTTAAAAATATTCTTTTCGAACACTAATAGAGCTGCTGCTTCACATCACAGATAGTTAAAGTCCTCTTCATTCATATCCCATGCTGCTTGGTGGCCCCAAAAATGTATTTTCAGACCACATGTCTATTCTATGCTATAAACATCAGTAAGTAACCTTTACTGATCTCTCCCACAGCTGAAATATGGTATGTTTTCCAATCATACAGTTTTCACTACAAAAAATTACATGTAGAAAGAACAAGAGAAGCAAGAAAGAGAACTGAAGACCAATGCTCTTCTAAGAGGCTCCTGAAAAGCTTTCAGTCAAGGAAAAGGCTTTGTCCAACCTAAGTATTTTCAGATCATGAATAAAAATTCTCTCTGTTTTCTTGAGATATTTCTATTTTCATTTCTAGCCAAAGAAATATTATGTCATAAGCCACAGCTGAATTGTGACTAAAGAAGGTATTTTTAAAACTGCATGGACCCCAAAAAATCTTGGCTAACAATATGCCTATAGTAATTATACCCCAGGCTATCAAAAGCACTGTTGTACTTCCCATCTCATTGTGAGAACTAACCTTTTTCTCAGCATTTTCGTTCCCTTCCTTGGCAGCAAGACTTGCTATGCTAGCCCTCAAATTAGAAGTAACATGGCAGTGGAAGGAAACTTCCAGATCACCAAGTAAAAATTCCTGCTGTCATAGATAACTCTGATAATCTCATTCATGAACTGTTCCAGTTCCATTTTATTCCCACTTGAAGGCCTTTCCACAACCTCAAAGCTCTCATGGTCAGAAACTTTCCTTCATTATCCAGACTGACCTTTTATTCCTGTGTAGTGTCTTTCCACCCAGATGTATCAGCAGATGGTGTTCATATATCCCTCCTCAGCTTCCATTGTGTCAGATTAAATAATCCTTGATCTGCCTGTGCAAAATAATACTATTTTTTGATCAAACCAGGAAGATAATTTTAGACAAAAGTTCCTTGACCTAAGTTTCCTACAGCTAAGCAAACATTTTTCCTCTATTCATTTTAATATCCTTTCCCAGTTCTAACTTAGTTGAACCTCCAGCACTATTCTTTTTATACCAGTAATGACTACTTGCAAAAGCCAGCTTTATTTGCTCATTAGTTTTTCTCCTCAATATAGGTTCCCTATTTATTTCTAAACTGTTTTTTGTTTTGGTTTGGTGTTTTTAATCTATAAGAACTGATTACCTTAGAAAGAACTTTCTGACAGTTTGCATTCTTCTGACAGAAAGAAATTCCCAGAGTCATTTGCACTTAATTCCCAAGCTCCTCAGTCTGGGCTGACTACATTCACTCCTTTAGTATGCTGGGTTCAATCTTAAAACTGTGAGTCTTGGATTCAGAGTTACCTTATCACCCCCTTCTTTGTAAATGTCTAATGTCCAGTCTAATATTACAATGACCAAATATCCCAAAATCTTGTGCTATCTATCTAATCACATTATGTTCTCACAACTTCACCCCCTTCAAGAGCTAAAAATCACCTGAACTATCACTTGTGTGATGCCAAGGTTAGCTGGTAATATCCCAATGTGAAGGTGAGTCACAAATTTTCTCCATTCCCTTGTAAGCTTCTGAGCTGCAGTCTATAGCTCTGGATCTCAGGGTGCTGTCATCCTCAAAGAAAACTTAATTTTATTGAACACTGAGCAAGTGTTCCACCACTTACTTTCCCTCATACTGATTCTCTGTATTCTCCTCGCTCTGCCCATGCTATCTGCTTTTAATTCGCTGTCATCTTGTTCTCTCCTGGAGTCTTTATCCTTAGTTATTTACATTTTCTTTTCCTCTTCTGTTGTGAAACTGGCTTCTATTCTTGTTTTCTTTCCTTCCATATTATCTTCTCTTCCTCATTGCTCATCCTCTCTCTTCAGTATAGAAAACATTTTGTCTGTTCCTTAGACAGAAGACTACTCAGTTATCCAAATTCTACTTCTGCCTTGACCTTAAGTGTGTGTACTTCTATGAAACACCCCTTCAGTGGGCGTTTGGCTGTCCAGTACACTATGTACCTAGAAGTTCTGAGCTGCTTGCAGTTTCTTCTCCATTTTTCTCCTAGCAGTTTTCAAACTCTTTTGAATTATATTTTTATACATAGCCATTGAATTTTTTATCCAGGAACTGTAGTGGATTTTCTCATCCAGGAACATGATGTTGCATCCAGTTGACATCCAGGCACCAGTGATGTTCAGTAACTTTATTGATGATCTGGATGAAGGGATTGTGTCTAGCCTTAGAAAATTCATGGGCAGTGCCAAGTTGGGGGCGAGCATGAATCTGCTGGAGGGTAGAAGAGCTCTACAGAGGAGAGCCTGAACAGCCTGAATAAATGACCCTAAAAGAGCAATATGAGGTTTAACAAGTCCATGTGCTGGGTCCTACACTTTGGTCACAACAGCCCCAGGCAGTGCTACAGGCTAGGGACAGAGTGGTTAGAAATCTGCCCAGGGAAGAAGGATCTGCAGGTGCTTATTGACAGTGACTGAACATGAGCCAGCTGTGCTCAGGTGGCCAAGAAGTCCAATGGCAGCCTAGGTTGTCTCAGCAAATGTGGGCAACAGGACCAGGGCAGTGATTGTCCCCTGCACTCGGCACTGGTGAGGCCACACCTTAAATCCTGTGTTCAGTTTTGGGCCCCTCACTGCAAGAAAGGCATTGAGGTGCTGAAGAGACTCCAGAAAAGGGCAACAGCATTGGGAAAGGTCAGGAGCACAAGTCTTATGAGGAGTGGTTGATGGAGCTGGGGCTGTTTAACCCGGAGAAGAGGAGGGTCAGGGATGACCCTTATCCCTCACTATGACTGCGTGCAAGGAGGTTGTGGCCAGGTGGGGCTTGATCTCTTTTCCCAGATAACCAGTGATAGGACAAGAGGACATGGCCTTGAGCTCTGCCAGGGAACATTTAGTTTGGACATTAAAAGGAATTTCTTTCCAGAAAGCGTGATTTAACTGGGCAATTGGACTGGACTGCTCAGAGAGGTGGTGGGGTCACCATTCCTGGAGCCAGCACTTTGTGACATGGTCTACTTGACATGTTGGGTCTTGGGTTGTACTTGATGATTTCAGAGGTCTTGTCCAATCTAACTGATTCTGTGATTCTGTAATTATTTCAGGTGTCATTTCATGAAAAAAAGTGATTTCCTCATGCAACCCCTCATGCATGGACATTACATGCCTGGTGCTTATTCACACAGTCAATATATAAAACACAAAGTACATTAATCACCAGATAAGTCCTGCAGCTTGCTGCTCTTTGGGCTCTCTCAGCCACTAGTCACTTGGACTTCTGTTTCTTTTCTCTCAGTTTCAACAGCTGAATATTCATTAGCAACAATTAAAGACAGGAAACCTACAAGCCCTTTGACCTTTCACCCCACTCAAAACAAAACTACCTAAAACCCAGAAATGATATCTAGAATTTCTCATTAAAAACAGCAATCAAACCAGTGAATCTGCAAATGATGAAGTGCAACTTAATAAACTGCAAAATAAGCAACAAAATTGCCAGTTAACTTACTCCCAAAATACAGGAACTTCTTTAACCTCCACCATGGCCAAGTCCCACCCAGACATCCCTGTTCACTGTGCTTCCAGCAGTGGGGCTTTTTATGATATGGAAAACCAAAGTGCAATACAGAATGTCAAAAACTGTTGGGGTTTTTTATATATTTCATTACTAAACAGGTAAATATCCACTCATGTCCAAATTTTCAACTACATCCCAACAGCAAACACAAGAGATGCTGTGGATCCAGAAGTGCAACCATATGTTAAAAACTAATAGGAAGGTAATGGTAAATTACTTTTATAACAACCATAGTTTTAACAAGGACTGTGTTACCATTACAGAGAGAAAACAGGTGACTTTGGTGATATATTTGTGCATACATATGAGAAAAAAATAGCCTAAGGCCCATTTTATTTATTTATTATTGCCATCTAAGCCATTAGGAGGTGCTGTGAGTTTCCATAAGCAGAGTCATACAGTGCAAATGTCATTAATTCCTTTTCCTTCTTAATTCAAAATTAAGAACATTAAAATGCATTAAAATCAAGACATTATAACTTAAAGAGAGATTTCATAAAGTCTCTTTGGTAGTCAAGGCTATTACTGGTATTTCCGTCCTATTTTTTAAGTGCTTATAAAACAGCCATAAATACTGCTCATTTAGGAGCCTGCTATCCAAGTTTTCAAGGCACAACCAATCACTCATTATATCTTTTCCTGAAAATGTGAATCAGATCAATCTTTCATTTGGCTGAGGTGAGTTTTTGGATGTCAATGATCAGAAGCAGTGCGCCAGGATAGAAAAAGTATTTTAATGAAATTTTAATGTAAAACAGAACTCTACTAAAATAATGCTCCTTGCAGCCTGCAAGAAAACAAAACCAGAACCCAAACTGATTGCTATAGTTTCTCAAAATACACTATACATTTGTAGGTTTTGGAAGCAAAATAAGAGCCAAGCCAGTAAAACGGTGAGAACATCTTTAGCTTGAATAACTGCTAGTCAACTTCCTAGCTGCTACAGCTCCGACAGCTGCTGGGGAGCTCTGTATCCTCCAAAGCTGGAAGCAGGCAGGCTATGCATGCTCAAAGCATCCTTGTTCTGCATTTTGTTGTCCTGAATTCAAGAAAGGAGTCACCAGTACCACCTTTCAGTGTCTGATCACTTCCTAACCAGGCTTCTCCACATTTTGAACCACTCTCTTGGGTGGAGAAAAAGAGTAGCATGAAGAGTTGTATTTACAAGTTTTTAATGTTTGGGTTTTCTTCCCCAAATTTCTTTTTTTTTTTTCTTTTTTAAAATTTTCACCTGACTGTTACAGCAGATCCAGGAGTAAAGCTGTGTTGTATAAATTCAAAACAATCTTATAGAGGTCAGGAGAGGAGGATAGGATTATGGCCAGCTGCAGCACCCACACCTGTTTGTCTACTTTATTGTTCTGCTCACAGATCTGCTGAGTCATATGGAAAAAACCTGTCTTATTGGTACATGAAAAGCAAAAGTCACTGGACAGATATATCTGCAGCTGGGAGGAGGACATCTATATCACTCAACTCAGAAACACATTTTGCAGAAAGACACACTAACTCTTAGAAAATCCTTTTCAGCTCTTATAGATGACCTCAGGACCAAAGTCACAGAGCAAGTAAGGTGGAGAAATTTTTTTAAAAATTGTCTCACTAAAACTTACATGCTTATTAATATTCTTTCTATAATTGTTATATATTGCTGTTGGCATTAAGAGGCCTCTAAATTAGTTTGGTCTCCATTGTACTTGGTGCTGCCTGAAAGTAATGAAAATAAGGGCCATGGCCAAAGAGCTTGCATTTCAAATCCACTGATCAAAGTACACATCAGCAACAATACTCAAAATTTCAAGGCTTATTACCATCAGAAACAAAAAAATTTAAAAAACCTTTTAGAACTGAGCAAGATGATCTTTTGACTTGAGTCTGGATTAGTTTTCAGTTAGGAAGAAGAAATTTATTTTAATAAAGTCAAGAACACTTTCTGCTCTCTATGGAGGCATGCATTGAAGTGATTAAAGAATGGCTCTGTGGGATAGTGAGCTTTCAACTGAATAGGTGAAGAATCTTATTCTGAGATCTTTTGAAATGGAACTACTGCTTGGATAAATGGATATCTCTCGCAAAAATATAACACCACAGTTAATTAATAGATTCTGACAAAAAAAAATCCCAAACAAACAAAACATGACAAATAATACAGTTTCATGACAGCAGGGTTTTTTTATCTAATCATAATTTGTAAATATAATGTTTATTTTATAAATTTGTCAATATGATCCTGAGAAATGTTGAACTGTTGGCCAGTGATATTATTATTGAGTATATACCCATTTATTGCCTTTTTTCCTGTTTGTAGGTTATTCTTGATAATTACTTTATTAGAAAGTAATTAACTATGTACATTTCATAAACTATTTTATATTTAGATTACTTGATGTATTCAGTTGTTTACAACATTTTTTTTCCATTTCTTGCCCAGATGTGTATTTGTTTCTTTATTTTAAACTGAGCTCTGAACAGTTTTACTATCACCTTGCAGCTATGAAATGTGCTTGCATGGTTAGAGAAGTGGTTATATGAAGAAAAGTAAATAGGCTTTCAGTAAATTTATCTTTTCAGAAGAAAAAACCTAAATTCACATGTCACAAAAAGGTGGAAGAGCTGCATAGAACAAAGAATCCTCTTTCTATAGGAAGATTTCTTCAAATTCCTTCAGGTATAAATATTCTCTGCCCCACTCCTCCTTCAGTGAGGATAAGGCTTCCTTGCTCTTCTTGTTCATCCATTAAGCCCTTCTGCCACTTTTGCTTGCTTTCCTGCTTATCAGGCTGGACCTTTCTGGAGCTTGGAGGAGATGATCTTGAAAATCAACCAGCCCTCAGGGACTGCTCATCCATTTGGGGCCATGTCCCATGGGACTCTTCCAAATAGATCTCTGAACAAGACAATATCTGTTCTGAAGTTCAGAAATATGATACTGATGTTGGCACTTCTCCCAGCGCTGAATTCCACAGCTCATGGTCCCTGAAGCCAAGGCTTCCCACAACCTTCTTGTTGCAGGTATCAGGTCTGTCAGGGTGTCTCCCTTTGCTGGCTCTTCTGCCATCCGTCTTGGGAGTCACCATCCCTGTGCTGCAGGAACCTCCCAGGCCACTTGTGTCCCATTGTGCTGTGTCCAACAGGTATCAGTGGTTGAAATCCCCCATGAGGACCAGGGCTTCCAAACATGAGATTTCTTCCAGCTGTCTGCAGAAGGGTTCACCTGTTCCCAGGCAGGCTGGCAGTAGCAGGCACCCCACTCAAAAAGACCCAGTTTATTTCTCCTGCTGATCCTGATTTGCAGGTTCTGAGCTGTCTCATCTTCCATGCTAGGGCAGAGCTCTGTGCATTCCTGCTGCTCTCAGACAGAACTCCCTCCCTCCCCTGGATGGTCCTTCCTGAAGAGCCCCTATCCATCCCTGGCAGCTCTCCAGAGGATGCTCAGCCCAGATCTGTGCTTGTGTGAACACAAACATGCTGTTAAACAACTGAGTCATCCCCAGGGCTAAGGCACCATAAATTTTTGTCTAAGCTTTATGTCCCTTCATGAATTAGGGCAATTCAGACAGCAGGCACCATTCTTGTTAACAGCTCATTTTCTCTTCTCTCTCAATCTCCTGTCAGGAAACAGCTTACAGGTCTTCCTGATGATCCTCTAGAAGAAATCATAGTTACACAGAAAATTTTCCAAACAATAAATTCCCAGGGAATGAAAGAAAAAAAGACTGAAATGCTGTCGCAGAACACCGAGTCAACAAATAGGAAATTTTATTGCCGTGCATGCACCCTCATTCATTGTCTTTCCTGGTCCTGGGATAACAGTGGTGGAGAGAAATAAGTGTTGTTTACACACATTTTCAACCCTGGCTTAGGTCAGTTCTCCTTTTCTGGAGGGTAAGTGCTCTTTGGAAGCTGTTTAATTCAGCTCTAGCTGAGTCATGGTCATTTGCCTACGTGACCTCTATCTGAACATGGCATGCTCAAGAAATGCCTCCTGGCTACTTCCTACTTCCACATGTGGAATGGGGACTCTGGTGACTTCCTGTTTCAAATTCTGTACTCAAAAATCTACAGATATTTATGACAGAGAGGCCTTTGTGAGAAGGATTGTTGCACAGTTAACCTTTTAAATACTTACTGTCACAAGAAAATATTGGAGTGAATGTTCAGCCTAAACAGCCTCCCCCATCATACATCAAAGCAAGCCATAAAAATTGACCTACAAAACACCTATAAATTAGTTTTTAAAAGCTAGATAATTGCAAATAGCCAGCTAACAAAAAAGTATTTGTCTGTGGTGAGAGTTCCCAGTAGTTTGTCCTTTACCATAGGCACAAGTGAAGATCTCTCCACCTGGATGAGAGTAACCTCTTGCCTGGTGAAGGGATGGGCTGCACAAACCCCCCTCACTCACCCACAGTATCAGCAAAGGAACTTCTCACAGTTAAGAGCAATGACCGCCACATCTAACCCAACAGTCACTGCACTTGTTCACTGTGTTTACAACCTTGAGCCCATGTTCTTTAGCCAAGATTATAAGTGTCTTCATGACCGTGCAGAAAATACACTTTCCTGGACCTTTTTCTGCTGAAATATATCAAATTCACCCTTGATCATAAACATAGAAGTCAGCAAGGAGCATTGCAATTATCACAGTGAAAGAGAACATGATTTCTTTTATCCCAGCATCCAGCCATCTGCTACCACCAGGACGTGGTGCTTCAGAGAGGAGAGAGACACTGTCCTTTCTTTGCCCAAGTCTGGCAATTCTTCTCATCACAACAAAGGTTACTGCAGAAATCTTGAACTTTCCTAATTTACCCTAAGAACAGTGATATACATTATAACCTTCAGAAAATTCTCCAGCATTGCTCTGGACTCTTTGAGGCTCTCAGACTGGCTGGAAAAGACACAGAAAAGCAGGATTAATAATGAGCAACAGGTAATTTGTACACAAAGGTGGAATAAAGTCTATCTGGTAATGAATTGCTTACAGAATGATCCTCTGAAGACAAGTAAAAACACACAAAATAAATGTTTAATATTTGCCTATTACTGTCTACAGCTTTTTCCTGACTGACTACAAAGAGATGCCATTTAAAGTGGATATACCCAATGAGCTCAACTCTGCAACTCTGCTGGTTTCTTGTACAGAGTGAAGTGATCCTAAACTACAGTTTTTTCTTGTTTGATCTTCAAGTTTTAAACAAGAAAAAGGTTCATGAAAGCATTTTCAAGCATTTTTGGTCTTTTAATTCAGTCACACTTTCTGCTTCCTATGGTTTAAATTATTCATAGCAAATTCAGATGTCAGCAAGTCATTGCCTAAATAAAAAATTCAAAAAGGACCCTTCAGCCATTCTCATAACATATCAGAAACATCCTATACCCAGGAAGGATTGATCATCCATTCAAGTAACATCTGAAGATGGACTCATCTCAGTCTTTAATGACTTTAAAGCTACTTGATGTGCTAAATGAAGAGTTATTAGATGGTCGTTTTTAAAAACGTAGGTTAGATCTGACTAAATGTTATTCCCACTGAAATCAGTTAACAAAAATGTATTGGCCTCGACCCCAACAGTGCCCTGTGACAGAAGGACCCTTTACAAGGGGTGAGAAAGAGTCTTCAAGTATTGTCTTTGTTGGAAGCACAAGCTCAGCATGTTCCACCACAGCCTCTGCACACCCTCTGAGGACCAAGCTCCTTAGGACACCTCCAGCAGCAGTGGCTCTCTGCAGCTTGGCTGCACGGCACCTCTGCAGACAGGTAGGGGCTGGCATGAGAATTTACAAATTCAAGACCTGGACACTGGTCTTGTTGAGAATTACAGGCGTGTGCTCAAGCACTTCCCTGGCACTGAGAGTACACCAGGCTCACAGGAGAAAACATATAAAGCAAATCCTTCTACCCAGAGGAATTTATAATCTGAAAGACTGGACAGACATTTCATAGTGTTTTATGTCCTGGGACAGGTTAGAGGGAGACAGGAGACAAATAAGGGGTGAAAAATAATTTTCCCATTAAGCAGTTTAAGAGCGTACAATGAAATTCACATATCATGGATGCCTAACTCTTGTCTCTAAATAAGGTATTTGTATGGGAACATGGCCAGTTAGGCAGCTGCCTGGTCACCCGTGGATGAGAGCAACTGATTTATGTGAACACACTGTGCGTTTACAAACATGAATTACACATTTACTCAGACAGTACATGTCTGGGTTTGAAAGCCCAGGTCCCACTTTGCTAAGAATAAGGGGAGGCCTCTGAACAAATCATTTAAAAACTAATATCCTTTTGCTGTCAGGTGGGCTGGGGATGCCCAGTGTAACTGTAGGAGGTTTCTCACAGGCAGCTCAGAGAGAACCTGACCCCAGCTGAGTGCTTTTCCAGAAGTGGTTGCATTAGGCATACAAAAAGAAGCAGAGCATCAAGCTTGCTTTATGTATCAGTCTTTTTCTGTATCCCATAGGTCCATGTTTTCCTCATAGCCTTCTCTAGTTTTGAATAAAACACAAAATTATCTCCAAAATTAGACCAATCGATGCACGGAAAGCACTCTGAGCACACTTTTTGAGCCTGACCTGTGACAGAATGCTCTCCATATATTTAGCTCAACTATTTGCAAGTCTGTGATGTTGAACAAATGCTCTACTTTCCACTAGTTTTGCAAAGTGCTCCTAAATTTAACTCTGAGTCAACACTGTACAACTGCACATTTAAGTTAACCTGCATAGTCAGCTTATAAATTTTTAAGAAGCTTTTCCTTCTCTAACAGTGAATGTAAATGCAAGTTGTTTGAACAAAGACGCTAATTTATCAGTTATAACAATGAATGCACCTCTTTGTCTGCTTCTAACTGTGTGAAATATGCATTTGTCATTGATATAAATGGAGATTGATGACAAAAATTATGTGTAAAATGCAGAATAAAAATGAGAAGGCTGGGACAGTATGGTATGAATTGCCATAGTTCCAGTAACATCAGCAGGGTAGATGAAGATCTGGCTGTAAGCTTCTAACATCTCAAGATACTTTTGTGATATGTGATGCTTATAAACTTTTCACCTAGTTCTGAATTTCTTTTGATTTGGAACAATGATAAGACATTTTTTATGCTTTCAATCTGTCTGAAAATATGTTTCCTGTGCAGTAAACAAGTTTTACTTGTGCTTATTGGTATTATTTATGAGTCTTCACAAGTATACATTTATGTTAAAAAAGAAAAGCAACTAGAAGTTGCTTCTAGTTCTGACCTGCAATGAAGGAAAAAGAAAAAAGCCTATTTAAGAAACATTTGGGGAAAAAATGTAGAATGAAATAAATTAAATAATGGATATTTCATGAAAGATATACATGGCAAAAAAAAGGAAAAAAATGGGAGAGAAAGAGATAAAGAGACAATTTAGAATAGTATGCCACATTTTCATAAAACAATAGTTTACTCCAAGTCAGCATGCACAAGGTCACATTCAGAATCACAGAAAAAGGAGCAAATATGTCATTTGTGAGAGCCTTGCCTCATAGTAGGGGAAGTTCCCTCACTGTACTCTGAGCACCTTTGTGGCATCTCTGATATGAACCAAATGCTGTGTTACAAAGGCCTCTCAAGAGCAGTTTTGAAGTGAAAGAATCAGAATGGACACCACTCTGCTCTCAACACTTGAGCCACGAGAGATGAATGTGAAACCCACCCACCCAGTTTTCTCAACTCCTACACTTCCTGCCCTTCTTCCGGCATTGGTGGTTGCAACAACTGCAAAAAGTAGACTCTGCCCTTGCTTTCCATCCTGTTTCAAATAATTATTCCTGTCAAATAAATGGAGCATTTCTTCAATCACAATGTTACTCATCAGTTGTCTCAACAACACATATTCTTACTTAATGTGTAGGATTTTTCAATGAACTCCAGCAGTCTATTTTAAATTTATATTCACTGACAGAATTTAAGGAAATCCTTTTCTATTATTAATTTTTTATTATTATAATTTTATTAATTATATGCACAGTCCAAGATGATGATGAGAGACCCATGAACTTCAACACAGATCAAGTACTTTGACAGATACAAAAAAAACAGAGGGAAAGTGCAGATGCATGCAATTATTCTCTTTTTCATGTCCAAATTTGTGACTAAGGAAACAAAAAGGGCCCCAGTCATCTTGAAGAGGTAGAAGGGACAAGAAATTTCACCTGATCTAGTTTTGAGATGATCCACTGAAATCATCTGGATATCACACTGAGATACTTCCATGGGAATAAATGCAGACTACACTTTGTCAAGATTCACACACTGAGAAAAAAGCATTTTCCTTTGCTACATGAGCACAGGAAGAGAAGATTTACTTGTAGAAAAATAAAAAAATATTTTCACCTACCTTTTAACCCAGAACACAGGAAAGCCCTAGGAACCTGGTCTTACTTTAGACCAGCTGAAACAGTCCTACCCTGGGCACATCAGCAAGCAACAAAGGCAGCTTCATCAGAATTGATGGCCAGAAATGGATTTTTAAATCTCTCAATCATTTCCCCATTATGTGCTGTGACTTCCACAAGACACCTGTCTCAGAGCACTTGGACTGACCTATTTCACATGGAGACAAACCCAAAGATGTGCTTCAGCCATCAGGAACAAGCATTCAGCCTACAGGACCAGGCTGTAACCAGCCTCAAGTCCCCAAAACCACACTTATCACAGAGGTCAGTGCAGGTCATTTCACTCTGCAGATCCACTCCTAATGCAGCACACTACTTGCTAATGTAGGAAGAGTCATGTTCAACCACTGCACAAAGGGACAATGACAAGTGGGGACAAGGCTGATTATAGTCAGCCGAAATCAACTGTCAAGCCCTAACAAGCTTGTGATGAAGTACAGCTAATGTAATTATCACCTTAGGGTCCACAGAAAAGGGCACTGATAGAGTAGAAGACAAATGGGCTAGTAAGCAAGTCAGAGTGAAAAGCAAGGATTCCCAAACTGAAGGCTCAAGTCAGCTGTGTGGTGACAGCGAGAAAAACTGCAGTTAGTCAAAATGTGAGGTACTGCAGCCCACAGAATGTAAGAGAGCACTTACTTGCGCAAGGAGCACAAAGCCCATTGTTTACGCTAAACGGCATAAATGGAAAGTGGTACTTCCTTAATTCCTTTGACAGAAATAACTATCAGGTGACCCATCTTTCTTTAAATTCTCTTTTCCATCTTGCCCCGATCTCATATTACATTTTCATCTTGAAGGCTGCAAATTTTTCCTACAATTCCCAAGACAGGGATGATGGGTTTTGTTGTTGACATTACTAGAGAACCACACTTGAATTCACAACAGCTCCCACATCCAAAGCAGACATAAGAAATTACCCTCACACAAGCACCTTTTCTTTCCTTGATGTCTGATACTGCAAACCTGTTACTTCCCTCATGGATCAGAGTTCTTTGGAGAGAAAACAAAATGGACAAGAATTTCTAAGAAAAAAAGTGCAGTTTCTGCTGGAGAACTTTTTAGAGGCTTTTTTTTTGGGTTTTTTGGGGTTTTGTTTTGTTTTGTTTTTTGGTTTTTTTTTTTTTATTGCACTATAAGGAAGACAAGAAAACTAACCATAAAGCATTGTATTTGTAGGTCACCTTTAAAGAGTAAACAACAATTATATACACTTCATCATACTGAGTTCTGCATATCACTTTGATGTTCCTCAGTTCATCTGTCTTTAAAACTGAGGGGACTCATCCATCATTTAGTCATACACAAGCCTGTCATACGGGGGTGATAGAAGTTATCTTCAAGGTAACTCACTGACACTTCTTAATTAAATATCTTGAAATATTGCATATTATTTTCCTGTACCACCACTGGAGACGATGGTAATTACATGGTGATTCCCAGAAACATTTTATGAATCTTCAATTATTGTGCAACTAGCTGGATTTGACATTAATGCTGATAGACTACAATGAATTATTCGTAGTAAAATATTGGAAATATTCAGGAACCCTTTTGGAGTTATCCAAGATTCTCCATTCTCTAAAGTTACTCAGATTGTTTTTGCAAAATATCCAATGACAAATTATTTGAAAACAATCTGATGACTTTGACTGGGTGATTTTGACTGGGTAATTTCCAAGATAACAACAAGTTGCAAGACAGCCTTAAAAAACAGACATCCTAAATTAATAAATATTTGCTCTTATAAACATTCATAAGATACATGGACTCAATGACACAAATTCCTCATATTTCCATTGTCTTCCTTACTAAAAGGCATATAGAGGTTGCAAGTGTTACTTTATTAGTCAAATGTTTTGCAGCATCCAGAGCCTGCCGAAAGGAGCCATACTTCTCTAGATTTCCTAGTATTCCAGTGGTTCACATTTTTGCCTGTCCAACTCCTTCATGAAATTTGAATGCAAACCATAATCTTTTCCCAGGGATCTGACAGCAGTAAAACATTTTTATCACATCACAATCACAGAAATTATTTTTAAAAATATAAATACTCTTGTCCCACTGTAAATCTGATCATTTGATGAGCATAGTTTAATATGCTCATTCCAGTTGCCACATCCTGTTCATGTTGGAGCTATTTCTGACCATGAAATTTATTGATATTTATTATGTTTGTTACAAATGGACCTTGCAATTTCTCTGGAGTTTTCTTCCCACTGTATCTTCCACTGACAAGTGCAGTTCATCCCAGGGTATGTCACAGACAAGGTGCTTACTGGAAAGACAAGCAATGGATGGGGGAGCTCAGAAACAAATTAGCACACAAGGACAACATTAAACTTACTTTAAAACTTGGAACTAGTTCTGTGCTCCTAAAACTTCAAAATCTCATTTTATCCCCTCATTTTCACTAATTATAATTGCAGGACATAAATCCACACTAGTGTCCCTCAGGGTCTCCTCCAGATATTTTGCTTCCATGTGCTGTGAGGATATTTTCTCCCTTCAGTTTCCATCTCTTATTCTCTCTAACTTCTGCTATTTGCTTTACCACTTCTTTGCTAAGCTCCAGGTCCCAGCAGACTCTCCCCCTCCAGTTCTTTATTTGCTTTAATATGCTTCTTGCCTGAAAAAAAATGTTATCTGGTTTTCTCCACTTCCACTAATTTTCTTCTTCTCTTCAACCTAAACATCACTATTTCTTGAAGCACATTAAGCCAGCTGAATATTTGACTGCCACAATACAGTCTCAGCCATGCACTTTATTTTTCTTCTTACTCCCTTTTTCAGTGTTTTCCTGCCTCATGTCTGAATTACCAGTTTAAATACATCACCGCTACTGTTGACCCTGGCAACTGAGGATATTGAAACTCTTCTGCACTGCCCATGGATGCTCTGCTCTGGTCACTCAGCCATCAGCTGTGAAGTCCAACCATGGTGCTCCACCAGTCCCTGCACAGCTTAAGGAGCTCTCTCTAACTCTCATAAATATTGCCCATCCCTGAAAATCCTTAAAAGACATTTTTTGAGAAGTATCTTCTATGTGTTTCCTCTGCTATATCAGGCAACTCTGTGTTCCTACTCCCAGTACCTTTGCCACGGTGGCTGCTTTTACTTTACAGAGTGCACCGTGGTTTCCTTCACAGAGTACAGGCAGGGAATACTTATCACCTGCAGAAGTGTTATGATCATTTCCTTCTGATGTTTTATGCTATTAAGTGGCATAAACTATGATGAAATGTCATCATTCAAATACAACAACAAAATGAATCTCACTCCAAACATGATCTGACTACAGAGTGTGTGGATAACACCCCCTCTTTATCAGCAAATAGTAGAAAAGTAGTTGATATTTTATGTCATAGCATTCAAAGTTTCTGAAGTCATACATTATTCATGGGAAAAGTAATCTACTTTTGTCTTTAAAAAAGACACATTAAAAAGTACAATGTTAAAAATAGATGGCATTTTATTGGAGATCATAATTATTTAAAAAGTTGGCAACAGGGCTTTTTAGTTCCTAAAATGACCTTTCAAGATGAAATGAGGAAAAGAAAAGCTTCTCTGAGGAAGAAGCTATGAAAAAAAATCCAATGCATAAAGAACGCATTTACCTTTACTCTGAATTTTAGTATATTCTCCAACAAGAACAGAGACCAGTAAAACCACATTCAAAAGTACTACTATGTAGCAGTGTAGGTTTGCTGAATGACAGAATCTGTAACCTTGTTGTGACCAAAATTGTCATGATGCATCTGTAATTTGGAAATGCAAACTTTGCCTGGGCAGTAAATGGGAAATGCACAAATATATTGAAGATCATAAACATGAGCAGAGAGCAATCCCTGAGTACCATTTACCAGTCTCAGTGCCACCACATATATTATCAGTGAACAGATTTGCTTTCATTTCCCTTCTCAGTGCTCACTCTTCTGCTTACTTTCCCCCCAAGCAATGATCATGTGAAAATATTGTTAGTGTTACAATTTAAATCAACAGTGAATGCATAATTAGAAGTGGACAAACAGTTGGCCAAAATCACTCAGGAAAGCAATTAGCAATCCTGCACTACTTTTGAGTGGCTCCTCCCTGCACTTATTTCGTTTTTTTTTTAGAGGTGTGCTATGTGTGGTCAGTCTGGTCCCACATGCTGGGACCCCAAGCGTGACCTTCCATCTCATTTACTGGGCAAGATCCAAGGGTGGATGAATGAGAGAAACCACCAGCCACAGGATGGCCAGCATGGTATGCAAAGGTATGATGACAACTCATTGCTTAACCCTCAGCCTTAATCCCTTTCCTGCTTAAAGCAGAACCAGCTCCTCAGAGGTGTTGCAGAAGAGATAGAACTCAAAGGGCATTAGAATGCACAGCAAAAGAAAGTGGAGAGTTCCCTTGTTAAAGCCAGCTCCAGGAAGGTATCCTTGTTCAGAGAGGATGTTAAGTTCCTTGTTAAATCCTGTTGAGGCTGGTGGGACTGAAAAAAATGCTTAAAGTTAAGCATATTGTTAAATACTTTCTAGACTTAAACTATTACTGCTTTTCTGACTAGTGCCATGCTCTTGAAGGCTATTTCATTCCTTGGAGACACTGCAAAAAGAGGCACAAGGCTCTTGTCTCTTCAAGGAAGAGATAACTTTTTGCCTCAGTGCACTTCTCCCCTCATTAAGCGAGTTCCAGCATTTCACCTTTATTTAAATTTATTCTCCTGTTTATATTTAAAAAAATCTGAATCAATTTAATAATTACATAACTACTTTCCTCTGGAGCAGTTGCCTCCTGTTTACAGCTGACTAAATGGAAGCTGGGAACTCTATAACAGGGCAACTTCAAAAATGAATGAGAAGAACAGAGGTGCTATGAGCTAACCACTAGCTCCAAGGAGAGCTGACTTACAGAAAGATAAATCTGGGACACAATCAGCATGGTCACAAAATTCAGTCTCCTGCTGGATAACTAAAAGGAGCTATATTGCCTAGTGAATGTCTAATATCCCTATTAACAGCAGTGATCAGGGCAGCAAACTCTGCAGGCAGTAGAGACAATATGCAGGCAGTAGGCACAGCATGTGTGGCTACAAACAGATATTACAACAGCAGAATAATAACTTTAGCCTCTGCCTTCAAAAAATACCACAAATTCTAAAGGTCGTTATTCACAGGAAACATTCTGCATGAAAAAGTATAAACATGGCTTTAATGCAACAATATTGCATTGTCAGCTCTTGGTAATAGGTTTAATTTTAACTCAGGAAAGCCACAAAAACAAATCAAGCTTTTTGTGTCCTTTTGCATTCTTATGAGATTTCCAGCGGCTTAAATTCCAGTGTATGGTGGCTGCACATTGAATCATTAATTACTTACCTTCTGGTAGAAAAAAAAAAATCATATTGAAACTCTAAGCTGTGGTTTGTATCTTTTTAAAGAAATCCCATCTGTTAGTTTCTGCTCTAGAATATTTAGAAATGCTTGCCTGAGGGGAAAAAACCCTAAAACTAAAAATGTCATTGCAGTTGTAGGAGATGGGGTTACCTCCCACTGTTTTAAATTCAGTGCTGCAGTTCTGACCCTCAAACCCATCTTGTGCAGTGACAGGTCTGAGCTGCAATACTGAACTTGCACAGGTTTGGGAAGCCAAAACTTTATGTTCCTTAGCATAGGTTAAAGCATAGCTAAAAAAATGTCTGTAGGGAGTGGTTAGGAAAAAAGACAGATGAAACCCAAAGAGCACTTAAGCTCTGTCCGAGAATATGAGGCTTTGAAAATATAAAGAAAACATTATCAGTTTAGAACAAAGAGGAAAGTTTCTCCTGCTATTTATGTTAGTGTCTGTGCCAGGGAAAGCACTGAGCACTCAAGGGTCTCTGTGCTAAGCAATGTGTAAGCACACAAGTAGATGGTCCCATCTTTGGAAAATTTTCAGTCCAGGCTTTTTCCTTCTCTGGCTTTTGCACATATTAAGTTATGCTTCCTCATTTAATGGCAAAGAAGCGCTGTCAAACTAGATAAAGCAAAATGCCTGCTGTGCTTACCATCCCTTTCAGAACACATTTTATAATCCACAACAATAAAGTATAATTTATGCATTTTTATCAAACTCTGCATTATTTTAATAACATCTGCAAAGATCAGATTGCAATATGTTCTGGGAGATATTGTTTTGCCCTGAGTTCATAAAATGTTATATTTTTCAGTTAAATCTCCTGCCACAATTTCATCTGCAGTTATGAGTAATTTTTTATCTATTTTGCCAGATCTTGTTTTGAGTAGTAACAATTCTCAAAGCCAGATGATTTGCAAAACTTTCTTCAGTGGTCTGTGAATATTGAATTAGAGTAGGACAGAATCAATGACCATAGCTCATTTATTGGACATCTTTCTTAAAAGGACATATGTAAAAGAGGCATTCAAAAAATGGTCCTGTCATAAGCTTTTAATTTATTTAAGGAAACCCTGCTGTGATGGAGGACTTTGCTCAAACGAAAGCTTTCCAGCTTTTCTATAGATTGTGCTAAAAAGGATTTCCTACTGAAAGACAGACTATCTACTGTTCTCAAAAGTATTTTTTACCTTTTTTTTTCTCATGAGGGAAAAGTAGGCACCTGGAGTAACCACTTGGATCAGTCCAACAGTGAATAGGTGCATCCTTCATCCCTGTCCAAATTACTGCTGTATCTCAGCACTTTCTCACACTTTCAGATGCTGATTGGACTTCCAGGGACTATCCCCAGTTTCTCAGTGCTGCTGCTCCAGGGTTCTCCTTTCATGGATGTGGACAAAATTCTCCTGTTCCAAGCTCCTGAAGCAGACTATGGAAAGTGACTGAAGTCAATGGTTGTTAGCAAAGTAGCCAGGTAATTTCAGTGAAAGAGATGCTGGTAGTCTGTAGTTCTGCTCAGATAAAACCATCTGGGACTGAAAGGATGCTTGCTGTTGTATCAATAATTCAGGCAAGGGGGTTTTCAGCAAAAACTGTGTAGAAGCCAAAATTGCTTTTGCAATGAAAACCTGCCCAGGGCAAATGGCCCACCTCTCATTTCCTATGCAAAATCCATTGTCCTCCAACTGATTTCCCAGGGAATGATCAGAGCTGAACAGACTCATCCTTTATTTGGGGCTATTTAGCCTGAGCAGCACAGTGAACCTATCAGGGTTTCCCTTCTGATAAGGCAGTCAGGACTCCCCCAGAACACTAACATAAGAGGACTGTGGCTAGCTAGAGTCACAATAACATTAAATTTGTCAGTTCGCACTTGTCTTACTTTCCCCACTCCCCATCACTGCTCTGGCCCTGTAGCAACTATGAACCCTGCCTGAGAGACCAGGTATTGTCTAGTGGGCATACCCTGAATTTGTATTCAGAAATGATCAGGAAGGATTAGCTGGTAGTTTGCACTAACCACTGAGACAATTTCAGGAAAAAAAAGCTGCTTATTAAAGAGGTAGTTAAGACAGCTGCTTTGCTTTATGACTCATACACAAACAAGTATAGGACTTTTTATTGTACTAGAAACTGTAAGAACTGTAAGAGCTAATGTTATCTTCAAGGAAACTATATTAGGAATTTTTGAACCACTAGACTGGAAATACAAAACCAAAACCTTTTCTTGCCCTTTAAGATGTGTTCTACACACTTCTTTTTTCTTTTGAATAATAAAAATCCACACATAAATATATTTATAAAGAGGTAATTCCATCCCTGAGTTCTGAGACCTATAAACCAAGGCAACTTCGTTTTCCTTGTTACAAACATCTTAAGATCAAGTTATACAACTAGACATAGTTGAACATATATTTGTGGTTAAGCCCATTTAAAATTATTTGGGGATAGGAAAATATATTTGGAATGCACTATTGGTATCCAAAAATGTAAAGTTTTAATATCCCAATGGTATAAACAAAGAGAGAGTAGGAATTTATATTAGGCAGTATACTGCAACAAGGTCTCACAAGCAGAGAGCAGGAATAGGTTAAAAGTGGAATAGTGCTAGGGGAGGTGAGGTAGAAGACGAGTTTACGAGGTGACAGCTCTATTTTGCCCAAGCTCATCTGGAGGTGAATGGAGAAAAGAGCTTTATTTCTAAAGGAGCTTCAGTATTTCAAAATGTGTTTGTGCTCCTAACCAGCTTTTACCTTTCCATAGGCAAGAAGGCGAGGCTGGCTCCAGGGTGACACAGAGAGAAGCAGGTGCTTCTCTCTGAGGAACACCAGCTGCCTCAGAGAGAAGATCCTGTACAAACACCTACCAGGAGAACACTGAAATTCAAGGGAGAGGGGGAAAACTGAACAGACACAGGTATAAATGCACATACGCATACTGCCAACTGCAAACGGCCTCCATTGTTCCTGATCCCATTCCTTTATTCCCTCCATAAAAAAATTATGAGACCCAACTATTCATACAGCATTTCCAGAAATTTAATAGACCGTATAGATTAAACTCTGAGGGCCAAGCACTGGTGTCAGATACACCCAATGAAACCCCATCTGAGAACAGAATTTGGCTCAGTTCAGCAGGCAAATGAAAGGTTTTTTTCCACTTTCAGAAGAAACCCAAGTATGTAAAGTTTATAGGCACTAGTAGGAGAATAAATCAATTTAAGTCCATGTCACACCATTCTTTACAGTTTTGTAACAAGGTGTACTTTGTTAGATTTTAATCTGCATACATTTGAGACAGCAAAGCTCTTCAAAATCATCTTTTAATGGCATCGCAATTTATAGACAGTAACTAATTTCAAACTTCATAGCACTTGGCTTTTATGATTATTTCAAATCATTTAAATGCAAATGAATTTCCAGAGAGAGAAAACATCAAATGCCCTTGAGTGGCAACATGTAATAGAACTGCAAGCAGAAATCACAGTAGGAATTTGAAGCAGTCTGATAGGGTTTGACGGGAGGTCTGTATAAAAGTGTTTGCCTAAATCCAATTTACATTTCATTTCACATTATATTCTATTTACCCATTTTGTCATTTTAATATGACTTATTTACTTAATCCTGCTCTGAAATCCAATCTACTATCAAAAGCAAATGTGGAATTCTGGTCAGGATAGGACTTACAGCAATTTTGCATTTTAGGACAATGGTAATATAGTTTCTAAAACACAGCTAGCTAGCTTTTCCCCCACAGTTAATAATGTTACAGCACCACGCAGCCAAAAACATTTGTGCATGCCTTAAATAATTACACTTCTTTCAAGCTAAGCAATTGTTTGCCTACTGACAGAGTAATATTTCCTGGGAGGCATTGCTAAGCTACAGTACATACAAAATATTTGGACATAGAGTGTTGAGAAAGATCTGAGCTATTCTTAATGTGATTGCACTTAGAAGGATAAGAACTGTCCTGGAACTCCCCATTCAGCAGCAGCTACCACAAAGCACCACAGGCGGGTTTTTTTACAGCCAGATGGATTTGCAGGAGGCAGCAAGAGCTGGTGTGCCTGTAGTGATTCCTGTGCTTCTGGATAAGCAGTGCAGGTAAGGACCCAGTCCAGCTCCTGTCTTGGTATCACCCATCCTCTGTCAACATCCAGCCTTTAAGTTATGCAAGGCACATGTCCTTTTTGTTTTACCTGAGATAAAAGAAAGTAACTGTCCATGATTGCAAAGTGACCAAATGTATTCTGCCCTGCCCTGTCCCCTGCAAACACTGCAGAACAGCAGGCTAAATGTGGCATTCAGCATATGCAGGGGGGCAGAGACAATGATGCAGCTTGGGAGGGACTTTGACCATGGCATGGGCCAGACTTACACATGTGACCAAGGTACACAAGTCTGTTCTGAGGAAAGGAGAACTCCAGTGACCAGGCAGTCCCGAATTTCTCCAAATCCCTGTTTTCCAGGCCCAGTATTTGAATGAAAAGGTAAAAATACATCTCAAACTCATTAATTCCCACAAAGGGTATTCACAGTATCCTGAAGACCTCCTAGCCTGCAGGAGAGGAGAATGGGAGAACATGATTTTGTGGTGGTGCTGGTATATGAATATTTTCTCATTTCCTAGAGATGAACGGCACTACTTAAACTACTGAAACAAAGTAAAATTTTAGATCTCACGTGTTTTGAAAATCTGTCTTTCTAAAGATAACGGAAGACACAAATACCTTCTGATAGCCAGGGCTATTCATCATTCTGTGCCACACTTCCAGCACATAGTTTGCAGAAATCCATGAATATTTTCATTTCTTATCAGATATAAATTACTGATACAGTCAGTACAATGTTTGTTGGTGATAACTCCTATAGTCGAGTAAACTGAGTGATGGATTTGAAGGAAAATAAGAATAAAATATTGTGCTTGAGATAGAGAGATTACTAAAACTGTGCTATTTCAACAGTAGCCAATTTCACAATCAGGATGTCTTTTCTATTGCAAAGGCAATTTTTATATGTCTCTTGCACATAAATGTCACTCTTTTGTTTATTATGCATTCCTTTTTCATTTATTTAATTAATTTTGTATATATTTTCTGTGAAAAGACTTCTAAGGAAGTACATTTGTCCTTTGTTTTGAGCAATTTGTCTTTTGCAAGGACGATATAACTGTGTAAAAGCAATAATACAAGGCCTTTTATCAAAAACTTATCAGCACTGTTCAAACAATGAGGCAGTTCATTAGATTTGAATAAGCTAACTGCTGGGTTAGATTGGGACACACAGTTTGGCAGATCAGATGCTGGCTATTTTATTTTTTCATTTTTCAAACTTTTTGGAAAGGGTTATTTAGATGAAGACCGGTATATTGACTAGTGGTGATCAAACAGTAACAAACCTTTCACAAAGATCTTGGGTCTTTATTACTACTAAGTACACTTTTACCATCTACTAGTCCAGCTCCCCAGTTGGCTCCCAGATCACCCCTGCTTCATCAGTGGGGGTTTGCTCTGGTTCTGCCTGGGAAATTTCCCTTTGGAAAAACCCAGGATGAGGTCTAGGGAAACAGCCCTTCCTGAGGCCACCCTCATAAAGCTGGATGTCCAGGCTGCAGAAAGTTTTATTCCCAACTCCCTGGTGTCTTCTGCCCACATTTCTTCCTTTCCATGCCCTCCAGCTGCACCCCTGGACATGCAGATTGGAGTGTCTGGCACAAAGCCAGGGCAGTCCATACCACTTCACCTGGCAGCAAGATCCACCGCTTGGAGAGGGGAGAACCAAGCACTGCAGACAAAGCCATTATTTGCTGAGATCATCAAATCACAGCTTACTGAGATTTGCAAAGTACAGATTTCTGTAAGGCGATGTCAGTCCCTCCTCTGCGAGGTTATGCTGCACAGAGGCCATAAAGGGCATGCCCTCAAAGACACGTCTGGATCCTGACCTCAATCTCTCTGGCTGTAAATAGTTTTAGGTTTCACTCAGTTCTGCAGTGAGTGGTAGATGATTTGCCCAGTGGTGCACTCAGTGACTTCAGTGGACCTGCCTCAGGTATTTGCTCTGTGCATACAGCCAGGTCCCTCGCAGGCAGGTGAAGTATCTCATTGAAGAGCTAAAATCCACTGCCAGAAACTTTTATAACAGTAGAAATAATAAACAAAATATGCGGAACCTATGTCAAAATCAAAACCCGTCAGGAAGCAACATAACTCACCTTTCCTTATTCACACCCAATACTAAATTTCCTTTTAAATTTCTTCCTTTTTAATACTTTTTTCCCCCTGTATAGCAGTAGGCTTAGCAGGTAACACCTGAAAGCCCCTATTTTAACCTTTTATTTCCTTTTCTGTGACAGAATTAAGACTTTTCTTCCTGGAACTGTTGGTAATATTTTCTGAATTTAGATATGGATGTTACATCATAAAAAAAAAATAATAGACTTTTTCACTGCAAAAGAAAGTGCAAAAAACCCCTAGACTTTAGGCAATACACTTCATGTACTTAGAGTACACTTCAAAGCCAGGAAGCACTAGTGTTAACACAAGAACAGTTGCTTTGCAGACATCTGATACCACTCTCCCAAACCTGCTGAGTGCACTGCTTTTTTTCCTATGTTTGTTAAACAGCCCTTTCCCCGGATGGCTTGGTATCAATAGGTCATTTTACCCACAACATAATCACTTTGAACAGTTCTCTATTTTTAAAGCAAATACTTCTGTTCCCTTAGTACCGCAGGAAAGAAGGAAGAAAACACAACAGTAATGCGATTTATAATCTTAAAAAGCATCATGGTTGAGAGACAGATCTCTAGGTTTATGACTGGACAAAAACCAGAAGAAGAGGGGAATATGTGACTGCCCTGTTTCTATCCACAGACTAAATAAAATGTGCTAATAACAAAGATTGAAGGAAGATGTATCATATCAGGGCCCACCACAGTGCCAAAATACAGGACAGACTTCCATACAGGACGTATACACATCCCATATGTACACCATATTATTTACAAAATATTCATTAGTATTTCAAGCTGACATGAAAATTATTAGGTTGCAAAAAATATCGGTTAGCAGCTCTTCATTGAAAAGATTTCTGCAATGAAAAGACTACTGATATTATGGGGAACTCACAAAACAGTTATTTATCTAGGAAAAAAGATTTTTAAAAATTTTAAAAGTATATGCAAAATCCAGCTCCGTGTATATACAAGCGTTACTGCACATACACACAAAACTAGGTATTAAGGATAAGAATTAATATTCAGTGTCTGGAAAAATAGTCAACATTTTCCTCCAGTATAATCATCTTTTTAAACATGGTAGGACCTTTTTGCAGGTCAATCACAGTTTTCAGGCAAGCTGTAATTTAAATCAGCTCTATTCTGCATCTAATGCGGATGTTTCACTGAAAAATAATTAAAATTAACCACACTGCTTGTGTCTCTTTGTCTGTCAGATACAGACCACTGTTGTGCATGCACATGGCCAATCTCAGGAAAGGAAACCTTGCAGAAAGGACAAGGAGGTGACAAAGTAATTGCCCGCAGTGGGTGATTTGAAGACTTGTAATAAAGAGGCGCTCTCTGCTCGCGCTACCTTCATCTCACCTGAACTCCTATTTGGTGACTCACTTTCATTGCCTACATCACCCTTTAGTCTAATAATGGAAATAGATAGCTCTCCTGGCAAGCAACAGACAGTATATCAGAGCTATCGACTATATCTCTACTTTTTCAGCACCAAGATGGCTCAGTTTGTTCATCAAAAGGGTCTCAGCTTGTTTAATCTCCTTTATCAGTCCTGCTTCCATCTCAAAGCTTGCAAAGGCTCCTGCTCCTTAAATTGCTGCCTTCATCTGAGCCAATGCAGTGCATACTTCCCCTTTCTACAGAATGATGTTCCGATGCCAAAGAGAGGGAGCATGAGAGAGAGAAATAATCTTGGCACTCATTCAGGTTGTTGTGAAGAAAAAGAAGGGAAAAAAACCCAGACTGCCAATGGGGATTTCCTCTGTAATAAGCCAGATGGCATCATAGGATGCTTGGGGAGACTGTTTCTGTCTAATTCTCTTCAGTAGCAGAAACTGCCAAGGCCTGGCCTTTGTGGTAAAACCAGTGACTAGCTATTTTATATTCTTTCTCTTTGCTGTGCATGCTGTCCCCACCTGTCACTAATGCCTTTGTAATGCAGTCGGTGCCTGATACAAGCTCCTTCCCGTCCTTTCTCTCCCTCACTTCTGGATTCCAAATAATACTTCTTTTCCACCTATACCAGTAACATGGCTGCAACATTTGCTTTATATTCCAGTGACGTCAAGGTAATTTCTTTCTTCAAGTGCAAAATGTTTCACATAACAAGGGGAAAACCAGCTGTGAAATTTCTAAAGGTTGCCACCCTGGCAAAGGACCAAAGCAGGGGTTGACGCAGGGAAATGGAGATCTGGTGTTCTGTAAAAGACAGGCATTCAAAAGCTCAAATGTCAAGATGGACAACCTACTTGAAATGCTGGCTGGGGTTACAAGGATTTTTTTAAATCTATATTTATTAATTTTATTTATATACATATATAGATATCTACCTGCTTCTGTATTTTATTTTCATATCTGCAAAACTTAGATGTTTCTGTTGCATTCTGAAATGTGGGTTCAATCTCTCTGCATATCTCAGATGGATAGTAGAGACTGTGTTCCAAAAAGATGGAAAACCTTACAGAAATCTTATATGGGATTGCTAGGGTGGTTTTGGTTCCTTACAGTCAGATCCATAAGCTGTCTGCCTGCCTTAAAGGCTTGTATATCCACTATAAGGACTAAATTGTTTTTCCTCCCCAGAAGTCATCCTATTATGTATTCAGCATGGAGCAGTTAGATATTTTAAACTCACTCTTTGCTGAGAGCAAAGTAGCATTTTCCCACAACTTTCTGAAGCTGCTTCTTTCTTTTTGACATGGTTCTTTGTCTCCAAGTAGCCGTCATGTTCAGATATCACTGCAGCAGCGTAAAGAAATACATCCCAGAGTATTGTTTCATACAGGCAATAGAGCTGCTAATGGCTGCTGTAGCAAAGGCTCTCACAAAACTTTGCATGCTGTGCTGGTAAGGAAGGCACAGAGCTAATGCTGAGATGTCAGCTGAGATACAGACAGTGCTGGCTGGCAAAAACAGGACTGAAAAAGTCATAAAAATAGCAACATTTATAATCTGATAATGACATGTTCATTGATATTCTGTCAACTGGGATAATCTAAAGACAATCAGAAGTTATTTTCTTTATCTAGGTATAAAATAGCAGCAAACAGGCTTACAGGATTTTTCAAAGACAGTATTTCATTTCTTCTTGGAAGTAAAGCCATGCAGATAGCTGTCTCATTGAGCAGCTGATGAATGTTTCAAGATATAAGTGTTGGTGTTTTTTTTCCAATTAAACAAAGATGTACCCTTTCCACATTTTTTAATTAATAACAATAGTATATATCACAGTGGGTTTACTCTTTAAATGTGTGAAGAGAAATCTGAGGACTGTCAATTGAAAAATTATAAGCAACCTCTTGTTCCTCTCCCCAGCAGTTTCCCAACAGCAGAACAGAAACCAAAGCCTAAATCAAGCCCTGAACCATGGCAGGCCTGGTCCCAACACATCCTGGGAACTCTGGAGAGAGCTTCCACCTCTGCTGCAGCTGAGTCTGGGGCCAGCGTTTGGCAAAAAGGGTCTCTCAGCAGCACCCAGCGAAGGAAGGCTTGGCCCTGGGGGAGCAGGGTGGTGCCCTGTGCAGTGGAACAGAATGATGGATTCCCCCACCAACCAGCAAGTTGTCCCCTGAGGGGGAGAGCACAAACTCCCCACCAGTTCCCCGTGTGGCCCCTGTGCCCTCAGCACTGCTTTTCCCTGCTCCAATCCTGCAGCATTTCTCACTGGTGGCGCAGCTGTGCTCACCCCTCGATGCTGGGCTGGCCCTCCGCCCACAGAACTGCAGATTACAGTTCCCAGAACTGCTCTCCAGGGCCAGGATGAGCAGGAAATCAGGATTTCTTGACAGCAGTCAAATGCTGGAAGAGAGACCAGCCAGGCAGAACTGATGGGGCCTAAAGATAGCTTAGCATCAGCTCTTGCCCAGTGCCTTCCTCTGCTACAAAGTGTTGCAGCCAAGGCGTAACCCAAATCCTAGCCAGTACATTTGAATAGGGCAATAACAACAAAGCCATTTTTTCCTCCTCCCAGCTATGTGTTGAGTGTTGTTTCGTGTTTATGGCCCCATCACTGTTGGGTACAGATTGCCATCCCCATGGTCAGCATTCCCTGCTGTAGTCCCAAGGGCCAGTGCAAGCTGGTGCTGCCAGCAGCCCGTGCCTGCCTCTACAGGGGCTTTCCCGAGCCCCAGGTGATCCCATTTAGTGCCTTGGGAGCACATCCAAAGGCAAGAAAAAGAAGCCCAAACATTTTTAAACCCAGAATAGAACAGACTGACTTTAACTTTGAATCGGATATTAATTTCCATTCTGGTGAGCTTTATAGTAAAAATCAACTCTGAATTTGCCCTAAATCAGGTTTACTTGGGTTAGAAGTTATAGATGACAGCTGGGCAGACTGCAGCGAAATGATGCGTTTGTTCATTCTCAGAGTTTTGGTTGATTAGGCAATGAAAGATGTAGTTTAGAATCAAGATAATAGCAATAGCTATATCACAGTAAATTAGTGGGGTACTTCTGGGACATTAATGGAATCAGATGCCAATATCTGTGTTGGTTTAGGAAAGCTCTGTGTTTTGCCTCCAAAAAGATCCTTTGCCAATAGCAGTAAAGTTCATGTTGTCTGTTCATAAGATAGCATCTATTTTCTAAATAAATCTATTATTACTAATGTCCCCATACTATTGAACAGCTGTGAATGCTTCCATCCTCCAGGCATTCATGTGTCCTCCTCTATAAAAACAATGCTGATTTGGGAGGAAGTGACCATTAAAATGTAGAAGTAAATTCTCTGCTGTGGGAAATTACTGTTTTGACTACATGATTATAAAAGTAAGCTTTCATGAAATTTGGAAGTATATTGTTTCTGAGGCAAGAGAAATCTGTTGCGGAACATAGGATTTCTGAAAATTATATATAAATGTATAAATGGCAAAGTCTACCCTTTGGCTGCATTTTTCAACTGGACTTGCTTGTGGAGACCCTACCATGGAAGGATATTCAGCAGAGCTCTGATCTTGATAGTGACTGTCAAATACCTGGGAAATGCAAAGTGTCTCCTGGACGGCCTAATGCAGTGAGAGGAAGGACCTCAGGTTGAACCTGAATTATCACAGTTTTTAAACTGCAGTCTTGCTGCTCTGACAATGCACATAATTTTAATGTGTGAACACAGTACCATGAGACCTCTTATCAATGTGTTCACTATGCAAGTGGAAGCTTAGAAAACTTCAAAGCAAGTTGATACATTTTCATAAAAGTGTTGCCAGCCCATAATCAGATGGCTAGAAATTCCCAGTTGCACCAAAGATAAAAACTGGTGATATTAATTTGTCCTCGTTTGAACCAAGCACTTGTACTGAAATCAGCAGTACCCATATGTACTAATATCAGTCTTTTGCCCACAAAAGCTATTTTTCTGCCAGTCCACAGATTTAGGGATTTTCTTTATTTCTCTTTCAAAGGTGAAAATGAAAAGAGAAATAAAAAAAGTGCCAAAACTCAAAGGACCCCATTCCATTTAGAAGTTGTTTCTATTTGGCAAGCCAAAACCTGCCTTTGGCCTTTATTTGACTTTCTCAATGTCATAGTCTACAGCTTCCTTTCCTAAAATTCAAAGGCAGTACCTATTGGTTAGATACCAGGCTCTTACTCAGTTGCTTCTAAAGCAACTCTGCAAAATATACTCTGTAATTTTTCCAAATCTGGAAACTGAACATTTGTTTTATGACTTGTTCCCAACAGGAAGACTCCAAATCAAAACCTTCCTCCCACCTCAATTTTGTGTTTTTCCTTTTCCATGGCTGCCTCACAATTGCGGGCAGCTGCAAGCCTGAGAACATGGACATTTAATGTAACTGTATTTTTTTAAGCTGGAAAGGCTTCCACCATAGGAGAGCCAATTAAAGTTACTTTGTAGTGAAAAAGAATGTCATAGAAACATCCAATTTAACTGACAAGACAGAGAAACATAAAGACAAAGCCAAAGTCTTTTTCTAAACTTCCTCTCGACAGAAACAAACCAATAGGATTCAGAAGTTTTCTGCAGCTTCATCTAGTTCCCTTTTGACCCCCATCCCCTGTCCCAGAATTATTAAATTAAAGACCAGAAAGCCTCACTTTGCCAGCTTTGCTCATCTTAGTTATTTATGCAGTTGTCATCTGGGTTTTTTTTTTTCTTTGTTTGTTTTTGGTGTTTGCTCTTTATTCCCGTGTATAGAAATGTATTTAGAAACCCTTTCACCTTGATAGGGGGACACCTAGGAGTGAAGGATCCATCTTCATTCCCAGCAGGTTGCTGCTGACCATCCCCTGGCAGAAATGTTCCAACTCCCACACCCAGGTGGGCAGAGCAGGAGCACCACCAGGAGCCAGTTAGGACTCCAAAAGGGATATGGGAATAGGAGCATTGCACAGCACCTGCCCTGCATCACTCAGGCACAGGATGGAAATAATTTGGCCTGGCACAGCACTGTGCAGATGAAATTGCTGCTTCTTCTGCCTTAACCTGGGGATGACGGTAACACCACAATATCAGACAGCTGCTACAGCAGACCCTGCAGTTCCTATAAGCTCCATGTAGTGATTTAATTTTTACAGTTGTTTACTTAGAGGCTTCACTTTTACTAATTCTGAGAGAAGGATCAAAGCAAAGCAGTGGAGCCTCTGGCATTTTCTCCTGCCTCTTTTCTGTACTGGCACAAAGAGGAGGAAGGAATTTCCATAAAGTCCTGACTCAAGTATAAAAATAAAATTTAAATTTATCATATTTGAAGGCAGCCAAGGAAAACTGACCTCATGGTATGAACTCCAAGAAAGCTCAGGAGGGAGAAATTAAAACAATTAGTAGTAATCACCACCAAAATTATGGTACTGAATGGGACAGTGCCTAATAATGAGAGGTCGCAATTACTAATGCGCCCGTCTGTATGCTCATTTGTCTTTTCAATGTTGTAGTCATTTGTGTTGTCCTTTTGCACAGTGGGATGCCCAGTGCCACACTCCTTTCCCTTTTATGAGATGTGCACAACAAACAAGGGTTCAACATGTTCAGAGCAGCAGTTTGTGCCTTCAGAGGACTTGGAATAATATGGGCTTTGCTTTTAGTCCCTCTGTAAAGAGACTTTACTGCCTCTGAGCTTTATTGTCTTTCACTTTCTATATTTGTCCTGGTTTAGGGCAAATATTTAGGAGGAAACCTCTGGGGGGTCTCCTCTAGGAAGAGCCGATTCCAATCACCCCTCCCCCTACCGGTCCGGGAAGAATTTCCTTAGAGAAAAGTGGAAAAAACTATTTATTTAACACATAGAATATTTACAAGTATAGGGAAAAATTGGATAATATGAAAACAATGAAACCTCTCCTTCCTCTGAAGAGATGGTAGATTCAGAGTCCGTCTGAGTCCGGTTCAGTTCTCCAGTGGGGGGACGATTGCCGGGCCCGGCTGTAGAAGTCGGCGAGGATGGGGGGGGGCCCCCCGGGGGTTCCCTGGTGTCCTGGGCCCACGCGATGCCAACCAGTCCCAGGAAGAGGAAAAAAAGAAAAAATTCCCAGCAAAAGAAACAAAGTCTCTCCCTGCAAAAAGCCGGGAAAAAATCCGAGGATAAACCCTCCGCTGTGAGCTAGGGCAGCACCCCCCCACAACAGAGTGAGTAAAAAAAAAAAAGAAAAAGAGATAACGCTGTCTGCTGGAATGCAGCCTCTCTGCTCTCTTGACCTTGGTTCGTAGTATCCTGCAGACAAACGGCGAGTGTTTTTCTTCCTCCACCTTCACTTTCACTGTCTCCCTTGGACCAACTTAAAGCTGCAGAACTTAATGTCCAGCATAAGCAAGGGGACGATTGGGGATACAAACAGGTCATATGGCTAACCCAGGACATATGTTACAAGGGAATGCAGCTAAAAAGTGAGCAAAATTGCATTAATTTATATTTTCACCCAAATAAATGGAACCAGAATCAAACTCTCCATTCTTCTTCAGGCACATAGGCTTTGTTCACAATAGGGAGGTTTATCAGTGGATTTTACTGATGGAGCTAATTCATAGAATGGTTTGGGCTGGAAGGGACCTTAAAGACCTAGTTGGGCCTCGTTCCCACACCTCACCATGGGCATGGACATCTTCCACCAGACCAGGTTGCTCCAAGTCCTGGGCAACATTTCCAGGGATGAGGCATCTCCCCCCTCTCTGGGGAACATCTTTCAGTTCCTCATCACCCTCATTGTTAGAAATTTCTTCCTTCTATCTAATCTAAATCTGATCGCTGCTAATTTAAAGCCATCACCCCTTATCCCTCGTAAATGGATATGTAATATGCCCTTGTAAAAAGTCCCTCTATGACTTTTTTGTAGACCCCCTTACTCAAGTTACTGATGGAGCCAATAAACCCAGGACAGAAATAAACCCTCTTAGTGACATCACAGCACAGAAATGCTTGCACAATAGTAATATCCACACCAGAATTTTTATCAAACTAGTCATCCTGGTAATTTAACTTGAAACTTGGAAAGCAGGGTTGCCTAGAGAGGTCACTCTGATAAATTTTTACAGATTCACAGTAATTCTGCAATTTGTTATGTTGCTCCAACAACAAATCAGCACAAAGGAATTATTTTGCTTAAAGCTTCTTAATCAAAAGAAGGCATTTTGGGTCAGCCCTTTTCTGCTTAATCAAAATGTTTTCTTTCAGCACAAATAAGAAATCAAACTTCAAAAAGTAACATTAAAATGATAAATTACATTTTTCTATTCCAGAAAATTCATCACACATTATAGCAACTCTATTTAAGCCATTTTTCACAACCGGATCTTATTCAAATCAATACTGTCTTGAAGGACAATTTGATTTCAACATCACAGCATTTCCAAAGGACAATCATTAAAAAAATGTTGCCATTGCTAAAAGTGGATAAAGCATTAAAAAAAACCCACAAAGAGCATAGTGCATTATGTTGTTTATAATCTAGAGATAAAATCAAAACTTTTTAAAAAATCTAGAAGTCCAAAAAAAGTTATTCCTGGGAATTTTTATATGATATGGTGTAGACAAAAAACAAACTTCTTTCCTTTCCTCTTATAGATCCATCAGGGCTAGTTCAATCACCTCCCTTCTGGATGCTGCAGCCTTCATCAGAGGGATGGCAAAGCAGGCTGTCAGAGCACACTAATTTACTTCAGGAAAAATCAATTAGGATAGCTTAAGTGACTTTAACTGGGAAATTGCTGGGGACAACAATCACCGCTGCAGACCGTGGTGAGTACATGAGAATGGCAACTTCTTCCATCAACATATTTGTACCAAAGTGGGCATCTCACTATTGCTTTAGCATCTGAGCCAAAGCCCACTCAAGTCAACAAGATTTCCAGAATTTAAAAAGTGGAATGAACAATTTACACCCTATTCAATATTTGGCTAGGAAACAATGCTTCCCAAAATATTCCTTTGTCATTCTTTTGTAAGTACGTACATACATACATACATACATACATACATACATACATGTGTGTGTATATATATATAGTTTCCCAGGCACTCTTGTGATCAAGTAAACTCAATTGAAAGAGAATGTCTTGATAAAGTCAACACTGCATGTCGGAATCAGTACTACAGGAAACAACAAATGTCATTCTGCAGCTTCTGCCTCTTCAGCACCACTTCAAAGGTCACTAATTCCTTGAGAAGCTGCCATAAATAGCCTGCATCGCATATAGAAATGTTCTGCCAAAATATTAGCTCAGTGTTGCCTTGTATTTTCACCTTTAGCCATCAATACTTTTTGACAATCCTTTGCTAGAACATGCTTTCCATCTTAACACCTTATTAATTCCATGGCTACATCTTTCCCCATACTCCCACAGTAATTTCAGGACTCCCACTCAAATTTCACTGACACCGAGAAGTGGAAAACATTCTTCCCAGATGGGAAACTCGCTTTGCAGTGATGTAGCTCCTGTTGACAGAGCCGTGCTTTTGCTTGTTCTTCTCCAAAAGTTAAAATACATCAGCAAAGCCCTTTTTTTTATGTGTTAGTTTTAAATGAGTCTACCCTAGTGTTACTGACAGTATTAAAATGGTGGAGAGGAAAAAAAATGTACATCCAAAGCCAGTAGTTCAATAAGAACAGAGGTTTCCCCTGAGAGACATGGCCTGGGTTAAGCAGCAGCTTTGACTCTGCTTCTCTTGCACAGGCAGTCTTGACAAGGAACACAAAAAGGGTCTCCTGTGAGCATAACTACAATAGGCACCTTGTAGCATTGTTTGTGACATGCAACAGCCCATGTATGCACATGAGGAAATGAATAATCTCAGGAGACACAAGACTGGTGCTTTTGCACATGTACCAGCTGCATTACGTGTCTCAACAGGAAGTGCACATGTGTGTGTGTAGATGCAAGAACCAGAGAGAGAAAAGCAGGGGGGAGAAGTTATCATCTCCTCAAGCCTTGCTGCAGTCAGGCTGTGAGCACTGCAGATGTTGCAGCACTGGAATCCAGCTAAACTTCCCTCAGCTGAAGAAACCTTCCTCATCTGCTGGCTGGTGGAACTGCTCTATGAACAGAAGGGCTGTCTTCTGCACATCACTGCTTTCTGACCTCCGTGGGTAAAGATGACTTTACCACAGCCAGCACAAGCTTCCAAAGATTGTGGAGGATGTTCTCAAAAAACCAAAATCCTAACAAACACTGGAAAACATTATTGGGCAGCACAGTAAATACTGAGTTGGAATAAATGAAGGGCTTTGCTTCGGGAAAAATACTGTGAGTAAAATAAAAGTCAGAAGAAAACAGCCATTCGGAAACTCTATTATAAGGTGTAGACATATCTTCAGAATATAATGAAACAAGTACATGGGTCCCATATCCTGCACCGCAGTAGAGCAAACGTGAATTAGTTCAGAAATATAAAGGCTTAGAAAAAATTAGATCTCACTTGATGAACCAGGTATATAAGACCAAATAATTACACTAAAAAAATACATTGAAGATGCTTCTTTGAAACATTTCATCCAGTCTTTTCATGCTTGCAAAAATTCCTAGCACTACAAATAATCTAGGGGATAAAAATCAAGATATAAACCCTAAAAAGAATGCTACCCAAGGGATGAATACTACAATTATCTAAAACCTGTTATGCTACTTAATAATGTGTAGCTCACCTGGAATCAATAGGACCAACTCAGCAGGTAGACAGCAAAATCTGTACCTTAATTTCTTTTCTTACTTTAATGAAAAAGCTCACTTTCTGTAGGATTTTCAAGATCTTTGTGATCTTCAGACTTACCCTTGAATTTTTCATTTTCTTCTGCTACTGAGCAAAGTCTTGTTTTCAAATTGGCAGCTTTGTACTGTTGCCTCAATGAATGATTGCAGCAACTTGAAGCCTGCAAAGCAGAATACAAGTAACAAATAATGTATCATGTAATTTCCACTGTCATACAGCCCCTCCCCATCTAAAGGTCCTTTTCTACACCCTTTGTCCTACAATTAATGACGTATTTTCTTCTTGTTCCCCTTGCTTCCAGGAATGCTGCTAAGGTTCAACATGCAACAATATCACAATGGAAATATTTGTGCTCACTTCTCAAAATGATCAAGCTCATAATAAAAATATCTTCACATGCATTGACTCAGCATATATTTCTATTGTTTTCTGTTCTGTTTCCCCTGTTGAAGCTGGTTAAGCTACTGGAAAAATTAGTTGAACCAGTGGAAAAGGTTGAAAGCATTTCTTTAGAGCTCATCCCTTTATTCAGCTTTAGTATCTGAGTTTTGCTGACTCAGTTTTGCTGAATGAGTGGTTAACTTGAAACTTTTCAGCCAGTGATTAGTCACAGGTAAGACTTTTAAACAGTTGAGTCAGCTCTCACTCACCAAAAGATTCAGAAAGTTCTGAGCATTGACATCTTCTGTTCAGATTAGTCTCAATATCCCTGAGCTAGGCAGCTAAGCCCTCTGTGCAATTTGGTAAGCATTTTGGACCAGCATCTACAGCTCTACTGCAGATGTCAGCCAGAAGAAAAAAAAAGTCTTGAATCTCACACAAGGTGTTTCGGAGAACACACAGACCTTTTACTAATTTAGAGATTTTTGTGTTTCCTTGTGATAGTCAAGGGTAGGAATGCTGTGCCCATAAACACACCGCAAAAACTGGCCAAAACGGATGACCCTAACCAGGTGGGGAAGGGATATTGAAGACTTTTGTTCCAATTTCCTAACTCCAATTTTTCATGTGTTGGATAAAGAAGCCTTGGAGAAGGAAGCTAGCTCTTGTCTCCCTTTACCTAAGCAAATGTAAGTCTTATTGGGCAAGAGAATCCTCTTGAGGCCCGATTTCTTTCTGGTTCAATAACTGTTGAATTACTCCTTGAGCCATGGGGACGGTGCTGCAGAGTTGCCCATAGATCTAATCCTCTTGGAGTAATAGGAGCTGGAGTCCAAGGAGGAGACCATCAAGATCCTGCAGACATTGCTGACATTTCCCCAGCTCACATAAGTGCTTCTGAGAACCCAGCACACGGCCCTGAAAATTGACTCAGAGATCATTAGGGAGCCAGCAAAGTGCCTGGTACATGGATTGATGTTTTCTGAGAACTGCTGCAAAGGAAGCAGGTGGTTGCATCTGCCAGCTGTAGCTTTTCCAGATTCTGCTTTGAAGCCAGGATGAATGTTGTTCCAATAACTGAGTATGCAGGCTGCAGAGATGTATGAGTAGGATGGATCCTAACTGGAAATGATGGGCTGCATTGCTTTTGCAGGTAGTGGGTCCAATGTCAGCTGGGCTTATAGACAATCTCATCTCTTGCAGGCTCCTCTGAAGTGCAGTGCAGTTAATATTGTAAATAAAGTGGGATTCTGGTAGCACAGCAAGAGGAATGTGTCCAACTGGCAGAGAGAATAAATACTTCTCCAAACAGGCAGTAATCAGTTAACATTGCTCTAAAACAAACATTGAGAAAGCACAGCACTTTAGCAATTAAAGGTCCAAATTTGCAAAATTAATTAGTGTTTCCCACAGCATAGCACTCTACTTATGAACAGCTCTATTGTAAATGTATGATGCTCTAATATGAAAAGAGTGCATTCTTATGTTAATTATCTAATTAACTAATCTGGGCACAATTAGCAGCTGAAACAGCACAGCATTACAATCTCTTCCTTCTTCCCTTCCGGATTCAAGATTGCTTTAAACACGTCCTCAGGAGTGCAGGGGACCCTGGTGACAGGGCTTGCTACCACGTGGAGCAGACTCGCTGCCAGCACAAGTTCCAGTGAGTGGGCACTGAAACAGGAGAGGCAGTAATATCCTTGGCACGTAATTTAGGAGGGGCAAAGTCAGCTCTTTAATCTCACCCCCAAAGCTAGCCAGCCCTCCAGGGAAGCCATCCTTGTCACTTCACAGAAAGTCAGCATGAAATGCTCAAGAATACAGTTGTCTGTTTCTCTGTCCATTTGGAAACCCAACACCACTTCACCAGACCCCCCTGAGAGCAGTATTTTCCAAAGGATGGATCAGTGGCTATTTTAGAGCTCTGAAAATAGAGAGTCTCTTTCATTTCTACTTTGCTGCCAGAATAGCTATTGACTTCACTAAAGTTTACTGTGGCATGAAGAGAATTAGTGAACTGCATGCAGATCTCTGACAAAAACTTACCAGAGAGAAGAACATTTGCTGAAAGAGTCTGAATCAGACTCAGGGGATAGCTTAGATAATGTCTCAAAGTCCTAAATCAGATTACATCACAGTGATCCTAAACCAGGGATAGAAATGAAAGAAGAATATTAATTTCAATATTTTCACATTTGTACATTTCTACATCTGCACTGCATGGCCTTTTTTATGCAGGAATTTGGATTTGTGTACAGAAATTTAAAATGGAAAAGAAAGGAAACATAAGCTAAGACTAACAAGTTATATACAGAATTCCACAAAATATTGATCAATTTAAAATAATTTATCATTCTTTTAGGGCATTTTTCTTTTAGAGTTCTGTTTGTCTGCTAGTTTAGGATTTTCCACTAAGAAATTTTAGGTAGATCTACTGTAATGTTCTGCTTCTCCCACTCATTCAACACCCTCTGACAAGGAAAGGAGTAGTAGTCACACACCTTTGCCTATGTAGTGCAAGGCTGGTTTTGAGACAGTGCTGATCTACTATGCATTATAGAATTACAAAAAAATTATATTGGAAAGAACTGGAGTATTCGAATTCAATGCCAGCAAGATCTGCTGCACTAAATCTGTTTTCTCTGGACTTGTCCTCTTGAGTTCTGAGCATCTTCAAGGATGGACACTCCAGCACTTCTCCAGACAATCTGCTCCACCTTTTCCTGCTCTTCCAGCGAAAAAAATTTCTTAATAGCTAACTGGAATTTCCTGTCTTCCATTCTGTGTCTGTTGCCTTTTTCCCTTTCACTGTGAATCTCTCACAAGAATCTGGATTCATCTTCCCTACAGCTTCCCAATAGGTAGCTGCAGGCAGCCAGGAGACCTCCCTTCAGCTGTTCCTTCTCCAGGCTAAAATACACCAGCTGTTTCAGCTTCTCCTTCTACATCACTTCCTCCAGCCCCTCACAACCCTGGCATCCCCTCCCTTGGACTCATCCTGGGTGGTTGATACCTTTCTTGGGCTGAGAAAGACAGAACTGGGCTCAGTGGTGCCACTGACCTCTGCCCAGTGCCCTTTCATGGGGAATGGTCAGTCCTGCTGGCTCCTGTCTGTGCTTCTGCCCAGGCAGCTTCAGAGGTGCTCTGGGTTTGGAAGGCTGCAGCACTGTGGTGGGCAGGTTCTGAGAAACCTGAGCTGATACTGAGCTTGGCCTGGCCTTCACAGAGCAGAGATGCACTACGTCCATGCCAGATGTCCCTCCTGCAAAAGTTGCAATGCAGGTCTGGGCAGCTCCTCAGGGGGCTGCAGTCACACCCACCTCCAGCACAGGACCCAGTCCCTGCACACAGAGCCCAAAAAATCAGATCTACATGGACCAGCAAAGACTTTGCCCAAAGTCTGAGAACTCCAGACTGATCTCTGCTTCATCTCAGTGTATCCCAAGTGAACAAGTCCCTTGGGGAGAAAGAGTGAATCATCTCAGCAGTAGCACTGCACTGGTGAAATTCCTAACACAAGTAGCAAAAAGCTGCCCTGCCCGCACTCAGGTCCAAGAAGAGGAACTCACATTTGTCCATACTCTGAGTAGTCATAACCAGAGCCTGAGGCTATGAGCAGCCCACGTGCAATGCAGGGGGAGGGGGGAAAAGCCTAAAAAAGAAAAGAAAATAAAGGAGAGAGGAGATGATTCCCAGATATCATCACCGGGTAATGTATCCTCTGGCAGGTATTGTGTACAGTTCTTATTTAAAACTCTCTCTTAGTTCTTATGTTGACTTGTTCATAGAGGGTAGTCCTGTGAATGATGTGCTTCTGGTATGACAGTTAACCTAGGAAAAGACTTACTAGATTATATTTCCTTGTAGAAGGAAAAGGGACTGATTCTTCCAGGACCTTAAAATATAGTGCTGGGCCCTATTAATAGCTTTTGTCAAAGTGAATCATCATCTTCATCTCTTAAACAGTGACTCATGAATTAGCCACACAAATAATTACATCTACTGACCTCTATAACCAGAAATTTAAAAAAATAAACCAAAAAAATAACCAAAACCAAAACTACTTAAGCCATATAAAGTTCCATTATATCAATAATTAACCATAATTGACTAATAGGGTAACAAAAAGAACTGCCTGCCTTTGCTGTGGGATAAATCAGCATACTTAATGTATATTACCAAATACCACCACACTTTCCTGTGTTTTATTTGAGCCTTGTGTGATTTGTATAAATCCATAAAAACCCTTCTGAAACTCTCCAGCTGCCTTAGGAGGTAACATGAGGTGCTCTGTGTACCTTCACTGCACTATTTCTAAAGCATGTCTTTGGGATAGAGCCTTTTCTTACAGGCTGCAATGAGGCTAGACACCTACCAATGGTCCAGTCAGATACAAAGTCAAAACCTCAAATCCCAACTCTTTCACAACACACCAGGGCTCCGGTGTTCATGGTGGCCTCCAAACACAAGGAATTATTTTCCTACCTACTCATACGAAATTACTGTGCCAAGAATCTTAGGGTATGCTTTATAATATGTCTTTATTTCAGGAAAATTCTCTCCTATTTCGAGGGACAGTCCCAAGCGCTTTAGGGGCACAGTCCCCAAATTTCAGTCATATCTACAATAATTTGCCAAACCAAGAGTTCAAGCTAGAGGCACTAGAATGCAGCTGTACATCCTAGCACGGATTTTACAGAGCCTTTGGAGCTCCACTAAAGACACCACAGAGTCCAGTAAGGCATCTGTCTACAGACAGAAAGCCTGTTTTTTGTCTAGAAATGTCCATTTCAGAATTTCTTCTTTATCCACGTAATTATGGAAAATATGTAGAAAAACAGCACGCTGTGACTTACATTACAAATTGCTATTAAGCAACAATCTTTGAATTTTGCTATGTGAGTGCAAACTTTTATCATCAATCCAGAGGAAAAATATTTATCATATATACACCAGAGACACTTGTGGCCTGCTTATGGATATCCCACTAGCTGGAAAAAAAAAGATACCATGCAGCATTAATCAAGTATATGATTTTCTGGTTTATTTCTTTATCACAAGTGTTGATGATTTTTTTTTGGGAAAGATCTTCATGAAATAAGTTGGGAAAATACTGAAGTGCATGTGCATCGTCCTTTGGGACCTCTAAGCGAGTGTTTCCAAATTCCATACGTTAACACATCCGTACAATTTGTTACAAACATTACTAGTTTGTGCCAGAAAGTTTATAACAAGATGCTGGCTGGCTACCAAACCACTAACTCTTTAGGACTGGCTTAGGGACAATTCAGTCCCCAGTTCAGTTATTTAATGAAAGAGAGTATATGGCCTATGAAAGCCTGTAAGACTCGCTTCACAACGTGGTTTGCTCACACAGTGATCTTGCTTGGCAGATCCCTGCTCAGCGTGGCGCCCCACCCAGGCCAGCTATGCTGAACCCAGACTGTCATCTGAGCCTTTTTGCCTCGGATGGTCTCAAATTGCATTCAGACTTTCCATTTAGAAATAAAGGCAAATGGTGTGCACAGACATCACCCTTTATATAGGATGGAGTGCTGATGCCCTGCTCCCATTCAGCAAGCAATTATGAAGGCCACATTTAGTGGTAAAGCTGAACTTCTGGTAATGCTTACTGATACTTCATTTCAGGGTTTGGGTTTTTCTCCTTTTTCAAGATCAATACCATACTTGCCCCTTCCATACTGTCTTACATCCCAAAATACTTCCCAGTTCAAACATATGTTTACAGAAATTTTTAAAATATGTTCCTGTGCCATGGAAATAACAGAAGCACTGTGGTGTAATGTGCAAAACATCACTGCTTTTAAATTGAAGTGGGGAAGCAGTGAATATTGCCTTTACCTGGAACTCCAAGGGTAATTAAAATAGCTGGAACATTAGGTTAATTAAAGATACCCTATGGCCTAGGAAGATTGTTAGTGAGTCCAAATGATCAGATCACTCTTTTAAGATCGTCCACATAAAGGCATTTTTTGTATAAAAAGATACTGGTATTTTTCACATTTAAAAACAGAAAAAAAGTTGTTAAGATCCATACAAGGTGCTCCTGGACTCAAAGGAGATATGTGTGTACTGATTCTTCTGATAAGTATTTTTGTAGAATCCTGTTTCCTTGAACTATCAGCCCTCCTACCCACCCCCCCCGAATGTTCTTCTTTGATTTAAGATTACAACTGAGTTAGTTTCAGGATTATTTTACAGCACAGGGCAAAAACTGTGTCAAGAACCCAAAGAACACATAGGAGGCTGTTATTGATGAGTTATCATGTAACCACCGTAAAGAGGCTTTGCATTTTGCCTTTTCCTCCTACCTTTGAGTATTGTCTTATCTGGATTTTCAGAGGTTCCTGGAACATTCAAAACTATCCTCTTAATTTTTCTTTGACATCTGCCACACTGCTAATGCCAAGGACTCTACTGAGCTGGAACATCTGTAAGCCTAATGAAGATTTTCTACAGATGTTAAGATCTGAGACATAAGTCAGAGATGCCTTGGACTGAATTGAGCAAAATAACTACTAAGACCTCAATGTTCCTATCATTCAGCATGGTAGCCTTCAGCAGCCAGAGGGGGGGGAAATACAGCAATCCACCTTCAGAGTAGCCACCTGCCTCTTTTGTCTCCCCTGTGAAGTCATATTTACTATAATTCTTGTAGTTTAGATACTACTGGAATAACAGTGACTTTAAAATACACGTGTTCTCCAGAGATGTTAATCACTAAATCATTTTTGCTTCTATTTCACCAACACTTGTACATCAGATGAAGTCATCCATAGATTTGTGTTCTGCTTTGCTGGTGTTTAAGCCATATGTTGATATTGATATTTTGGAACCAACATGTGGCAATAAGCAAGACACAAGTTATTGCAGCTCATCTTAAAGCAGCAATTCTCAGTCCCTAATGATGCAGGGTAATACCTCTTAAGGAAGGAGAGAAACCTTGCAAATAATACTGCTCCACCTTGTTCATCTCCATCACTGAATGCTTCCTCCATCCTGCCAGCCTTGGGAGGAGAGAGGTGTTTATTTTATGTCAGTAGGAACATGGGGACTAGGTAGGATAGGTGAGAAAGGATTGAAAGGCAATATCTGCTTGCACAATGATTATGGTCTGTTTGGATTGATTTGATTAGTCATTTTTCCTTATTCCTGGGCAGTGGACAGCTGAAGCAAATCAACCAGCTGGATTTATGCAGTCATGCCATAAAAGTTTGCTCTTTCTCTTTGTGGAGTTGCCCAGGCCCATCAGCTCAGGCAAAGCCTCTTTTAGACCTAAATGTGAGAAGTTGGGTTGTGAGGGACAGAAGATTGCTGCAGTTAGAAACAGCATGGAGATCAGGGTAATCATGCCTGGGAAAGACACAGGTCCTAAATACAGGCATCATAAGTGAGCTTGGCTCAAGGAGTGCTGCAAGCCCCCAAGAGAAGGCATTTGCAGGATTCAGTAGTAAACAAGGCCAGCTTTGGGGGAGCTCGTTGTCAGGATAACCAGAGAGACAGCAAAGCATAATGTACTGGGTTCTGTGGGAGTCAGGGGACTGCAGAAAGGGCCTCAACAAGAGCACCAGTGTAGAAACCAGCAGGATGGAGTCCAAAATATTGCACCAAATAAGAATGGGCTGGTGGACATCATGTAAAATGAAGAAAGCCACAGATCATGTCTGGCAGTGGCAGGAGTGCTTTCATGGCACCAGATTTCCAGGGTGTTCTTTAAGCCATTTGTACTATGCAATGTACATTCATACCTTATTCAAATATTCCTTTCCCATTGCCTTCTTAAAATCCATTGTTTTCCTTGACAGACAGGAAGAGCTTGAAAATATCTCTTGGTGTGAATCCAGAGTCTTGTGCTTTCTCCAGCTATTTCAATAATGAGGAAACAGCAATAGGGACAGGCCTGTGACAGCTACTGCCTCAAGTGACGTGGGGCACACAGGTTGTACAAGGCTGTGCCAATTACATTTTTCTTCCCACTTATTAAATCCTGATATCTGATAAATCCACATCTGAGACAAAAAGCAAAAGTACTGCTATAAAGACAATTCTCTGTACCAGAGCGATACAGAAATCAGTGGAATACCTTTTTCTTTTCATCATTCTTTTCATCTTTATTTCCAATCCAAAATAAATAAAATTTTAAAGATACCCTTGAAATTAATGAAGTCTTTCCCATTCAATTCAGCCTGGAAATAGTTAAATTGATATTTATGCTCTGCATCATGGCTCTGCAGCCTACTGCCACCCAAAGCAAACTTTCCCTTATAGGAGAGGGGAAGTTTATGTAGCTGCAGTCTTGGATTACATTGATTCAGTCCTGAGGCAATACAGATGCCAATTATATGATACACATACCATACATCTTTAAATTCTCTGTAAAACAATCCCTAAGAAATAATTGTTATTATCATTCTAGTCAGGCACTGAAAATACAGCCAGCACAGTTCCTTACCTGTTACAAAACTCAACTTTCGGTCTGTCTGGTAACAGCGTCATTCTTTCTGTGTATTAGTTACAGTACAGCAATCATGGATTGGTCTGCAAAAGGACTTTAATCCCTTTACTAAGAACCTGTCAGCCTACATGCTTCCATATCATAACACTTGAAATGCTAAAGGAACTTCTCATCTTCCTATTCTTTTCTCTTTACATGATGACTTCTTTTGACCTTCTGGGTTTTCACTAAATTCTTTGTGATCAGCAAGTGCCAATTACTCTTATGCAAAGACCCAAACAAATAAAAAATTTAATTTCATTGTAAAGGAACAGGATTTTATTTTAAAAGTCCAAATAATGTTTTCAAAGGCATCAAAATTTTTGTCCTTCAGACTGTAGAGTCTGATCATTAGAAAACTAACCAAGACAATTTCAGTTGGTTGAGGCTTCTTTTTATTATATGACCAAAGAGGTTTTTCAAACCCTGCTACCCAACTCAAATTGACTTACCCAGTTTTAAAAAGTACCATTTTGCCTCACCTACTAATTGTGTAGACAAACTATGGGATATCTCAGTTAACTCACCTTCAAACTTATGTCATCCTTGCCACTGTGGTTCCCACCAGTCTGAATCTCTGTTCCCCTTCCCAAGGTGGTATCATAACATCTTATAGCATGCCCAAACACCAAACAGTATTTCAGTTTTTCCACCTGATTTAGGTCACAACAAACTTTAATTAAATAACATTCTTCATAGAACTATCTCTAAACTTTAAATCTTCATATGATAATCATGATTGATAGCCAACAAACAACCTCCTGTTGGAAAAATAATAATAATAATAGACTATTAAACCTACATGAATTAAATTAGCGGATACCTAATAAAAAATATGTACAGCCATGCTCTCAATGTTCTCCAGCTTTGTTCTGAAGACAACAGTCAAAATAGCCTCATTAATGAACCCAAAAAGACTTTGAACCATGTCAAAACATTATTCTGAAGAGTTACTTATCATTCTAACCTATGACCTATACCAAACCAAATGTGAGACAACCCTATTCTAATGAAAATTTCTCAAACTTCCCTTCCTTGCAACATCCCATCTTTGTTAAAGTAATCTCAGATGTAAACCTCCACAAACCAGGAACCTGACCATTTATTCCATGAGGAATAAATGCAGGACCTGACAGGACATCTCCACTGTCACCAGCATGGATCCCACAAACATACAGCCTAGGAGATGTATGACCATGGAACCTTCCTTCCACGTTGAAACCACCCACATGAAACCAAGTCATCACTGTTTCCTAGAGAAGCTCAGAAGCAAAACAGTACAGGGAAGTAACATTCAGATACCAGTTGGAGAGTAGTTTTCTCTCTCCAAAATGTTACACCATTGGTCCCTTATTCCTGTTACTCAAGAGAGACATCAACCTTCAACATGAGCCTGGAAATAAAAATCCCTAGCTCTACTCATTATTTGAAAACCATAGATTCACTAGAGCTACAAGGTTTATGTCACATTATAACTTTCCCCACTGCCTACCACACACTTGCTCTTGCTTTTTAGCATGGACAACCCTGACTGTCTATTGCAGCCCTCAATATTCTTAGTGATTGCTGAAACAATGTCAGCCTCACCTGAAAATTAAACTGACTACAAGCAGACAGATCGAGGTGTGATTTAAGCAAACTTTTTTGCACATGACTATCTACAAGAGAGGCAAAGGAGACATTCACATTAGGAAAGCTGCCTATACTATGGTTCTGAATAAAAGAACAGGCATAGTATCATGAAAAAAATTGAGAATTTTAAGCCAAGAAATCACTTTGTTCAAAGCTTCATGATAGTAATATTCTATGGACTTTTCTTTTATTCAGGGTAACACAGCTTGTATAGACTTTGAAAAGAATTTTTTTTTCCAAAAGAACACCTGACTCCATAATTTTCTTTACCAGAAACACTTTGCCAAGTGTTTATGCAGAAAAGGAACGTAACAGTAATGGAGTTAAAATAACAGTAATAGGATAAAAGGGATCATCAACATTAGTAGGCTTTCTAAAAAAAGTCCCTCCTACTGTTACACACAGGATATCTATCTGGGAACTACTGTAGGGTAAAACTCTAGGGTAAGTCCATGTTAGGCAATAGAAGAAATAACACAGAATGGCAAACACCAATATAAAAGGGAGCTTTTCGGACCCTATTCCAAAGCACTCTGTTAAAAACTACATAAGATCATTCATACTTAGAAATCTAATCATTTGATTCATTCCCTCTATTCTATTTCAGCCAGGATATCTGTAAGATGTCTACCTACTGTTAAATTGGTACCCTACTCTGAGCAAAATTGATCATTGTCATGACTACTACTTTTCCTTTATCATTCAGGGAACAAGTAATTCTGAACTGCATTATGGCAGGCTTTCTGATTTGAATTTTATTTTCTGGTTGTCTTTGCTTTTTGTCTGCTGTCATGTCTTTTCCTGGGGATATATTTTGCCACTTGGGAAATTCTGAGAAGATAAAACATTGTGCGATTCAAAATTCTTAACAGTCCAGAGCATGTGTGTTTGCATTTGTGGAGGTTCTGTATTTATTCTCTGTCTCCCTGGAAAAGCTCCTAGCTTTTTATTTCTAGCTCATCTGTGGCACTTCATTTGTAACATGCTACAGGCTTCCAAAGACAGACACAACACAAAAAGGGAGAGGGAAAACGCTGAGTTCATCATCATAAATTATTGATATTTCTTCTACTTAACTTACTCATCAGGATTCATTGTTAATGAGGTGTGGATTTTAGTTTTAAATTTGCCATGAAACCAGATGATTTTTAAAGTTGCTTCCAACCCAAACCATTCTGCAATTCTGTGTAGCACTGCAGGCATTCAATTTGAAGCACTGCATTAAAGAGGATTTCTCCCAGTGTGTGTCTCTGGTTCCATTTTCTGCAGTAGGTCTCTGCAACTGTGACTTGGCAGGCACTGGTGGTATTTATCTAAAGCACAGAATGCAATAGGAAACAGAAAGACAAGAGGAAGATTTTTATTATGCAACTGATAAAATGCAGAAACAGCTGCTGTGCAATTGCTCTGGAATTAGTTGATTTATTTAAAGGGTTAATTGACTCATTGTATTCCTATGGGGTAAACTGGAATTCAGATGAATTGCAGTGATCCAGTGTCTGGAAGCACCAGGAAATCTGCCAGCTACTGTTTCCATCTTCCAGTTTGCAACTAGTTTAAATTAGGGTCAGATGCTGCTGCTGTTGCTGTTCCTGATGCTAGACTTGCACTGCCTTTAGCAGAGCAGAAGCTGGCTTGTGAGCCGGGGTCACTGGTGGGATGTTCTTGGTTAAACAGTCCAAGTGAAAAATGGGAGGGAGGTGGGAGCGAGCTATTTTGGGTTACCCCAGAGGAAGTTCCCACCAAAGCATGATTAAAAAAAAAAAATAAAATTGAATGAAAATTTGATTCTCTTTAGGGTTCTTCCAGAGGACTTCAGAAGTGGAACCATCTGAACTGAAACCAGTGGGAGATGTGGGAGGATCAGGCGCAAAACTGTGCAGCATCTTTTTGAAAACTTCACTTGGCTCATTGTGTGATGAGGCTCCACTGGACTGAACGCCCCTTTCATGGATTCACGCGTCACCTGCATAACTCCTGATACAGATACCAGCCCTGGACTACTGGGCAGGAAAAGCCATCCAAAGAATGAGAGGATGAAGTTCAAAATCCTAGTCTGTCACCCACTACCCCAGGACCTCGGGAAACCTGCATTTTCTGACTATGTCACAGCTCCTTATCAAGTGAGTTAATACTTGCAGGTCACTGCCTTAAAGATCTATTGCAGAAATAAATTCATGATAGCTTATACAATGGGTGCAAGATCAAATAAATAGCTAAGAGAGGCAGCCATGAACATCCTGGGATTCCTTTCATCCTAAATAAGGCAAACTAGCAATTAAAGTGGCCTTCTTCTGATACACAGTGAAAAAGGAGTAGGGAAAAAAAAGAAAAAAAACCACTTAGAGAGCTGCTCCTAAAAATATAAAATGTATTTTAATTATGAAGGGGAATTAATTTTAGATTGACTGAGGAAAATCTCATGGGGCATTCAGCCAACTCATCCATCTCCTATCACTAGAGAATTTCAGCTTTCCAAACAGCCCTGTAACATACCACTTCTTGGGATCTTCTCTGAATACTGAGCTTATTATCTTTTGACTCCTTCATTATCTGTCACTGACATAAAATGCGGCATGTACTCCTAAGGAAATTAAACACTGAAGAAAAAAACACATTAGGCTATCTAATCACCCTTCCCCTCCCCTTTCCAGGGTTTCTCCCTACTGTATCATCTTTGCCCTTCAGCCACACACAAAACCTTGCCAGCTTTGCCACTGCTCTTTCCCTTTCAGTTCCTCCATTTCCTGCCACTTTGCTCCTTAAATTAAAAATATGTAGCAATATCTGAATTTGGCTGTCTGGGACAGTGTCAGGTGAGTGAGGACATGATGCTATTCAGACAATGTATGGTCACTATTAGCCAAAAAGAGTGAGTGCTCTTCATCTTGGTCTCCAGGTGTATGATTAAAACTCATGCTCCAAGCTAACTCCAAAAACCCACACAGGCTTCGTGGTGCTCTGTCCCAGTGCTGATGCCAGTGCTCAGGCTCAGGCCCTGTGCCTGCAGCAAAGGAGAGCTTTTGGAGAGTGACATGTACCCTAGGTTTTGCCACTAGAAGATGGCTTTGAACAATTCTATTCTGTCCCAGCACCTTATCTTGTATAAGGAGATGCCCTTCACCAGCAGCCACTGCACGAAGCACTAGAGGCTGGTAGCAGTGCTAACATCCATAACAGAGCACTTTGTAGTCTGGTCCCAGGAACTTCATATCTGTGAAATGCCCTTATTCACCTCTTATTTTTTGCAGTACCTATATTTGCATTGCTCATTTCAGTTCAGACATCTCCCTGTATTCTAAGCCATCTCAAACTCAACTGCTGCCTTCAGCTGCACACCCACCTCCTGCTGTTTCACCAGCTGCTCCATGAGTAGCACTGCTCCAACACCCAGATTAATGGGCAGAAAATTTGCTTATTTTTGCTTTTGTAATACATCTGAAAGTTGACCTCTTCCAGTGGCACAGTCCCACAACACTCTCCCATGTGTGCCTTCCTCCACTGTATTGTAGTGTCCCTAGGGACTTCTCCACACTGCTGGGATATTGCACAGTGCCCTGTGCTGAATGTGACAGTGCTCTCTAATGGAAATTGAATTGAAAACTGTAAATTGTAAGATTTCCTGAACAGCAGTCTGGAAGATTTCAAACCATTTTTTATTCAAATTATTTTTAAAAATATAAACATATTGAGAATTTCAGTAGCTGCAGATATCAATAGCAATAAGAAAAATGAAAGAAATCAAAACCATTACCATAGTTTCTAATTAAAAGCAAAGTGTCATTTTAAAATAGTGCTGTGGAGAGCATAGGGATTTTCTTTTACTGGAAAAGAAGACTGGATTTTAGACAGAAAAAAAAATTGAAAAAGACAAATAAAATCTAACAAATAAAACCAAAGTGATTAGGAAAAAGTGCACCAGGAAATAGAACTTAAATACCTTCTAAAAATTGCACCATTGACCTTTTAAAAGTTGAGATGAACTAGACCCATTCCAGCTGTGGGGTAGCTACTGCCTCCTGTCAGCTGAGGATCTGGAGCGGAATATCTGAGCTTTCTGATGAAATTATAATCAGAGTAGAAAAGTACAGATTATTCAGTCCTCCTTAAAAACACAAGAAATTGTTCACATGGATCATAAGAAACTGTATCTAAAAACATGAAAAGGTGCAAAATCTGTGCTTTTCTCCTTTTCCAACACAAAGGTTCTGAGGTGCCTCACAGCCATAAAGCAAAGCAGCACACTTTGCTCATCCCCTATATAGCAAACTTGCTGCCAGTGGCTGGCTCAAGGCAGGACAAGATCCATCAGCAAAGCCACTGAAAATAAGCCTTGGGCTCTCACATCATGCTGATGTAAGTGAAAAAACACATGGAATATTTGGGGATAGTATTTATGGATATCCTCATCTTCATTAAATGCATATTATTGTTAATACATTAATTATTGTCTATCAAATATTTAAGAACTGCAGATTTAGGGCACAATCATGTAGTGATTGATTAGATTTAAAATAAAAATTTGCTCTGGTTGGGATGACCTTAAGCTCTATTTGCAGGGATTCTATTTCAAGCACAGTAACACAGCTTTGATCATGCATGGCCAATCCTAAATCCCTCCACTTTTAAATAAATTTTTAATTATTTTGTGTTTCTGCTCCATAGTTGTTGTCCAGTTTGCTAAGATCTTCTGATCCTCTTTTGGGAGCACTTCAGTTTGTTAATGTGAAGAGAACTTGTAAATTCACATTTAGTGATTATTAATTTCCCTTCTGCTCTAGACAGTTCTTCGTAGGGTGTCTCATTTGAAGATTTTTTTTTAATCTCTGTTCATGTCATACTATTAAACCATTGTCTTTACCATGCAGCCAAATCTTGCTATAAGGATCTTGCTACAAGGGAGCCCAGAGTTTATGCTTGAGGTGATATTCTTGGTTATTCATGTTCATTAAACATAGTTCCCTGGAAAGAGAATACACACCAAAAAAAGTACATTCAACTGTAGGATATTGGCTGATTATCCAAAATGTATAAATATTGATGTAGCATGTTGAGCAATACAAAGGAAATTGATCAGAAGTTGCAGAAAGTTGCTTTGGAGCAAGTTTTCTACTCAGGTAATGAGTATGCTGCAGTCACACCCTCTGCTCTCACTCCCATTCAGTTATCCCTGGCTGTCAAACAAAATAAATGGCACATCTCTTGTGAAATTACATCTACATTAGCTCAAATATTTTTTTACTCTTTTAAAATTGTCTTATATATATTATGGCTCTTTACTTAGACATGCAGATGACATGGCAGCAGATCAAACTGTTGGATGGTTTCTGAGATTCCAGCTGCTTATTTCAGTGTCATTTTCATTTCCCCATGTCCTGGTTTAAGGCAAATATTTAGGAGGAAACCTCTGGGAGGTCTCCTCTAGGAAGAGCCGATTCCAATCGCCCCTCCCCCTACCGGTCCGGGAAGAATTTCCTTAGAGAAAAGTGGAAAAAACTATTTATTTAACACATAGAATATTTACAAGTATAGGGAAAAATTGGATAATATGAAAACAATGAAACCTCTCCTTCCTCTGAAGAGATGGTAGATTCAGAGTCCGTCTGAGTCCGATTCAGTTCTCCAGTGGGGGGACGATTGCCGGGCCCGGCTGTAGCAGTCGGCGAGGGTGGGGGAGGGGCCCACGCGATGCCAGCCAGTCCCAAGAAGAGGAAAAAAAAAAAAGAAAAAGAGATAACGCTGTCTGCTGGAATGCAGCCTCTCCGCTCTCCTGACCTTGGTTCGTAGTGTCCTGCGGGACGGGGGGGCGATGATCCCGGGGAGCTGCGAGTTCAGGCCGCGCTGGAGCCACGCGCTCCCTCCTCTGCTCTTCTCTTCCTGCTTCCTGCTGCCGCTCCGCCTCTTCCTCCACCTTCACTCCCACCGTCCTCCTTAGACCAACCCAAAGCTGCAGAACTTAATGTCCAGCGCAAGCCAGGGGACGATTGGGGATACAAACAGGCCACATGGCTAACCCAGGACACCCCAACCCCCTTTTTGTAATTTAGTTTTTGGATTAAGTTTCTGAGGCTCCCTGCTACCAAAGCATTCAGCCTTAACACTTCTCCCCAAGTGAAATAAACCTAAGGTGATATTGCAGCCTCTATGCCATGCTTGTAGTCTTGCAATTATGGCTGACACTGCTCCCAAAATATTCATGAAGTATGTTTAGAAGTTTTTTAGAAAACAGAAAAAAATTCTGCAAAAACATCTTCCATATTAATTTTTTTGTCAGATATATGCATAAAGGGCATCCTAAGCACTCAAATTGGCAAATGATTAAAAATATATTTTCTCCACATTGCAACAGACGACAGGGAGGAGAAGAAGGAAAGTAGGAAACCAAAAATTAAAAATTAATAGCCACTAACATTTCAATTTTAAACAACAAAGTATGAAAAAAATATATTTCTCAAAAAAGTAACTTCCAAGGAAAAATTTCAAAACAAAAATCCAGTTATACCCCCTTCTCCTCTAGCCAGTTTTTGCCCTTTGCTCACTCTCATCCTCTACCACTCTGTGTCCACCTTAAATTGCAACATGCCAACAGCAGAGATTTACTTTGTCCTGACTGTTCTACAGACACAATGCCAAATATAAAAATACACAGCAATAATGACTTGCTGTCACATGTATTCTGAAATGTCATCTCTTTGACTGAGACAGAGGAAACCAGAATTGTAAGATTATCACGGAAAAGAAAACTTTGAGTAGGAAAACAGAAGGGCCAGTGTAGCTTAAAGTTATCAAACTATATGTTTTGGATTGGGTTTGAGTTTATGCAGATCAGTTTGCAAGCCAGAGTTAACCACATAGTTTTGCATCACTAAATCAGACCTTTTAAAGCCAAAATAACTTGTAAACTACTTAAAGGCCACAAATTTGTTTGATGATTCTCATGAAGGAGAGTGAAGGTTAAATCCATACAGTTTGCTTTGCTAGTTAGTTTTTTTTGTTTTGTTTTTTTTTTTGATGACAGAACTGGAGAGTCTTGTTGAATTTAATGACTGAATGAATACATAAATCAATGTAATATTATATTCCAATGAAATACTATATGCAGATGAAAACAAAGTAAGTGCCAATGTCAAGCTCATCTCTGGCCTGCCTCCCCTCTTCTTCCTAAGTCATTACCTAGTATTTATTTACAAGACTGGAGGAAACAAAATCTTGGAAAAAAAAGGCTTTGTGCTCAGATTTCAGGCATGAAATGGTGTCCCACTGTGTCATTTTGGATTTGCCATTTAAAAACTTACAGTGTGTTTGCTTGAACAGTCCCGTTTTTTCAAGAAGAGGAATACCGTTCTTTGGAATCTGACCGTCTCAGAAGAGCTGCTCAGATGTTTTTATTCATTAGTTAATATTTGTGCAATGCTTAAAGTATCAGGCATTGTATAAATGTTAAGCTATGGAATTTGGTTCTACAATTAAATGGCAATTATAAACAACGAAAAATACATATTTATATATTTGCTAGGAATTTACATGAGCATGATATATTTGATAGCTTAGCAGAGAGCTCCTAATCTATCCAAAGCCATACAAAGTTTAGGGATATGGCTAACAGCCTATTTAAATAACATAGCAAAAGTCATATTTTCCCTGGTGCTTCCATGTTAGCCTTTAAGGCTCCAATTAAAAGCAATTTAAGAACAGAACTTTTATGCCTGATTTTCCCATCCTGTTGTCATCTACTAGATCTCTTGCACAAGCAAAATAAAAATATGCCCCTGAAATCACATTAAGTGTGTAAATTAAGAAAAAAATAGTCTGCACACACTCAAGTTTGGCTCAAAACCTACCGTCTTGAAAGCTTCCAGCTCATCTGTTGGCATTACAAAAGATACAAGTACCAAAGAAGCAGAAGAACATGCTGAGTGCCTTGTTACTTTTTCTGGCTTTTCCTTCTATATATGACTGTCAGACTCTTAATGAAAAGACTCTTAATGAATCAACACTCTCACAACAGTGTCACTAATGAAGTACTGGTAACAGGAAAGGAGACTAAAAATACTATGTGTCCCTTTAGTGCAGAGTTATCTTATCAATATGCTGTAGCGAGAACTGTTAGGCTGAAAAATGCATTTACTTAAGAAAATAACATCATGAAGCAGAACCAGGGTAACAACAACACTTCTGTTGCCAGAACACACTTGTAGTTGGTGGGTGGCTTGTATAACTTGAACGCTTAATTAAGTGTATTTTTTCCAATAAATACATTGGACATTAATTTTTACTGATGGCTAAATATCTGCTAAGAAGCTACCCTGTCTCTTAGGCAACCAGGCTAGATTTTAATAACTTGCAGGACAAAAGAGCAACAGGCCAATAAGGTCTGGTAAGGATGTCAGCATTTTCATTATAAACTCCATTTTAGCACTGGGGAGGGTACTCTAATTTGAACATTAAAACATGCTGGGGACAGCTTTTATCCAGGAGTGATTTTCTGGTTTCTGTTTTTCTAATAAGAGCCATTTGCATCCATATGGAAGAATCTTAAATGTATGGAGCTTGCAGGGGGGAAGAAAAAAGCTTAAACAGAGAATAATTAAAAAAAAAAAAAGAAAGCACTAAATCAGAGCAGACTTCAGGGTTTAAATGTAATATTGAGCCTCTATGTAAGACTTGGAGAGGCTGATGCCAGCAATGGGGAAGCTGTACAAGGATGGGTGTAAGGTCACATGGACCTTCAGGACAGGTTTGTGCTATAAAACCTGGAGGTGCTGATTTACAGTGATGCCATTGTTGGGCTGGGAAGCCAGAGGCACAACATGCTGCTTGTGGGCTGAGGTGGCCATTTGGAAGTAGAGAATTAAATAAAGTCTCTGGTCAGTCTCTAAATCCTAACAATACAGTATTCTCTCTTTGATGGAGTTTGTGTTTTAGGGCACTGTTGTAGGCACTTTCTAATTCCAGCTCAACATAAATTTAAAATAGCCTCCCCTTCCTTTGCTAAATATATTTTCAGAAGTTTTATATGTGTTCTGGATCAGCTATGAATCACCAATTCCATATAAGAGCATTTCAGGTATAGATGAAAATGGTTTTCATATATTTAGTAGTTAGATATATATTTAAAGCTTGTAAAGTTGTTTGTAACAAAAGCTGTTTTATAACTAAATGACATTATTACTATGAACTCAGCCAATAATATGTGTTTTAAAGCTACCTGGGTACAGGTTTACAGCAGCAGTTAGTCACCATCCACATCTGTAAAAAATAAAACAATAAAAAATCAATAATGCATGTAGGAGAGGCTGACAGAATTCATTCAGGCAGTTCCATTTTATACACATTTATTTTCCTAGATTTTAAATACTGAAATATTTATTTATATTGTCAAGGCATCCTAAATGTACATAGAAAATAGGCTTCAGAGACATTACAGACTCTCAAATACCCTCAAACACTACAGCTAATGTGGCTTCTATATATACATTCTTATTTTCAGGTATTTTCCTTTTTTTTTTTGTTTTCTTCTTCTTTTGTTTATTTTTCTGTTTTGTTTTTTTAGCCAGCCTGTACTTGTAAGATTTTCTACACAGCCTTTTTCATGCTGTCCCAGGCACTCTGTACTCCTTCAGGGTTACATCTGAAATTAGAAGGCCAGGCAGTTACTTTTCCAGGGCATGGAAAAGAGCTATCCACAGAAAAACATAGAAATGCTCTCCTGCAAGAGAGTGTGCTTACAGACCTTGTAGTGAAAAATAAGTCCACTGACACATAGAGAAGTTTCAGTCCTTTGTCCATCTTTAGAAGAAGCCAGCCACAACATAAGATGAATAGAAAACCAGAATTTTCTTAGTAATGTTTGTTCAAATTGTCCTACTGTTTCTCAAAAAGGCAGGAAAAATGATAGGAAATCTATTAAGAAATAAGTTCATGTAGTCCCCAACAAGTCCATTCATTGACTGCTCTACAAGTTTGCTGCTTCTCAGGAGCTTTGACTGCCTTCAGCAGCATTTATAGGCACACAGTGGGCCTCAGCTGCAGAATGCATGTGCTGGTTCAGAAGGCATTTTGTCTTTATTTTCATGTGTTGTAGGAAAGCAGATGCAAGTTGTTCTCATTTCAGAGGGGAGAAGCAGAGGCACTGGGATTGAGGACTTGAATCAGACCCTGGTGACAGCAGCCAGAAGTCTGGCAAGCATTCAGCAGGACTGAACCTCATAGGAGCCTCCTTTGCCATCAGCCAGAGCTGCCTTGCAGACTGAAAAGCAGAGAGAGTCACAGGCGAGTTAAATTCTCCTGGTTGCAGCTTTAATTTTGCCAGCTCCATCTACAGCCATGGCGAGTAAAGCTCCCTGAGCTCTGGTGCCAAGCAGAGGTGGAGGTGAAGCCTTCACAGCCACCCAAAACCTGCCATGCAGCCAAGAATTGTGCTTTTCCACAAAGCAGGCCTTGGTACCTGAGTACTGAGGAACAGTCACTTCCCTGGCTATTTACTTAATAATGACAACTCTCATATTGTTTGGCCACAATTTTTGCAGAGTTTCTGCCTCCTCTATTTTACTGTCAGAGACTTGATGGCCCATTAAATCTTTCAACAGTGAATGGGAACACTGTTCACTGTGTCTACCTTCCCTATCAGCACTTAGATATAAAATATTATAAATGTATAAAGGAGAAGAGAGTAAGTCCCATCAAAAATGACATGCTGGGATTTCAGGAGGCTCCAACATCTTGAAATGAAACTTGAACAGCTGCTGGATGATATAACCTGAATAAAAGTAATTAAAAGAAAATGAGTTCTGCCCTCTTGTATCCTCCTGACTCATGCCTCATTTTCTGCTTCAGGATTTAGGAAAGCAAACGTCTATTTCTGTGTCCATCACCAGAGCGACATCACAGCAAGTTAATTAGAGCACATGACAGAGAGGTGCTATTTTTGCCTTCAAATAAAGATCTTTCTGTTTCATATGAACATTTTTCTTTCTGAAATGGGGAGAGAAACTTCTTAGCTACCAGCTCTCTCCCAAAGGTGTATAAAAATTATGCTTTTTCTACAGCTTGCAAGCTTCACGATTAGAATTGTCAGCCGTGGTATATTAAAGAGGATACAGTCAGACTTGACTGATCAAGCTTAATTTAGCCTTATGTTTGTGTTTCTGAAACATGGTAAACAATTTTTTAGCATGTACATGCTTACTGACTTGCAGACAAAAACATTTTTCCTTATTTGAATAAAAATGAAATTTGCAAACTCATGACCTGTGTATTAATTATGGTTTTTATATTCCATAATGCATTGCTTCAAGGAGAGGCCTAAACACTAACATTTATTTATATGCCTTGATAAGGAATATCCCAGGCATTTACCACAGACAAACACTGTTGAAGCTAAAAGCCATATTTTCCTCTCAGTTTGGTATCCATGCTGTCATATAGAACCAGCAATTTGTATTATATGGGGATTTCTCTGCAGGATCCAGAGTGCCCCTCTGAAATGTTGTTTTTCCAGACTGTGTGTCTAAAGCTGGATGCCCAAACTCATATTTTACAATCTGGAACCTGTGAGTGAAAACATTATTCAAAAGCAGATGCCACTGATCATAATTCTTCACTACCCAAGCTCTTTTTCCCTTGGCCTTTCCTTACCTTCCACTCCTTCCTCAGAAAGGAGGGCCAGCTGCACCCGAGGAAACAGACCTTCCCCACAGCTTAATGAGATGTCTTGGTCCATTAGGGGATTCACAGCAAACAAATATCCCAGTAATTTTAAAAAGGAGCTGTGCACAAGCAGTCATAGGTCAGGCAGCTTGTCAATTTTTTTAAGGAGATAATGGCCCACACTACTCCATCAGTTAGCATTCAGAAGGACTCAGTTTTAGTTTTTTTCTTGGTGCTTTGCCTACAACCTAGCAGAAGTACTCAAAGGAGGCCTTGGATTATGGCTTCTGCCTGTCTTGAAGTCTTAGGGACCCTAGACCAGGTGATGGTCACAAGCAAGAGCCCACATTTCTCAGGCCAGTGATTAAAAAACCTCCAAAAAGCCATTTCCAACTGGGAGATCACATTAAAAAAAAAAACAATAGTGGGAGAGATACGGTATATGGAGAAATATTGCTAAAGTACATGACCAGATGAGGAGAAAAAACAGAACCATTGTGATGGTTTTATGGACTTTCTGAATATATTCCTAAGCGTCACGCAATTTTAACATTGCTCTGACAGGTTAATATGTGCAACTTGTCTCCAGGGGCTAAGATTAAGTAGCAACAAAGCTGAAGGGAAAAGCATTGCCAATAAATGGTGAGAAATTTTTTATAAGCACTCTTTCTCTGTGGGAATACTTTATTTAAGTAAAAGGGAAAAAATTGCAACATGCCCATGGTTAAAATAAGACTCACAACAGGCAAACTTTAATTATTGTTTTAACAATGTGACATACATTCCCAGTAATTTTCTTTCCAAAAGTAACATGGTTTAAAAAAATTCAAGCACTGGTGTACTTGATCTCCCTGTGGCTACCACCCAGCCCATGGAAGTTGTTCTACATCACATACAGGGATAGTCCAGACCAACAAGGCATGGACATGGTCAGGAGAAAAGGAGTTCAGGGAGCAAGGGATGCAGGAACATCCCTGTGAGAAGCACAAGGCATAGGTGGTATCTGAGCTCTCCTAATGGCAGAAGGACTATTTCCTCTACTCCCCCCCAAAATGGGCAGTGCCAGGGCTGTTCCTGAGGCAGCTGAGCTATGGCAGGAGTGAAAGGCAGGAAATGAGCAGTGCCAGAACTGAACAGATCATAGTGATGGCAGGGATGCTGTGAACAAGGACCAGGACTGAAGGGCAGGAACACCAACAGCTCACAGCACAGAGGGTGCAGGGCAGGATCGTGGCCACAATCATGCAGGGACCACTGGGTGTGGCAGCACAGGAGCCACCCAAGAAACCTGCTGCTTTAGTAACCCAGCATAATTGCTGCTGAACACGTCCAGCTATTCCAAAACATTATAGTCCTGAACAAACTGCTTTCATCAGCTGAGGAGGCTTATTTTCCAGGTTCTCCCAGTCAAACCAGCTCATCTTTGTTTCACTCTTTGATGCAAGGGCAATGTGTTTTTAAAAGACATTTCTCAAAGAGGGAACAGCAGTCATTTGGCACATGAAAGAGAGCAATGCCGTGAGAATAAGGGTCAGCAGAGCACAACATGTAGCAAGAGCAGGAGGAACACAAAGGCAGCAAAAATAGAAGGCATCTTGGAGTAGAGAAACAATAAAGCAGAATCCGTAGACAAGGACCCCAGTAAGGGTCCAGGAGACGCACTAGGGGCAGTAGAGGAAGTAATAGAGAAGGACAAGAGCGTCAGCCATAGGGTGGTTACAGTGGCTGGCAAAAAAGCACAGCACTGCCAAAAGGAAGCTGCAAAGTGGCCATTGGGCTGGGGCAGGAAAGGTGGGCTCACAGGCCAGGGCATCACCCCCTGCACTGCACAGGGCAGCCCTTGTCCTTCACTGGGCTCCCGTGGTGGGTGACAAGTCTGAGCTGAACTGCTGCCAGGAGTGTATTTGTAATGTTGAATTCAGATGGGAAAGTAATGAAAAGCATGAGGAAAACATTTTAGTACCATTAATTAATTGGTTTCTATATTACATTTAAAATTCTTGGATGTTTTTCTCAAAGACAATTAACCCAGCTTTATGTTTCTAGTAAAAAAACCTCTCCATTTTGAAACATCCTGTTTAAGCTGAGTGGAAGAGGAAATCAGAACCCTAATTCTGACCCCTACTCTGCAAATCACCAATTTTTTCCACAGCAAAATTAAATGCGCCGTTGTTGTTCTGCCAGCCCTTAACGCAAATTAATGACTTAAATTACCTTTCATCTCACCTTATAAATTCTACCTTGAAGCAGCAGAAAGCCCAAGGGCTCTTGCATAACCAGATGAAGACAAGTTCACTGCCTCAAATCCTTCCCTTCTTGCTCTACTTTACATCAATTCTTTATAAGAAGAGGTCTCCAGGGCTAACAAAGGAGCTGGCCATGCAGCAGAAGGTGCCGTGGGACTTTCAGAGGTAAAAGCCCGTCTCGCGGTGACTCAGTGCACTCCATTAGTCCTAGGAAACACAGGGCACATCGAATGCAGCAGATGTGCCCTCACTTGCCAGGCTTCAGACAAATGCAATCAAATCTATTTTAATCATCTATGAAATGCAAATGTGTTCCACTTGCACACCCGCAAGATCCATTGTCTTCCTCACTGAAGCATGCGATAATGCCAATTAAATGCCGTTGCTAACTTAATAGGTGTTCTGATTGCCTATGGGAAATTATCTTTACTTTTTTATTAGTAGTATTATTAGTAATATTATTTCAAATTGCAAAAATTTTTAAATGTTTTAATAATTGTGCTGGGGTTTTTTGTGTTCTCCCTTCCACCGGCTCAGTATCCAGTCTGAGCAGTGAAACCTGTGTTTGCACTCGGAGAAACAATGCTGTGTAATTCCAAGTATTAAAAATACCCTCCTCAACTTCTCCTAAATGGCCCTGCACAGAAGTGACAGTAGCATTAATCGGCTGGCAATTTCGCTCACACACACAGGCTCCTGTACATGCACACAGCCCCTTTGTTATTCTGCTAGAAATGGCCAGGCAGCTGTAAAGATGTTTGTTCTCAGACCCACAATGAAAAATGTTTGCAGTATGTATGTGGCCTACAAAGTCAAGAATGATAAGCATTTAAATCAGACTGGCCATGCCAAGTCAATATTTCGATATCAGAGGAATTGATTCTTGATCTAGTGCCAGCACTGTGTACTCAATGTACTGCAGAAAAATCCTCGCCCAGTCTTCCTGCCAGCACACTGTTAGGGATGACAAGCATGCAGTTATCTGATAGAGCAGATATTTGTTCCAAAAGATGATTTTCATTTCAAAGACAAAACATGAAAAGAGCTTACTTGTGGGGAAACCAAATACTGTATTCTCCTCTTGATAAATCAAGCTTTAGAGAAATAATGCCAAAGAGAGCAGGATTCTGAAAAGAACTTCTGTAGCTCTTTTCATGCTTTTTCAGCTACTCAGCTGGCTTAACTCTGCCAACTAATAATCTGTGTTTTCCTAAGATGTGTTGAGAAAGAGTTTATTTGCAAATAATTATTTAGTGATAAGGATGCATGTCTGTTTGCTTTTAAACAGTTCCTACAAAGCTAATTAGGGGGTTTATCATAGAACACAGGGTTCTATATGGTTTATACCTTAAGCTGCTAATTATGAGATTTTCAATAACATCTCTTTCTTTCCTTTGCAGAGAACTAAGACAGTAGACAATAAAAGCCTTGTTTCAGTGAAAAAGGTGAAATTTCTTCATGTCACAGTCCTGTCAGTTTTCTTCGTGGCTGAATTTACATAAAAGTAACCAAGTATGAGAAATAACAGACAGGGGAGGGAAACATCTTCATACCCTCCGAGACCAGGGACTAACACAATAGTCCTTTTATACTCTGCAAAGACATCTTTGCTATTTGGCCACAGACCTCCAGATACACTGTCTAATTACAGTTAGCAAGCAGCATGCCCTTGACACAACACAGAATAAATAGAACCTGCCCTTTCAAGTGTGTCACTGTGCTCAACACGTATTTTATGTCTCCACACTACTAACCAGACCTTATAAAAGAAACTTAACCATGCCTGTACTCACAAAAATTTAGTATCAGATTGAATGCTGCTTTATTTTAGCAGGACATCAGGAGGGGTTGACACCAAATCGCTTCCATCCAGCAACGTTAACTGAGAGCCTACCTCACTCACAGCTCTTCCTTGGGGCATAATTACCTGCATGCTTTATTTCACTGCCAGTCTTTTATACAAGTGCAAATATGAAGTGTCCATCCAGTTTCAAAGAAAAGTTAAAGGTAGACTGTAGAGAAAATTAATCATAAGCATATCAGGACCTTACTGGGATGCAGCCCAATTAAATTCAATACACACATCCACTGTGGAGGCCATTAATAAGCAGCTAACAATTTCTCTATGTCCCTGCTGGGCTTTATACAAAATTTTGCCCCTGTAATGAACTCTGCAGGCTTTACAGGTGGGATTTTCAGAAGCGTTCAACACTGATCCAGATCCACTCTCCTTGAAGTCAGCAGGAATTTTAACCATTGGTGTTAGGGGGGAGGTGGGAAAAGGTCAGGCTTGACTACTTTTCAAAATCCCACCCCACCAGTCTGCTTAAGCCCCACGCAACTCTGAGGGGAGAGGAGTTTTGCTGTATTTATAGCACAGAGTAAGGAGTCTTTGTATACAATGAACATCAGATTATGTGCTGCAGAGGCACAGAATATTTTTGCATTTTTTATCTGTCAAAAGAACCAACCTTCAAAACAATACATAAGCTTACACGAATAAACAAATCATTCCTACCCAGGGAGGGTAACCGTCTACACTCACTTGTATAGCCTAAAGACCCAATACAGCTATTGATCTGGTCCCTTAAACAGAAAAACTATCAAAACCAAGAGTTATACACAAGACTAAACTGATGAAAAAAACCCCTCAAATTTTATAGAAAAAGACCCTGACATTTTGAAAACTGCTTGCGAGTATCAAACTCTGATAGACTCTGGGAATCCAGAGGAAGTAAAGACAGTTCCACTTGTGGGTTGTTGATTTAGGCTTCAAATTAATTATAAATTCATAATTAATTATGAAGTGCTACCCCTTGCTCTTCTTTCCTGTGGCCTGAGGAAGACACAGATTCTCAAAAGCTCAGAGCCAATTTCCGTTTTATTTTTAGCCAGTCAATCCCACAAAAGGTCTTACCTACAACTTGGGGAGTTGCTCTTTTATATTCCATTCATGTATAGGCTAATCAGCTGGTGCAGTGATCTGTGACACTTAAATAAGAAAGATGCATATAAAAAGCAAAGGCAGAGCAGAAGGGACCCAAACACTCTGCCGTGGCCATGGCAAGGGCAAAGCAAGAAAGTGTCCACACTCAGCAGCTCCTACTGCTGTTGTGTCCTGAGAAATGGGAGCAGCCCATGCCCAAGGATGAAGGAGGATGTGGCAGGAATCTGTGGGGTGGAAAGCCACAGACTGCCAAGGTGTCCTGCAGAGATGGGTGGTCATGACCTTGTTTCTCCCAGCAGCATCCAGGTCCAGCTGGGAAGTGATGGACTCTTTTGCTCCATGGTGCAAATCTGGTGCACTAAGAGCCAAATCTTCAGAGGATACTCATAGAATCATAGAATGCTTTTGGGATGGAAGGGACCTTAAAAATCATGGGCAGGGACACCTTCCACTAGACCAGGTTGTTCAGAGCCTCATCCGGCCTGGCCTTGATGGGTCTTCTGTCCTTTCACCTAAGCCACCACACTACAAATGGATAAACTTTTGTTTCTCTCTGCCGTTTCTAGCTCTCTGAGCATAGAGGTGTTCCATATTAGAGTTTGTTTTTTATATTTATTTATTTTCTAGCCTTTCCACCAGCATCTCACTAAGAAGCAGTATCTGTGAGGAAAAAGGATGCTACATGCATCTCAGCAGATTGAAATCATCTTTTGTTTTGGCCATTATTGAAGGATAGAGCGGTTATAGCACAGTCTTTGCTTAAAATTACAAAATCAACATACAGTATCTAAATAACCTTAAAAACTTTGTGTCCAGCAAACATTGATCTCTAATCCATTAAGTTTATTCACATCAGGACTGAGCAGCTTGAAATAAAATACAGTCCTATGAATCAGCAGCCTTTTCGTAGATGACAGAAACAAAAATTATCCAACCGTGTGGTATTTCCAGCTCACCTGGCAAAAATTAGTAGTAATTCTGAAGAAGGATAAAGTGGTTTGGATAAGTAACATCCTGGATGGGTGCTGAGAATAAAGAAATGGGCATTCATTTGTGAGGTCTGCCTCCACTTTCCTGCGTAATATCAAGCAAATCACTTATCTTGTTTTAATTTTCAAGTTTAAAAGGAATATATGGAGCTTCTCATGCTTGCCTAGTCTTCAGAGTAGAAATTGTCTTTAAACATATGTATGCACAGCACTAAACACATTCCTAGTCCCAACTGGATCTGGTAGCTGTCATCATAAAAAAAATCAGTAAATAAATCATGATGTGCAAGAAACCCATGTGGTCTGAACCCAATGGCACGTGACCAGAAGATGGCAATATTCAAACCCGAGGACTGAGGCAAGCATCCTTCTGGGTCATACACACCACAGTTCCCCCAGGTTACCCCCACCTCCCTCTGTCAGTGATATGAAACCTCCACCACAGGCTGAAATCACCTTCGGAGCCTGGAGTGGGAGTAGGTAATTTAGTTTCCATGGTAATGCAGTTCTGGACCATTCTTAAACAGAAGCTGCCAAGTATGACAAATGGTAGGTGCTGATTTTTTATGTGAACAGCTATTCACTACGAATTGAAATGAGATTGCCAAATTCACTTTCCTTGGGACTGGAGCTAGGGTCAAAAGCTATTGTTACATTCAAGCTATAGTCCAAAACTAGCACTTTAGCCACTCATCTCTAGCTGCAGTATAGAAATTTTTAAGTCATAGAATAAAAATGAATGACTCAATATCAGAGTTGTCAAATAGATGAGGCAGATTTACATCAAGCAATTCTAAAATGCTCTGTAGCCATGAATTAAAGGAAACATATGACAAATGACTTATTCATTCCCTCATGGGGAAGAAATTCTGTTTTAAGCATTGCTGAATGTTGTGCAGTTGCTATTATATACATGTATATATGGAATCTGCATTAGGATAAACACATGAAATGATAAGGGCTTATATTCAACTACTTTTCTTCCATGAGCCACCACTGAATAATATGCCACAGTAGGGTTTGCACTCTGCTAATCTCCCCAAACAGTACATAATTGGTCTTGGAAAATGCTGTAATACTGTAATTAGTAAAATGACAAATTAAAGAGGAAAAAGCCTTTTCATTTTAGTCTTGTTTTCCTTCAGAATGAAGCAGTAGGAAGATGGGTTGCCAGATCAACTGTTATTTAACACCATCTCTGCCATAAAAGCAGCCCAAAAAACAAATCAGTTTTGCCCAGGCTGGGGAAAGGGGGGTAGGATGGTCCTGCCAGTCACCTCCCAGCTGCAGGTGAATTAGTAGGGTGCTGCTGGTCTGCCTGCAGTGGCTGCTGGTGTTGCTGGGGCAGTTTTGGGGAGCCCATCCAGCCCCAACCATGCAGCCAGATGGCATTGAAGAGCCATGAGGATTTATGTACTGGACCATCAAGAGCTAACTGTGGCCTGTTTGTGAACCAGCAGGCTCTGCATGGCAAACCCAGGGAAAAGTGACTCCTAGAAATGTTTTTCTTCACATGAGCCATTCTTCCCACTTGCCACCTACCTTTGACAAATATGAACAAGGGAACAAAACATTGTAAGCATTGGGGGAAGAAAAAGGCGAGACATTCCCAGCTCATTCAACATTGAAAAGAGAAGAAACACAGCTGAGAAGCATTGTGAAAAAACTATATTTTCTGTCTTTATAGCACCTTCACAAACCGTGGTACTCAAAGCCTTTTGGAAGCATTCATTAAATTGTGCATTAAAAGAGTAGTTCTCCATGACATAACCTGTCCTCTGCCTCTTCTCTGTGAAACACCTGGAATACAGGCTGCTCACCCATTGTTTGCATTTTAGGTATTTACACAGACATAGTAGATAGCACCTGGAATTGAGACATGGGCAGGTGAATGGGTTTGTTTGGGGTGACTCTGGGAGTGGCTTTCAGAGGGAGGGAGAGAAAATCTGAGTACAAAAGTGGCACAGGGGCTCGTCAAACTCAGCCCAGAGCAGACATGGACTCAGTACAGCCATGGGAGCCTGTCAAGTCACCCCAGCAGTGCCTGACCCTGCACCATGAGCTCCCCATCACTGCCCATGCCCTGGAGGTGCACTGCAGACACCTCACTGCTCATTTATGACTCCCAGAAAGCAGTGGCAGATCTCACAGGAGACCTGAATCCTTCTGCAGTGGAGTGGTGCACTTGTTAGGAGCTGTTCTGAGCTGCAATGGGTAGTGATTCTCCTAAAGATGATTGTCAGTCTCAGCAGATAGCTGGAGCTGAAAGGGAAGCTGCTTTGTCCTTGCAGGGCTAAGGAAATGGGTGGTGGCTTTGGTTCTCACCCCAACAACTTCCTTAGGGATCAACCTGACCAGGGGTGGCCAAAATTTAAAGGACATATTATTATTTCAGAGCAGATTGTTACTATTATTTAGCAACTAATCTCTGCAAATACAGTAAGTTTTTGGCTGGCTGTCTCAGCCCCAGACACTCACAAGTTCTATGTAAATGGACACCTAGGAGGCAAGAAATAGTGTGAATTACACCACTGGTAGGGTGTTTAACTAATACACATGAACTGATAACAGATATTAAGAGACAGGACTTCCTAAATTGCACTGGGGCCCCCGCTGGTTTCATGGCTCCTGCAAGGAATACCAGAACCTGTTGTCACTGGCATACCAGGTTAGTATTAGGCAAGCCTTCAAATAACTCATATAGATGCAAAATGTTGAACAATCTTTACTTTTGCTCTTTTCCGAAGTGGAGACTTTGTTTGCATCCTAATGTAATGGTTAAAAATGGGATGCCAAGTGCCACAGTCACTTGGGAAGTGCTGAACAGGTAACTGGAGACAGTACTTACAGCCCACCATGTAATTCCTTCCCTGAACACAAAGAGGGAATATTTGTAGCCTGCTGACACATAGCACTTCAGAAAATCAGGAAAATTTGTAGGACAGTGAGTCGATGCTAGAAATCTTTGGTGAGGAACCTTACTATCACAAATTTCTCCTCTATGAAATGTTCTTACAGCTTCATCCACTGCCTATCCCCTGCCTCATCTAGACAGTTCTGCAAGGGAAAGGGAGCAGTAGTAAGCTGCTCGCTGCTTTTCTTAGTGGTCTTTTTCATTTAACTTAGCCACTGGGCTTTATAAGGCACCCTGCCTGGGACAATGCATTAATAGTCTCATTCTACCAGGGTGACAGAACAACAAACGGCCCAGTATGTGCTGAAATATGCACTCCCCTTGCTAAGCCTGTAATCCCAGCTTTGATATTTTTTTGTTTAAGCTATCAACACAAACCTAGTGAGAATGAATCGGAAATTGCACGCTTAATTTCGTCTTCTGCTTGACTTCCATCTTTGATCAGAGACTGAAGAGAAGGGGATGAGGGAAGCTCATGGCTTCCTCCACATATGGTGTTAAAGGACAGTCATACAGCATATCCTCCATTTTCCTGGTCATAACCACAAAATCCCTCCTGTCTTTCCTGTAATTTCCTCAAGAAGGACATCAGAAGTGCAGACACACTTCCCAAATTTGGGCTGCTGCTGCCATTCTTCGCTAGAGCTGCTGTATGTCACCTGCTGTCACCTTTCCTCCAGCTGCAAACAAATCTTCGAGTTATGGCCGCAAAATGAGTGACTCAGATGCGAGAGGTCATTCAATGCATAGAGGTTTCAGTGCCCATACTCACAGCACCTCCACCAGCAATCTCCTCTGCCACCATCCTCCAGCCTAGGAATCATTGTGCCCTTGCTCACTGCCTGATATTCACCTAGAGGACATAGCCACTGCTGCAGCTGAGAGCATCCATCAAGCTCTCCCATTGCTTTGATAGAGCTCCAAGGAGAACTGCCATTTTCCATTCTTCACTGTTTAGCAGCTGGCGGAAGTTAGTATCATTAACTTTTTAATGAACTTCTGATGCTGATCACACAGTCCCCACCTCTCTGACTCTGCAGGATGCCAGAAGATGGACAGAGGGTCACAGCCCTGGAGGTGGTTAATCGGCACCCTTGTGAGACCTGTGGCCAGCTCACAGCACCCTGATTGAGTGAGTTAAGCCTGAGGTGAACCAATTACTGCAAAAATGAGAGAGATCATGTGGAAAGAAGGGTTAAAGGCTGAACAGTGCATAGCTGTACTGCAGAGGGAAGCAGAAAGGGTGGAAAATACAGATCCAGAGGACTGAGGGGCTGTAAAATCTGATCACTCTTCTGCTTCAAGGACACTCATGTTGCCAAGTAAGGAACTGCAACCAACACCAATCTGGGCAAGCAAGCTTACCTTCAAAGTGTGTACAAGCTTATCTCCCTGCTAAGGTCAACAGAAAATTCCCATTGATCTCATGAGGGCTTGAATTTTCAATTAATGCAAGGCTACTGGTCTTGATGTGCAGTTATGAAGCATTTGTAATTATTAATTTATCTCTTCTCTGACTTCCAGTTGACTTCTGAAGGGAGATAATATATCATAGCTTAAGACTGAATGTATATTTGTACTTTTAAACACTATTCTCAGTGATAAAAGCCCATGAACTGACATATCATACTCTTCTGGGACAGTTTAAGAAGCAGCATGAAAATAATCTTATTGGGCACATAAAAATGAACTGTGAGTCTGCATGCTTGAATCTAGTTACTGTACCATTTTACTTATTGTTAGCTTAAAGCCTTTTTCTGGTGTTAATACATAACAGTAACACACTCTCCAAAGGCAAGATGCTAGGTGTTGGTTTTTTCCAACATTTAAAAAAATTTGTTTTACAAACAAGATTCAAATAGTCTGCACCTGCTGTTTCTAGGATCCTGAAAAGTTGCAAAACTCCCTGTGTCTCAACAAGTTGCTTCTTACAGCACTGTTGAGTATTCAGAAATCAGTTGTTCGTCTCTTCCTCCCATTCTTTTTAAATTCCTTACTTAAGTATTAAACTACTGTGAACATTTGGGCTTATGCATTCAGAGTTACAGAAGTCACTGGGAGCTACAATGAAGGAGCAACTGTTCTAGCACAGAAATCTGCACACAGACCTACAAGTGAAGAATAGTTTTCTTCCCCTTTGTAACACATCACTTGATGCCAAATATAAAAACAATAGAGTACGGGGGTTCCCTGGAAATCAGAAGCAGGATTACTGGAATATGCAATATTTTCCAAGTTGAACCATGATTATTGTCAAAGCCAAAGAGATACCTAAGGAAGGAGCTAAGCCCAAAGACATTCCAGGGTATCAGCCATGGAGGCTGGAGATAGCTAAGAAGGGAGGTGCAGACTCATGGCAGGAGAATTCAGAAGAAAAGGCAAGTTCTGGAGATAGGCCAACCAACAAGCCATGATGGCACCACATTTGGCATTGCTGATCAGTTGAGTCAAGGAGAGATGGAGATCAGAAAACAGCACTCTGGTAGGTGATGTTCAGATGCAAGTCTACCAGCTGTGTCACAGGGTGAACATAGGCAAGGGTTTGACAGCAGTGTTTTGGACCACTTCAAGGAAAAATAGTGAGAAATTGGGAAGGCCAAATTGGGAAGGTAAAAAATAGTCTACAGTCAAGTAGGAGCAGATCTTGGAGCAGAGCAGCCATATCTTGGTCACAAGAAAGAGGAGAAGAACCACTCTCTGAGACCAGTTAGTGAAAACCACCAGCTTTAAGTAGTTGCCCAAGTGTACAGGGAAGGAAGAGAAGGTGTTGGAGCATGAAAAACTGAAAATGAGATGGTAATTTATTCAATTTAAAACCTTCTTTTTTTCCCAGCAACAGTCCTCTCACAAGTATTAAGCACTACAGAAATATAATCTGTTATCTCTTTTTAATAGGTGGGACCACTGCACACAGGAAGATGGAACAATTTCCCTCAAGTTACCCAGCAGCTCAGTGCCAGAGTTGACAAATGAACTCAAGGATCACATATCCTTGTCCAGTACGGGTTTTGAACCTTGTTCTCCATTTACAATTAGCTTAGCAAGAGGAAAGAACTGTGCAAGTTGCTTCTAATTGTCCCAAAATCATACATACAATCATCTTTAACTGATGGACATATCTCCTACACTTTGTTTATGCTGGTTATTCACTAGTGATCATTTTTGACGTGAGAAGTCAATTTTACAGTGTTATCTTTCTTGATACCTTGATTGGGTACCAATTTTCTTGAAAAGCTAGTAGCTAAAATGAATGTTTTCTAAATACATCAGAGTGAAATCTGTATTCTGCAAAGGTGCTTTCAACCAGTTGTCAGAAAGCACATATAGTTGTGAGCTAAAGACTCAGAATACAACAATTATTTGCAATGTCTATTTTGCCATGTTTAGACCATTGGGATGAAAGATGAAGACAAAAGAAGAGGCTGTTCATGTGCTGTAATGGGGGAAATGAAAAGCAGCTGGCAATCACTCTAAAATACGCAGAGGTTTTTCTCATATCATGCTGGAGTATATAGGCTCTTGAGCAATGGCCCTACTCCGTAAAGAGCCACTTTAAAAGGATATATCTTAACTCTAATGCATCGCCTATGATGTGCAAGAAAGCAGCTATTTAGGACAGAAATAAAAGAAAACATCGGAACATCAGGCACTAAAATGAAAGGGCAAACATGGGACTCCATTCTGCCATCTAAATACCTCATGCCATGTGAATACCCTACAATATCTTCAATGATATCCCAGCCACCTCTCCAAAAAGCCATAGCTCCTTTCATGGGCTCTGTGCTTTCTGTGTTTACAGTGCCTTGCATTCCATCTCAGCCTTTAAAGGCCTGATCCATAGTCCATTGATTTCATCTCAATGTCCTGAATCAAAGCTGGGATAAACACATTCAAACATTTCTTCTTTGCTTCACCTTGAATTTCATGCATGCTCTGCCCACCAGCCAGCCAAAAAAATCACAAACTGCTGCCTGTAACACTAATATTTTGTCCACAGAACAAATGCCATCAGTCTTCATTGTCTCCACAGAAAAAGTTTTGATTTTTCCATTTCTTCTACAAACAAAATGAACATATAATTTATGTTTGTGAGCAAAGTGATTTTATGGTATTTCTCTTTGTTGACAGAATGATTGGAATAAAATTACATTCTGTTGACAAAAAATGTGATGAAATGTCGCTAGTGCATGTTAGGAACAAAAGAGTTTGACAAAAAACACATTTTGCCAATGGGACAGAGTAAACGTTTTAACAAAATTAATTCTGTCCGTCTCCTATTTGTTCTAGGAATGACATAAGAAGATTTTCCAAACCCACTATGTCAAAACAAAATATAAAAATTTTACCTATGAAAAGACTAAACAGTGTTGTTATAGAAGCCATTACTTCTAGTGCTTTAAGTCACATTGCTCTAGGTCACATCTCTTTTTTTCCAGAGTTCAGTAATTTCTAATAGAGATACATGGGATTGGTACATATCCACATGTTTTGATACATATCCATCCTGCACAGCACCCTTAATTAAGAGTACCAGTCTTTCACATTTTTCTGGATTTTTGCTGAATTGAACAATGAAGCAGAACTTTGTGACTTTCAGGAATACTAGATATGTTTAAAGATAACAGTGTTTGTTCTTGGAAGTCATCAGGCCTCTAAAAGAAACACGAACACTCACATAATTTAGTTCTTTCAGAGCCTAAGCAACAGTCTGACAGCATCTGGGAAATGTGTGCCAAGCTATTTTCTCTTTGAACTTTGATGCCTAATATCTTTACATGGACATGAGCTTGTGTGAGGATGGACAGAAGGAGAGGGGAATCTCTCTTTGGTGGGCTCAAGTGAATGAGCTTAGACAAGGCTGATTTACCCTTGGTAGCAGAGGGCCTGTAGGTTAAAAGAAATTTGATGGCTCTACAGGGAGTGGGGTATAAAAGCACAAGGCTCAGAACAAAGGGAATAGACTTAAGTCACCGTCATGAAATGGTTGAGCACCAAGCAAAAAAAAGAGCAGCTACAAAAGGTTAAAGTGCAAAGGAACAAAAGCAAAGGTCAAATAAAATTATGTAAGCATCAACATGTTAGAAACAAATTTTATAAAAACCAAAAAACTTGGAGCATAAACAGAGCCAGCTGCATTGATCCTTCCTTACTTGCTGATCTTTATTAGGCCTGAAGGCTATAAATCAGTCCAGAACAAGTGACTGCTCTTGGCCAGGGTGATGGTGAAGAGCATGAGCCTTTCTACAGAGCTGGTGTGTGGGACAAGCTTGAGGCACAGACTTGGCCAGTTTGGTCCCGGGCTCTGCATAAAATGTTGCCAGTGCTTCCAGGGCTCAGGCAGGCAGTGAAAGAAGTTGACTTTCCTCCCAGACACATAAAAATGAAAGAAAAACCTTATAATCCCATTAGCACTGGTGGATTTCAGTCTGGTCTTCCATCGTGCAGAGGAATACGATCCCCACTGAAAGCACTGGGATTTTGGCCATACCCCACAGTATATCAGCTAGCTAGGGCATGAAGAACCCTTAAATCCATTAAATCCCCCTGTGGCTATGCAAGGAGATACAGAAAGGACACAGAAAGAGTCTGATGAGATCCTACACTGCAGACACATATTCAAACATTCACAAGTTTGAGATTTTCAAGTCACTGGGGCCTCAGAAGGACTGCAGACCTGAGTTCTGGACTTTACCATCATGGGCCAAAGAAACTGTGAGTTTGGGGCTACCAAAGACCTTGTCAGACTTGCTTCTGCCTCTCCAAGATCATGGTAAGGTAAATGATGTTTAGTTCAACTGTGTATGGGTTAAAGATCTGGAGGAGACCCATCTCTGTATGGATTGGCCAGTCTGTGCAAATATTAACACAAAAGTAGTGATAGGCATTTACACTTGCCAGCAAATGTCTCTTAGAGCTAAAAATGCAATTAATTGCACTGCTTGCACTAAGGCTTTTGTTCTTTTCTTCCCTCCCTCTCTCCTCCAGCTCCCCCGACAGTGAGAAGAAGGGAGCTAATGTGGTAAATGTTTTTTCCCCTGATTTTTCCCTTACAAAAGAATAATGATATTAAAAGCTAAGAAATGTTCAAATACAATCAACACGCACATACATTCTAAGGAAAATAGCAAATTAAATGCAAAGTCTATGCTAATGCATCATCCAGGTTGAGATTTTAATTGCAAAAAGTCAGGAAATGTGAAGTTATGGTTCTGGCAGTAATCATCACTCAGCCCCTTGAACACAGTTAGGATTTGTATTCCAAGCAATGCGCGGCATTAACTCGAACACCAGCGTACATATGCGTTCTCTGCCTTCATTACAGTTGCTGGGGGGAACCATAATTCTGCATTTGCTGACTTTTGCTCAATTAATTTTTTTCCTTATTGCTGTGCTACAGGATTCTTGCATTTAATTTCTCTGTACTAAAAAAAAAAGAAACACGTAGAACAATGAAAAGAAACTGGAAATTTCCATCGCATATTAAAGTTTGGAGATAATCCATTCTGTCTCTGCATCCTAAGGCTCATGTAGGACCATGCAGTCATTTTAGAGCACAGGTACATGATTAATAATAGTAGCATTGAAATAATAATTATTACAATAAATGCGCATACATGGACCTTCACCTTATGGTGAAGTGCGTGTCAAAAGATCGGGGAACTGGCACCCTCTGGACAATGCTTTTTTCCAACCTTTTGTGGTAACTACTTATATTGCACTTTTTCACAATGAAGGCAGTGCTGAGGTCCCACGCTCCAGCTGAGGCTGTCTCAGATTTTTTTCACCAAAAAAGCAAATTCTGTGCCCCCACAATCTGCTCAGCACTTAAGTACTTGTGAGGATAATTTTGTCTGCAATCCTCCAACTATATGCTGGTGGTGGGATATACCTTCCTGGAAATCTGCCTGGTCGATCTGGAGGAGCAGCCAGAAAGGTAATTAATTCTAGTGGTCTGAGAAATAAGTTGGAAAATAATGCTTAGAGTAAGTATTTTCCCACTCTGTAACAAAGGAGCCATCAATCTCAGGTTCTCCTGTGATATATATTTGAAGGCCCCCTTGTAGACACTCTAAGTAAGCCTCACTAGCATTATTGACGTGTTCCCTTTGTACCAGCAGGAGACCCACACCATTGTGACTTGTCCTTACCCATCTCTCATCTTCCTACGGGCTCCTGAAATGTGCCAAAAAGGATGTATTGGATGTTTCAAGGTCAAATTTCCAAAGTGGCTGAAGGATATGAAGATGAATATAAACCCACTCAGAGTTTGAATAACTGAGCATTTGGGTAAATCCCACTAATCCCACCTTTCTTTTAAAGCTCATATGCATATAAAATCTATTCCTAGGAAAAGCCATCCCCCAGAAGTCACCATTCTCATGCAAACTGCCATGCCAGGGATTCTCTTTTTCTTGTAGCAGTGGGTCTGCTGGTCAGAAAAATCCATTAACTCTAGCTAAAAACAGCCCTCACTCAAAAGATACAAATATAAATGTCTCCTGAACTAATATACCAGTATTGTCTCTCTTTGATAAATCTTGGCATTTTCTTCTAAAATTATTCCATATTTTACAGCTTTATGTTAGCTAATGTGCAAATGGGTAACACAGGTGCCTCCTGTCCTCTGTAGGGTCTCTTATAAATGCTCCTCTCATGATGGAAAAGAGTAGTATTTGTGCTGTTAGGCTGGTATAACCCCAGGTGAGCACTGGCCTCTAATTTATAAAGAGATACCAGAAAGCCATGGTGTGTTCACATGCTAAGTTAACTGCTGACAAATATGGGGAGGTTTTACCTTGCAGATACATGAAATATTTTCTAAACACAGATCAAAGTAGTACTTACTTGTTAAAAAGAAGGGGAGTCACAAATTTCTCACTGAAATGTCTACTTTTCAAAAATATAAGCAAATCTTGGCAAAAAATTCATGTAAATGTTCCAGTATCTCTTTCACCTCCTCAAAAAAAAAAAAAAAAGTTAAAAACTATCACTTTTTGTTACTCAGCTCTTTCCTCCTTCCTTTTTAACCATTTGCCATTGTAAAGAGAAGGGAAATAAATTTTTTAAGAAGGAAGAGAAAGAACTATGGAGAAAAATCCTCATGGACTTTTTAAAAATCCAAGTTTGGGGCCTTCCTGCTCCTCCCCTGAAAGATGTTAATTTGGTTGAACTGGAAGCCTCTAGGTCAGCCTGTTCTTTGGACTTTGAATGTAAAGAGCACATCCAGCCAGAGGTAAGAATCCAAGGTTTCTGGCAGAAAACAGCAACAGACAGAACAGATGGCAGCTCATGATCGTGCCAGAAAGAAGAAATGGTGTTGCCAAAAGTGCAAAGAGTTCATTCAGCTCTATTTAATGCTTTTTGCCAATTTTCCCAAACCGCAGTCAAAGGAGTCCAAATTCAAAGTGAAGTTGTGTCAAACCTGCAGTTGATCCACAGCATTGTACCACTTCTTTCACTCAATTCAAATAAAAGCATGATGGTCACACAGTAAAAAAAAAAAAAAAGAAAAAGAAAAAGAAAAAGAAAAAAAAAGAAAAAAGGCAGAGGTCCTCTGATCTAAAAGATGCAGGAATCTTTGTTTTCAGGGGTATGCAACATGCCAATAAGACAGTGAGCCAAGGAAATAGGTCTAACATGGATGATGAGGAGAAACACTTGATAGCAGTCATGCAGACTTCAGACATAGTGCCACAGAGGGCTCATTTCAGTGGTAAGGAACTCCCCACAGAGCACCCAGTGTAGTTCCATCACAGCAGGGTACAAGTGCCACCTTCTTGTTCTCCCTACCAAGGAAAGAAGCTGAATTAGCTGAAATAGTCACCAAACAGAAAATCTAGATCAGAAGTGATGTTGAGCAAACAGGATTTTGGGATGTCTTACAGGAATCAGCTCGTATTCTTATTCATGGTCATTTGAGAGGACACTAGCAGCCTCAGGACTATAAAAGAAGAGATTATAGAAATCAGCATTCGGTGCTACCTGGGGTATGGTGCTTGTCTAGATCTTTGTAGCTCAAAAGGAGGAGGAGGCAAAAAAAGAAATAAAGAGTCCAGAGGTGCAAGATGAGTAAGAAAAGGAGGCTGTGGGCAAGGTAGTCACTCAGGCTGGGTGCACCCAGGAGGAGGCAAACACCGGGGGACATGAGGAATGTGCAATAAATGAAAATTGAGGGCTGTTAACAAGTCATGTTTTATATTCTCTAGACAACACAATATTTTCACCAAAAGCAAATGAAAGTCATTAATACTAGCAATGACACTGTGGACAATTTACCACAGCTGGTGAATAGAAATGTTGACAAAAATGTAACATGGCTAATACAAATTTACATGTTAAGAGAAGGAAAGATATAGAAGATACCAGCCAGTTCCTTCAGCAACCCCCTTATGAATAAATTGTTTCTCTAAATACTTGTTGTACCTATTTTTATTTAAAATAGACTTTCCAAGGACAGGCAGTGCATACCTGTGGTTAAGTTATTTGGAAACTTTCCTATCCAATTTCTTCTTCAGCTCTCACTTTGAAAATCTAACAATTCAAAAACAAACAAAAGCATCACACAGAAAGATACCAAAGGACAAAGTTATTTTGGGAATACAATTTTAATCAGAGCAGCACCAGCATTTAAATGTGCTGCTGAACTGACATCAGTGGGGAAAAAAAATAATTAAAAACAAGAAGTCCAGAGGGACTGGCAGTTTTGGAAATGAATCTACACCTGTGTCACCTTAACATGGGATTACTGCAATTCACTCTTGATGCAGAAATTGTTGGGGGAGAAAGAGCTGCCAGCTTGTTATTAGGATGAGTTTCTCTGAGAGTTACACCTCTGCTCTGTGACGTAAAATGGCTAACAACCCATTTCCATCTGACTCAGCAAATTAGTCACCTCACTTTTTATTTTCACGTGAGTCCATGGTGTCCATGGACTCACGTGCTGAGAAGACAAATAAAATCAATAGAATCTCTGCTCCCTAAGAGATTTCCTATCAAAACAGAGTGGCAAGGGAACAGAAAGGGTACAGCAAACAAGGGTGACCACTCACAAGACACAGGTGACATGTGCTGAGTACACTTCCTTGTCACCCAGGGACAGGAAACCAATTCTCTGGAGCACACTGTTACCTTATCTGCATGTCCCCAGTGTTTCCCTGCCCCAGAACAGGCAACATCCCAGGCTATGGCTCAGCATGGAGCCAGAGTCATGGGCAGACATTACTGGGACCATTCCCTGGCTCTCCAGGCAGGGGTATATCACTTCAAAAGCATCTCCCATCCCACATCACCCCCCTGTCTCCCACCTCCCTGGGAGCAGCAGCCACCCTTCCAGCCAGGCTAGAGGGATCCACAAGAGTCACTTGAACACTGAACCTGCAAAAGTAGTACCATACTGCAGTGTAGGCAGTTCAGGGGCTGACAATCACAGCCTTTGCTAACATGTGGGTACTTCTTCATCAGCTATGCAAATCAGGACAGTGTTTGGGTAGACTTTATTTGCCTAAAACACCGGCTTTCCAGAAGACAAAAATCCCTCTGAAAGCATGAGTACACTCATACTTTTCAGAAGAAGTTTCTTGTTTCCTATTGCTGCATGTTGTTAGGAAAGGAATTCTTTGCCCTTCTTCCTTTATGGTTTCTTCTTTTCCTTTATCCTTATCCCATAACTCTGAAGTAAAATCTTTGTGATGTTTTCCAACCTAAATCTGTGTTCATTGTTATTTCAAATAAATTTTATTTCAAACTGAGACAAAATACCCACACCCTAGAATTTTGAAAAATTTCCGAATATTTTCTGTGACACTTCAAAATGAAACAATTCTCTATAAAATCCTTCTGAGACATCTGTACAATTCTGAAAGGCTTGAACAAAACACAAGTGAAACAAAAAGTTGCACTTTGAATTAAAAAAAATAATAATATTACAACAAAACCAATTTTTCCATCCAGTTTTTCAGCAGGGTCATCACTCAACCCTGGAATATACCTATATTTTCTTTAGGGCATAAAAGAGCTGATCTGTATCTGCTAGAAGCAAGGTGACAAAGTGACAGCACCTCTGTGACTGAAATGAGCTGTGTCACTAGAAGTGTAGCCTGAGCCTTAAAACTGCCAGAAGAGCTGTAGCACTTTGGGTCCTGGCAGTGCACGGCAGACTGATGCCCTCAGAGTATCCCCCAGCCCAGGCAGGTGATGGGATGCACAAACTTCACTGTCTGAGCAGCCAGGTGAGCAGTGCAGCTGATGGGAGCAATGCTGTGTCCACGGGGGTTTGTTCCAGTGCTCTCCTGGCCCTGAAGGGCTCTGCTGCCCAGGGACAGAGTCGTACTCAAGCTCACCAAGGTTTTCTTCTTGGACGGATGCAAACATCTGCAGCCAACCTCCACTGACAAAATGCTCTTGCACAGACCAGCTCACAGTTCCCTTTCCCTGGTGGGAGAATTGGGGGCATTTATGTGTCTGCAGGATCCTTGGAGATATAATTGTAAGAGGCCATCTTGCTGCCAAGTACAATATTGCTGCAGCAAATAATCACACTCAGGCAGTTTTTAACGGAGCTCAGGATCATTCTAAGCATCTTCACAAGCCCTCTGGATGTTAACAGAAAGGTGGAGACAGCAAAGCTAAGGGAGCTCACTGAAGAACCTGCCACCAAGGAGTTCCAAGCTCCCAGCCCTTCTGCTGGCCAGGCTGCCCTGAGCCCTGAGTGAGTGGTGGGAGAGCAGAGCCACTGAACACCTACACATTATTCATGACTTCTCACACAACTGCTTTTGTGGAACAAGGAAGGGATATGAATCAGGTTTCAGGTGATGGACAGGCTTTTAAACTCAATTTTGTTCAAGCTAAAAGCTTCTTCGCAGGTTATTTGAGAACTCAACCATCTATATTTCATACAGGTATATAAACCAAAGACTGGCAGTAAATGGTAATTGTTTGATGTCTTTGGCTTATGGTGTATATGAAGAAGTCAAAGAGGAGAGCCAGTGGTTTTCCATCACCTACCATCCCTCCATCCAGGCTGAGCTCCCCAGTCCCATGGCAGCTGTCCCAGGGACCATACTCTGAAGCTACAAACCACAGACACATACAGACATGTGCAAACAACTGGACAAAAAATCAGACAGAGGCCCTTTCTGCACAAGCACGTGACACAACTGAAAGCTGACAGAGGAGAAGTCCTAAACTCTTGCCAGCATTACTTAAAATTCACAGGCACCTGGTAGCTGTTACCAATCTGGCTGACTGTTGAGACTCTTCTGTTCAAATAGCATGTGAAACCTCTGGTGTTAGCTAGCACCTGTGGGGTTATTTAGCAGAAGTTCCTATAAAGTCAGCCAGCAGAGCTGATGAAAAGCAAATCACCGAGTCACTTTACTACCAATGAGCTCTATTAAGTGACTGTAATGTAGTTCATAGCCCTGGAGTAGTCACTGTCCCTCACTAATCTAATGGTAGTATTGACAAGGATCATTTACACAGCTCCCCTTAAAGGTTAACACTATTTGTCAGGACTCTCTATGCTCGGGATGTGCGTGTGGCCCTCATTCCCAAGCCAGGCTTGCCCATCCCAGGCAGCACCGGCTCCTCTCTGCACAAGGTCACGCTGCTGCAGCCAGGTATGCACATCCTCTGAACATCTGCTAGGGATTAACAGGGACAGCACAAACCTATCCTGGGGGCTGAACTAATGCAGAGAAATCGGCTGTTTGACAGCAGTACCTTGCCACCAGGTATCAGTTAATCTGCACTAAGCCTGCCCAGCTGTTTCTCGTGGTCAGTGGATGGGCTCCCCTAATGCTCGGCCATATCACAGAGTTGTAGTTTTATGTTCCTGATCAGTAAGTGCAGCCACAGCTTAATTTTACATCTTCTATGTTAAAATGAAAAATAAAAATCACTAGTCCCTCAAGTATCACCTGTGAGCTTTAACTAGCAAGAACTAGCCCCAGGATTCTGAATATCTGGATCTTTCTGGCTAAAATGTCTGCTTTTCAGCCCCATCCCTTCTCTGTTTTATGATGATGATCTGAATTGTTCAAACATCACAGCTCTATTTGGTTAAAGTCTCATCTCTTCAACATCCAGGTCTGTCTAGAAAATGAAGGAAAATCACAGCAACAAAGCCCCCCTGATGCAGATGAGAGGAAAGATGAGCTAATGTGGACAAAGGGCACTTTAAACCCTCTCTGCACTTAGAGTGTAAATAGATAAATCAGAGAAGCGCAACTTGAAGTATAGAACTATCTTTGTCTTTCAAAAATAGCTTAAACTGCTTTAAAACAAAACCAAAAAAAAAAAAAAGAGGGAGAAAGAGAAAAAAAAAAAAGAAAAAAAAGCTGTTGAAATTCTACTTAGCTTCCCACCTAGATTCACTGATACAGCCAGATGCTCCAAAGGTGCTGGAGGCCACTTTTTGAGATAGTCTCACATCAAGAGAGGATCAAAGGATCAGGGCAGTCCTTGGGATGTAATCCCTGGCAAAGAGGGACGAGATTAGGAGAGAGGCAGCGAGGGAAGATCTCAGACCTTTGACTCTCTCCAGCCTCTCAACATTACTCCATGCTCTCCATTGGACAAACTGTTTGAGACTCTTGTGTCTCTGAGCAGAAATAGGCCAGATTTGCCCTGTGTTTGGAGGTGTTTGCTGGAGGACCTCTAAAGCCACTGTGCCATGGAGCTTGCTTATCCTTCCCCCCAAGCAGCTGTCATGTACCTACCCCTGCTCAGCTCTGGGGCCACCAGCTGTTTATGCAGCTCCAGCTCCACAGGTGACCTCGTAGTGGAGCTAAACCAGGATCCTGGTGCTCTGTGTTTGTGACCAAAAAATATGAAGCAGACATGAAGTTTCTAGCTGAGTAGAGGAACTTGTCTGCCTGCCCAGGGCTGTGCATGGTGGGAATCCCTGCTCACAGAGGGATCTAAACCTCTCCACATCTGCTGCACAGTCTTGGGGAAGAAGCTGGGTCCTGAAGCCATACCTTTTGTACCAGAGCCCAGCAATCCATGATTACTCCTTCCCAATGTGTGCAGGAAGGTTATGATTTCCCTATTATTTTCACTTTTTTCTCTCCCATACCACAAGTGGCTTGCAGGGTTGCACCAAGGGGACAAAGCACAGCAAGCTGAGGAAATCCAGTCAGACAGTGTTACTCTAGTGGGAGGCAGTCAGTGCTGATTCTGCTCCTACTGAGCAGCACATAAGAATAGTCATTAAGTTTAACAGATAAACACAGTAAAAGAAGAAAAGACTACCTACCTTTTCCATTTTCTTCTGTTAACACAGAAAAAGATAATAAAAATAATTTCTCACTATTCCTAGCATTTGCATAAATGTATGCTCTAATGATCAAAACATGGATCTCTGACACAAAAGCTTTTGGGCAAAATCCAGCAATTAATCAAACCTACACAGCCTAGATAAGGATTCCCAACAGAAGAAGTCATCTGGTCTTACAAACTGAGATAGCTGATGCAATGGTATCCCAGCCACCCTCCGCACAGAAAGGTTCACTGACAGCAAAACCTCTGCTCTGTGGCAAGCAACTGAGAAATTTTGGATACCTGGCCCCTCCAGGACCAGAGAACTGCCTGTAGGTCATTTTAGTACTGAAAACATGAGTCAGGCACAACTCCAAAGCAGGTAATTGTTTCCTGTCACTCTAACAACCCATACCCTTTTCTTCCTCTCTAAAAAGATGGTACTTGTCTACTGCCATCACATACTGTTTGGGCTGTTAGTTTCGGGAATACAAACACATCCATATCCCTCTCCAAATATCCTTTACTTAATCCACCACTACATTTATAAATTATTGCACAACAGAGATGCTGAGACTGCCAAGTCAAAGACTCCAAAGACAGGAATTGCAGAATAAAATCTAGTCACTCACATGCTGTTTTGCTTCAAATACAATTGGTGCTTCAGTTGGTACAGCTGGAAAGAGCTGGGTTATGCAGTGAATTCAAATGTTGTCCATGGCAGGCTTTCCACATTTGCCATGAAAACTATGAGGAGAAAATGCAAATCAGAGATGGAAGAAAAATATTTAATTGCTTAAAAAGAAATGTCATTTGGAGATAGGACTCACTCTGAGCACGTGCCAGAAGGACAGTGTTTTCAGACCAGGTTGCATGAGAACCACTGGTAACTCATTTCACCTTCCTAGTTTTCCAGAGGGCGGATGAGGGTGGATAATCACAGTGGCTATGGAGTGGATACACAGCAGTGAGGAGGAATGCTCCTGGCTGTGGGTGAAGATGCCTGGACTTAATTCTCTGTTCTGTGGCCCAGGGCCTCAGTGCCTCAAAAAATACAATAAACAGAAAGTACTTTCAGCAAGCTTGTGCTTATTTTCTCACAACAAAATGGGAATTATAAGATCTCCCAAAACTCACAGCAAAGCTGCAAAGATAGTAGATTAATGCCCACAGTATTTTGGTGACATCAGAAAAACATCCAAATAACAAATAAAACCCCAGCTCTTCACTGAGTGAAATAAGAGCCCTGTGGAAACTGCAGTGTGGGGTCAAGCATTCCAGCCTGGAAAGGCAGAGCATCCAGGATTGGAGCTTAGGAGGCTCCCCCAGCATGGGCCCAGTACAGGTGTGCACTGCTGGGTGAGCTCCTCTGCTCCCAGCTGCTGTTGCCCCTGCTGGGATGGCCATCCTTGGCATCCAGCAGCAGCTCCTGGTCAGTGCCAAACATTCCCTGTCCCTGACTCCGGCTGTGTGTCCCTTAGGGCTGCCCGAGCCACAGGAGGCTGCTGAATCTGGAAGCAGCTCTGTATCTCAGTGAATGCAATAGGCATTAAGCAATACCAAGCTTAAAGCTCAAGGCTAATGCACCTAAACACATCCATTCACCCTATGCAAAGTGCTCTGAAGATGAAAAACAAGAGAGTATTATTTTGGCAGGCACCAGGATCCTAAATGCAGATCTATTTTTTCCTACTTCATGCTGAAGTTGTTAAAATTCTTTGAATATTAAATGTCCAGCCCCACTTTCAGGGTTGACTTAAATGCGGTTTCTAAAAAATGTGCTGAATATTATTCATTTCTCAGAGAATCAAAAAGCTAGAGGCCCTTTGATGGGGTTGCTTGCATTTTTAAATCACATGCACACGCACTAGTTAGAAGACTTTGGCAATTATGGTTATATAGGCCAGTATCTCAGACAATAATGCACAATACAAATGCAAAATTCAAGATGTTTAGAACTTTATTATATTTTTTTGTGTCTTTAACTTGAATCTCTCCTATATTACACAGCACAATACCAGTGTCTGAAGAAGTTTTAAAAATGAAGACCAGAATAACCAAAAAGTGCAGAAAACTGCAGTCTGTTACCTCCCAAAAACCAAATTCCATGACACTCGTTAATGAACACAAGGAAATAATTTTCCCCCAGTGCTAAATATGGATCTTATCTTGTATCTGGGTCTCAGAAAAAGGATTCAGCAATTTCTTCAGGGAATGTTTATGCTTCAATATTTATCACCAGAATTGATTTTTAGTGAATTAAACTTGTAGGAGCTGATATGGAATAAACTCTGAGTCAGAACACTTGCTCCTGGAAACAACATACTTGAAGATAAAAGACAAATTTGAACAAAATTAGTATTACAGGCTTATGTGTCAGAGTATTTATTCACCATTCAGAAGAGATTCAGGCTTCCCACTGGCAAAGCTGGATTGCCACCCCAGACCACAGCATGCACAGTAGAAGACTTTCCATGTTCTGCCCGATACAGTTTCTAGACCAGCTCTCAGACCTGGCTCTCCAGGTTGATCAGAAGTTAAACATGCAAAAGTACAACAAAAAACACTACAGTGCCTAACATTTTGGTACCCAGACTTCTTAGAGCAAGTGAAGACTTTAGCACTAATTTATGCCAGGTTTATACAGGTAGGCGTGGGCTGCTCTGGCTGGCATGGACAGGCACCAGGTGTGGTTCAGAAGTGTTTAACTGCGTTGTGCCTGAGCAAATAGGCCCTGCCTTTCAGCAGGATGTATTGATTCAAACACAGCCACCTACTGATGTCACATATACAGATGCAGGAGCACAGCTGGCTCTCATCTGGCCAGCTTAGGCCACAGGCAGAACACAAATGCCTGTTTGCATTTGTCTTTAGAGGCATCCTCTGATTTGCATGGTGGACAGGGAGCCACCCAGATTACCTCAGACGAGGCAAGGAAAGATGCAAAGTTTAGGTGCTTAAGAGAATCTAGGTGATTCCATGCCAGAGGACATCTTCTTCTGCTAACTGTGCTCTTGATCACACATGTTCTTTTGTATTCAACACCCAAGACAAGCTTTTCCCACAAAATACAGCCAGATTATGATGCTTCCTCCTCCCTCAGACTGCCTTTAATCCTATATTCTTTTGATTAAAGACTTGGTGTGAGAGGTAAAAGAGCATATTTTTGCCCAAAGTCTTTTAACCCAGCTTCTACCATACAGCATAGCAGTCTAACCATGAAAAAATGCAGTGGGCATTTGAAGGGCTTGCTCTGTCCCTCCTCTTAAAATTGCTCCTCTTTTCTTGAAGCAGTTACATAACTACTGGGGCAAAGCAAAAGTGATATAGCTAAATTAAGTGGTTTCATATTCAGCTGATGGTATGGGCAAATTAAGAAAACAAACACTCAGCCAAAGTTGAAAAACATAAAATATTTTGAGAACATTTGTCCCAGAATACCCTGAGGTGGAGTAATTAGGCTTTCCTGGGAGAGAAACAAGCAAGTCTGAGTGCCAGCCAACAAGGAAAGGATTGAAATGCAAGCTTCTCATATCTCTATGATATTAGTGCCACTAATGTGACAGTCTTCAAGTGAAGGACAGTGTGGGTATTATTTGCCACTCCCCCGCACACGGGGAGAGGAAGTCTCTGGAAGCATCTTGAGAGCAGGACTCACAGGCTGGAAAGAAGCCAAGCACCTCACTTTCATCCTTGCAAAGTCCCAGCACGCATTTGGATTCCAACCTGCAAAAATGTTAGCTCACCTCTGAGTTTGCTGCTGCCCCCCCTCCCCATGCCAGCCCTGCCACCCCCCAGCCAAGACCCAGTGGCACAAAACCCTCTCCTTGCCCAAAATCTCTCCCTCAATGCTTGCTTCCTCACTGCCCTGATCCTGCCTGTCTGCCCGGAAAATAAGCATAACCTTATAGGTTAAAATAATGACAGACTTGGGTTCTACCTGGCAGGATGGGACCACAGCAGCTTCCAGATACAACTCATTCTGCTGGGATCACCTTGCTTTTAGTAGAGCAAGGAGGGCAACCTTTCTCCTGTATTTGTTTCAAATCCAGCACCCCACTCCTCACAGCAACATGTTTTGGGGTTCAGGCAGTCTCCAGCCTTCCCCGCAATGCTGGACACATTTGGCTTGAGCACAGATATGAGGGAGAATGTTGTTCCAGGCCAGCACTGCAGACAATCCCTCGAGGTTCAAAAGTCTGTGTGCATGTTTACATTAAACAACATCATCAGATAAAGTGTGTTGCTTTTCCTTTCTCCTGTGCTCTCTCTCTTTTCTTTCTGGTCCGTGATTTTTGTACCACTTCTGCTCAGTGTCTGTCTGAACAGCAACAGGAGGCACCAAGAATAGCCCTCTAATCCCTACTCGCTTCTTATGCCTCTGATACCTTCAGAGGGAATGGAGGATGCCTTTGCATTCCTTTCATCCTCTGCCCAGGCATGCTCATTTGAGGCTACATCTCTGTTCTGCAGCAGAAAGTGTTAATAGCTTGGGGGTTTTGTTTTCCCATAGTGACAGAGTTTTGTCATATGATGGTGTATGTCATATTCTTCATTTCTGGTAGCATCTTACTTTCAGGTCCACAGGGTCACTCATTGTGCTGGTTGTTTCAAACCTTTGAGTTTAAGATATTTCTTCTGCAACTTTTGGAGTTTTCATTTTAAGACACTTGATTCCAGGGATTTGAATAATTTGCCAGGGAACAAAAGAAGCAGCCAGGAACATGGAATTTGGCATTGACCCAGCCCTTCATTCATAATAAAACTTAAAAAAAATCAGCAATGACTCAGCACTGGCATAATTCACAAACCAGAAAGACCTGCTTCCCTACCTTACAATTGCACTGGTAGGTACTTAATCACAGCAAATAATATCATGGATATTTTATTTTTGAAACCATATGCTGTTGTGTTCATCTCCTGAAATTGCTGTAACACATGGCCTCTCATTTAAAATATCCTTGTCAGATATAATTGGCAAAAGTCATCAGATGAGGCTCACGTCATATAATTAGATGTATTATATTAGGCTGAATGCGTTACTTTAATAGTAATGCCACAACACACGCTAACAAGATGGTTTAAAATACAAACAACTTCCATTACCTTCTTGAGGCAGTAACTCTGATTCTCTGTCATTTTGTTTTGGCAATAATCTATTAAAAATATGTTGGGCAACTTGTTTGGGCCCTTCTAAGCCTCCTCATCCAAACACACCTGTTGTTGCAGATCCATACACCCACACAGCTCAGCTCAGCCCTCTGTTCAAGCACCTCCAGAGGCACGGGATGAGGAGGGGCTGGAGATGACGGGCTCTGCCCTGCTCCCCACCCCCAGCATCACACTGGGTGTTTGCAGCGTCACATAGCCAAACCACTGCACAGACTTGCTGTTCCTATGAGCTCTTCACTTCTTACAGGCCAAGGATCCAGTCCCCGATCCTTTGGAGGCTCATCCATCACATTAGAGAACAAATCATTTTCCTCCTTGCTGCTGTGTTACATTTATTGCTAATAAACATAAACCAGCTTTTGCTTACCTAGTGATAGCAGGTACTTCATCTAAAGGGAAGAGGAAGCCTACGTTTTACATTCGGGAAACACCTTAACAAAAAAAAAAGGCAATGGCCACATGGTGACTCACTGCTTCCTGATGATATTCTGGTTTTTTGAATAACAGTGTGGGTGTGGATGTCTGGGTTTTGGGTGGGTTTTTTTAAATTGATTTTTTTAAGTTAACGATCTGAAGACGCCCCTTGGTTTACCCTGTGATGCTCCTGGCTTCCTGTCTGTGTCACAGTAGAGATGAGTTCACTGTGCCTTACATGCCTCAGTTTCTCTAGCACCTGTTTTGCAACATCAACACTAGGAACTGAACTGAAACACTGGTAGGAAAATCATAACTATCTATTTCCAGAGTTATACATTGCTGGACTGTATCCACACACAGGATTTTGGGATTAAAAAGGTACAAGCCATCTCCTTTGGCCTCCTCTTTACCAGGGTAAAGCTATTATTAACCTGCTAGCTTGTTTCCCAGTAAAGACGTGCCTATTCGAAGGCTAATTATCCGAGTAAGCCATCACACTGACCCACTTAGGCTGTTGGAGAGGCTGGGGACAATTTCTTAGGCACACAAGTGGCCCTGCTCTCTGTGTCTGCCCAGGAGGTGCTGGTCTGAGCAGGCTCAGGTATTGGGGGTCAACACACAGCTGCCCCCTGCTGCAGCTGCCTGCAGGACATTTCTGGGGTGCACCCACAGATGATAACATATTATATGCACACAATAAGGTGGGGGGAGAATTCAAAGTTCTGTCGCATTCATTTGAAGCTGAATGTGTTCAGCAAGGATGGTGAAGGGCCTTGAGAGGAAGACATGTGAGCAGCAGCTGAGATCACTTGGTCTGTTCAGCCTGGAGCAGAGGAGACTGAGGGGAGAGACCTCACTGCAGTTTTAACTTCTTGTGATGGGAAGAGGGACAGACACGGCTCTCTTCTCTGAAGTGACCAGTGACAGGACATGATGGACTGGCCTGAAGTTGTCTCAAGGGAGGTTTAGGTTGGATATTAGATTGGATATTAGGAAAAAGTTCTTCAACCAGAGGGTGGCTGGGCACTGGAACAGATTCTGCAGGGCAATGGTCACAGCACCAAGCCTGGTAGAGTTCTAGAAGTGTTTCAATAATGCCCTGGGAGACATGGAGGGATTCTCAGAAATGGGGCTGTGCAGGGCTGGGAGGTGTTCTCAGTGATCCTTGTGGATTCCTTCCAATTCAGCTTATTTGGTAATTCTGTGATTCTGTGTTGCCAAGGTCTGCTATCACTTATCTCTGGACAGCTAGACACATATTCAGGCATCAAATTAATGCCTGCAGCTTGTATTCAGGTGAGCAATAACATCACATAGGGACAAAAATATTACACATATTGTAATATTAGATTACAAATTGTCTGATTTCAGAGAGAAAATTATTTACTTCTAAAGACAAACTTCTTCCCTAAGAAAGCACAGATTTCTTTACAACACAGCCTAGTTCCCTCGTCCATGCAAGTTAGATTGATTCATGTCACAGATACAAGAATTACACAAAATTAAGATGGTTTGTCCCACGGGAAATTCTAATTCATCCTGATCTGATTTGATCAAATCAGTAAGCAAACCTGAATTTCCAAAATGAAAACTTAGACACAGAAATATGGAAATGGCAGCTCCCAGAATGGGCAGGCTGGGAGGTACAGTGCACTGTACTGGCCTGCTCCTGTCCCCTGTGGTTGTGGCTGAGGCTTGAAGAGGATACACTGAACACAAAGACTCTCCATCTTCCCCTGGTCCAGCCATCTAAGGCTTAAACACCTGAGGGATGCAATGTGTTTATTTGCTACAGAAAAACGGACCTTTCCTTCTTCATTTAATACCTTTGAGACCCTTTATGTTCTTTATTTCCATGTCATCCAGTAACAATCAATTCTACATAATTACATACAGTGTGGAACAGATTTTCCTTGTGTTTATATTGCATTCTATTTAATAATTTCTGTGGGTGCCTCTGAATCTGTTAAACTAAGAGAACAGCATGCAATCTGCATAAATTTCTCTCTAATATCTCTAAGGTTTTATAAAAAAATGAATTATTCCATTCACGGTACTTTGTCTTTTCCAAGCCAAAGAGTGCCAAACTACTGTGAATGTCTTACAGTTTTTGTTTTGAGCTGGGGTTTTTGTTTGGTTGGTTTGGATTTTTTTTCTCAATTTTTCTGTAGCTTTTCTTGAGTTGGACCAAGTAGAATTACTTCTAGTACATGAGATGGGTTTTTGAATTTAAATAGTGATATATTATATTCCTATATGGTTTTTCTCATAGTATGTAAGGTGCTGCTCATCTTTATAATTCTTCCGAACACTAATATGAGATGTATCTGAAATTTATCCACAACACTTACAAGGGGCTTTTTGTCTGAATCTTAATAACTGAAAGAGGCCTCCTCATTACAGACTTAAAATTAAGGGTGTTTTATATAACTTCTGTTTTCCTCTATCCTAAACAACTGTGTATTTTCTGGAAAGGACATCACCTTGTTATTCATCTACTCTTTCTTGATTATTTGTGATTTCATCTAATATAAATCCTAGGATAACTTGTGTGAAAATTAAATGAGTGATAATTTCAAGAAAGCTTCTTTTGAGGATACTGAAATAATTCACTGTTGAATCTTTCAATGATAATCAGCTTTGTGATTTTCTCAAGCTATATTTAATGTTCATGAAATTTAGCCAAGGCAAACCCTTGCCTCGTTTCCATCAGTGTCCAGCTGTATGTGTAACACAGTGCCCTTTTGCTCTGGGGTGCACATCTCTGAGCAGCCTGATCCTTCCCAAAAACAGCCACATGTCCAGTGATACCGGGGGCTTTGTTAAAGGTTTCTCAACATTTGTGTTGTGAGTCAAGTCCAGTCCTGTGGTTATCACTCTGGGGCATACTAAATACAAAAAGATAAAGTGAAACTAGAAGGATATAAACCTATGTAAAACAAAACCCACAAACAAAAAATTAGTTTCAAGGTTTTGTACATCCAGAAACTTTTTAACTCTCACATGCTATGAGACGTCTTACTCATTAATCTCTGTCTCTTCTTAAAGAACCTGCCTGTGTGGAAAAAAGACACCTATCCCAATACCTTCTCAAATAAGGAATCTATTTTTTCATGTGTACTTGTTTGAAACTAGCATAGCTTCCTGAATTTGTGGTGAACTGTTTTATTTTCCAGCAACATGAATGAGCAGAAGTCACAAGAAAAGCCCATGACTTGGTGGCAGTGACAAGGCACTTCTGGGCCCTGGTAGCCAGGGATGTGATCAGGGATGTGATCAACAGTTCCCTCACTGCCAGAAATGGAGCCTTGCCCTGTGCATAAAAAAACCCCAGAAACCCAGCCAATATCTATCAGAGAGTTAACCATTCCATTGCCCCAGCTCTCTCCTCCTCAGCTCTGCTCCCAGGTCAACATGTAAACCCCAAATTTCTAATACTGCCACAGGTACTGGAACTGGATCTCTGCTCAAACTGAGTGCAGGGCAAAAGGTATTAAATATTTATTTTTTTTTATTATGATGTGCTAGGAAGTTTTGTGGTAAGTTAACAGCTCAGCAGCTATGGAAGGCAAACTGAAATGTAATGGGCCATAAGACAGAAACATTTGGCCATGCAAAGGCTTTTAACACATGATATCAGCAAGTGGTTTGGATTGTCATTATTTTATTTTTCTTAAATAAAACAATATTAACTTTAAGTTTCTGTGCAAGGGATTGGTTGGCAGTGATGACAACGTATGAATCAATGTAAAAGGCAATTAATTTATTCCCAGACACCTTTCCTCCCTGCAATCAATGTTACTCCTTCAAGAAGAGTTACATCCTGGCCCAGCTGAAGTGAATGCAAGAACTCCCTGTGGTTTCAACTGGAGTGGACTTCACCTTGCCCAGGATATGGCAAAGAGATGGCATCAGCCTTCAGATTAAAATTCAAGAGTTCCAGGCTCTCCTTTAAAGTGCACATTATTACCATGCTCCCCTGGTCACATCCATCCATGAGCTCTGCCTATCCCACAAGTGCTCTGTAAAGGCTTCTTTTTTTTGAAGCAAACTTCTGTGTTCTCATCCAGTTTCCACGTTTGGAGTATTTGAGCATCTTTAGCAGGTTCCTGTCCAACTTTGGCAGCCTCTCTTGGAAGCCACAGAGAATTAATCAGCTGCCAAGGAGAAACTAATCACTTTGTTTCTGCCTCCCCCATGCATGATGGCAGAAATTCAAGCCTTTGGCTCCACCAGCAGCAGCCACATGCCTGTTTCAGACCGCTTCAACTCTCCTGCGTCACCTCTCCCACCTTCTCTCTGTTTGCAGCTAAGCTCAGGCTATTATTAGCTGCTATTAGTGATGGAATATGCCTGCTTTTCCCCCTGCCCTTTCTGCCAACAAGGATGCACTGTGACTATTATAATCCTCAGCTCCAGGCTGAATTACTGCGATTGAACTACGTAGGGAGGCTGTGCCAAGGCTTTGGCTTCATGGCCATGGGACAGCTCCATCTCAAGCAGAAGGGAGAGTGCCCTGGGGGTCTACTCACTGCTTCCTCACTTATTCCCAGTCCATTTCAAAAAGTTATCAACAAAGTCAAGCTGTAGCAGAGACCATATATCCAGCTGCAACTCAGCAGGCAAAGGATGCTCCATTGGCAAACAGAGATAAAGTATACTTGTGAGTTCAGTTGCAAAACAAGAAACTGAGAAAGATAAGAAAAATCCAGAAATTTTATGAATAAATATTATATCTGTTTTCCAGAAAATAACTGAATGCCATAACTGAATGAGTCTTTATTTTATATTATGTTTTTCTGTCTGGTAGTTCATATACTCCACATACTGTTAAGGATCTCTGTTGTTTTGTTGAAGGTTATCTTTATCAAAGGAGTCTATGAGAATTCTGGGAAAAGCTTAAGCTAAAAAGATGCATAAATTAGCATGAAAATTTATAAGGATATATAAAATTGAAAGGTTTGCAACCCTTTAATATATAAACAAATAAATGTAAGCACATTATATATTTAGCAAAAATCATAATGTACTGGGACAGATGTTGCCTATGTCATCTTAATTCAGTCTCCTTGTGTGCTTCATACTTTCAATTATATAATCAATTTGTTTTCCTGGAAAAACCTCTTGTTTTAAAATTATACAAAATTAATCAACTCTGAAGTTAAATGGAAGTTGTGTAAGCTGGCTATCATCCACAGGACCATTCCTGATTCTTTGTTGAAGAAATCGGGAGGTCCATAGTGTGTGAAATGTAACTGGGTTTATTGAACTGAATCTTACCTTGAACAGAGAGAAGGATTGGCAGAGTTCAGGCCACCCATACCCTATCTCAGTGGAAGGGTTTTTCCAGGCTCTTTGCTGACTAGACCAAAGAACATTATGCTAATGCAAAGGAGGAAAATGAAGGAGAAATAAAAGAACATTTTCAGCTCAAGATAAAGACGTTTGGAACAAAATGAAGTACATCACTATGGCACCTGGAGAAGAGCTCTCCAATAGCCTCTGTTCCAGTCATATGAGCATTGGCCACAGACAAAGGGGACTGAGACCCTCATAGAGGCACAAATTCACTCCGGTTTATCTTGTTGAAATCTGGTAACTAAATCCTTATAGTAAGAACTTAAAAATCCTAGTTAACCTCCCACTTAGGAAGGTTTCAGTGAGCAGTTTCAGAAAGTGGTGCTCAGTCATTCTCCATTCCATGGGCAGCTGAGAAGCAGATGCCTTGAATGTCCCAACTGCACAAGCACAAAGAGTGACAACAGAGTACAGGGTGCTCGTTTCCTCAGCATCTCCCCAGCTGAATGTGCTGGCTTTGGAGCCAGCTTTCTTCTCAGTGGCTGGTATGGGGCTGTGTGGATTTGTGCTGAACACAGGGTTGATAATGTAGAGCTGTTTTTGTTATTGCTGAGCAGGGCTCACACAGAGCCAAACCCTTCTCTGCTTTTTGCACTGCCACACTGGTGAGAAAGCTGGGGGTGCATGGGAGGGTGGGAGGAGATACAGCCAGGACAGGTGACCCCAGCTGACCAAAGGGGTGCTCCACACATCACGCTCGCTGTATAAAACTGGGGATAAGAAGGAGGAAGTGGGGGTATTTGGAGTGATGGTGTTTTTCTTCCCAAATCATTGTCATGTGTGATGCAGCCCTGCTCTGCTGGGAATGGCTGAACCTGCCTGCCCATGGGGAACAGTATAATTAATATAATTAATTCCTTGTTTTGCTTTGTTTGTGTGCGTGTATTTGTTTTCCCTATTGAGCTGTCTTTATCTCGACACATGAGTTTTCCAGCTTTTACCCTTCTGATTCTTTCCCAGATCCCCCTGGTGAGGCAGTGAGCTGTATGGGGCTTGGCTGCTGGTTGGGATGAAGCCATAAAAATACAAAAATCTGCACCAATAGACTGCAGAAATGTGCTGGGTGTCTCTTGGTCCCAACACCAAGGTGTCCTGAAGACATTTTGTATGTCACTTTTAAGGCTCAGAACAAATTGTATCCACATGAAACGAATTCCGTCTTACATCTCAGTCTGCTACAGAAAAACTGATCAGAGAATAGAAATTGACTGTTGCTTAGGCCATTTAACAGATGTAATTATGTACAAACAGAATTATACACTTGGCTCTTTGGAAGTTCCAGGTTCACAAAGAGAGGAATTGTTATGCACAAAATCACCTGGAAGAGAAAATTTAAATTAAAAAAAATCAATTAAAGCTGGGAAATATTCAAGAAAAGGGATGAAAAAATACCATATTAAATAGGTTATATTTCCTTATATATATATATATATATATATACACATATATATACACACACACATATATATATATTTTTATATATTCATATATATAAAATTAACAATCCAAGGAACAAAATAGTGTGATTAATATGTCAACCTGCTTAAAAAAAGAGATAACCTTAAAAATATGGATAATAATTTTAAATGACTGAAAGCTGAGAGCAACAAATACATATCAGTTAACCATTAAGAACTGTAGAAAGGTTAGCAGCAGAGGAAGAAATACTCAGGAAGTGAGATCAAGGTACAAAAGGTTAAACATGTGGAAATTAACTGGTCCAGCTAACTTGTAGTCTCAAAGCATTAAAAGCTGGTGGAGAAGGTTATCAGACCTTTAATACTGGTATTGTGTACATCAGTCATTAAGTTGCAGCTACCTGGCAGAGAACTGATGCTACCCCAGTGACTGCAAGAAGAAATGGGCCATCCTCCTGCTCTGAGAGAGACCCCAGAAGCACCACAGAAGAGCAGATAAAAGACCTGAGTTTAAGGCTAATAGTAGAGGTAATAACAACAAGGTTTATGGAGAGCAGATAACAACATTGATAACTTTCAAAAACTGGAAGTTTTATTGATAAAGCCTCCACCATTGAAAAATAATCTTGAATTTCTCTAAGATATTCAACATTGAGTCCCATAAGAAACAAGAGGGAAATCAAATCCAGGTTCATGTGATTAAGTGAGAAAGGAAGTTAGTTCTTTGATAGTTTTAAAAGTTATATGAAAACAGAGAGATAGCGATGCTTCTATTGAGTTTTCTCTGGGGCTAGGTCATAGCTCTGTGCCATTTAATATTTTGAAAAATGAAAAAAGCTCAAACATTTTAAGGGAAATGACAGAATTATTAGAAGAATATTGTATTATAGAGAGTAACTGTTCCTCAGTAAAGGACTATGCAGATAAATAACCATTCTTGAAAGGAAAAGGAAACATCAGTGGGATAAAAATGAGAGGGAGCATAATTCCAGTGAAGAACTGATGAGAAGGAGATCAAACATATCTTCCCATGACAAGGACTTCAGTTCTCTACAGAACTGGAAGAGCAGTCAGACAGCAGTTCACCCTTGGGCAGCCTCTTTTTCTTCCAGGCCAAAGCACGAGTAGCTGCTAAATAGATGAAGACAAGAGAAACAAAACTTTCATTTGGTGTCACTGCAAGAGAAACTGAATAGCTGCTTTGAAGGAAATATATAAATTTTTTAAAAGTAAATCCACCCCACCCACAGAGAACACCATACTGGAGTGAGGTGTGGTGCTGCTCTGCCTCATGCAGCAGCAGGGCTCTGGCAGGTGCTCCTTGGAAACCCCACTGACAATTGTCCATGTTCAACACCCCCGCAGGGAGAACCTCTCTCTGCAAACTTACTTGGCAAACAAGTACTTCACGTAAAAATGCAAGAAATTTGAAAGGTATAAGGCATGATTTCAGGAAGAGAGGCAAGCTAAGAGAATCTAATAAGCATTGCAAAATGCTAAAAAAAGGGTAATTTAAAAGAAATATTATCTCATGGAGAAAAAAAGAAAAAAGTGCACACTTCACATCAATGATCCAGCCATCTGTAACATACCTTCTTCAGCATGGATGAGACAAATACAAGAACACCATGAGATCCTGGACTACAAAAAAATCACTATCCATAATTCAACTGTCTAAACAACAAGCTTGTGAAAAATGTCCAGTGGACATAACAAAATATCTTTTAAGAGTCTGAAAAACAGAATACAGAGCTCTAAAACTGAGCAACTTGAACAGTGGGTGGAAAATACAATCTTTCACAGATGTCCTGAAGGATGGTATTGGCACAGTTGTTTTACAATTGCATGGCCAAAACTAGAAACCAGAGACCTCTCCACTTCTCTGCAGGTGTTATTTAAAAAAAAAAACAACAACAACAAAATAAAAAAACTAAAAGAACCCCACCAAAAAAAAAAACAAACCAAAGCCTTGCACCAATCCACTCATCTAGGAAAGGCAGCTGTGCACACAGTGAGGGCACCCAAAGGTTCAGGCACTGCCTGCAGCCCTTGTTAACTGAAACAAACCACAAAACTGCTGCCGCTTCTGAAGGGGCCTGGTAAACCTCATTTTACCACAGAAAGACAGAGCTTATTTTTCAGCTTCAGATGTACAATTTGCAAATTGAATGCAAACCTCAGAAAGACTCAATTGCTGCAGATACACTCTAAAGAATTAGAAATACACTGTGGAGAATTGACAAGAGCTAGATACCAATCAGATAAAAAAAACCAAAAAAACAAAAAAACAACTGCTGCAAGTCAGGTTTCATGAGAACTCTGATTTCAAAAACTATTGCTAAGGTACAACCCTGTAGACTTTTAGTCCTATTTTCAGCTCAAAGAAATAATCTCATAATCTGAAAATAAACAAAAAACAATATATTCAAAGGCATGAAGATAGTTAACTCTGAAATACCATGGCATTCTAAAAGTATGAAGACTTTTTGGAGTTTAAGAAATCTAAGAAAGACAAAGAGTTACCAGGATGAAGTATTCAACAAGTAAAGCAAAAGAGCAATTTACTGATAGTGGTCTTTTTGTTGGTTTTGTTCTCGCGTAGTGTCCACATCCCCAGATCCAAATTCTGCTCTTCTTCAGTCCTCCTAAGCAGCTGCTCCCCTCTGAGAGTCTGCAGTTACTGAGAGGGGCATGAGGTGGGCAGGATGGATCTCTGGGTGCCCCACTGGACACATATGGAGAACATGCAGATTCACACACTTGCCTTGCATAAACCAGGCCTTTTAGGTTTTCCAAAATGTTGTAATTCCCAGAGTCTTCAAAAGATACCTCTTCAAATGCTCCTTTTTCATCAACAGCAAAATTTAATTTCTATTCTTTTTTATCTTCTCTCATCCTGAGAAGAGTTTGGACTGAAGAATGGCTCCTGGAAAGCACCTGATGCAAGCCCAAAGCACACCAGCAGCAAGAAGGTCAGCACAAACCACTGTACCCCAGCACAATTCCTTGCAGCCAAAACCACCTTAGAGGTTAAAATGTCCAGCCTTCTTGAAAAAAAATTCTCTTTACAAGCAGTTGCAAAATATAGTGTCATGGAGTGGGGGGAACCTTTTATGAAAAGAAGATTGATTTCTGGAATTTATTTAGGTCGACACTAGTGGGACTTTCTCAGAGGGAAGGAAACTTTTTGTGAACTAAATGTTTACCTCCTTTGTGGGAGCAGCAAATTAGATGTTTACTCCTTCAAGCAGCAATAGAAGCCAATACACCTGTTCCTTCCAGATTGTCCCTGCTTTTTTTGGCATGCAATATCCTGAAAATGACTCCAGTGGTCTGCCACGGGAGGGCCTGGAGGTTTGATAAAACAGGCTGAAGCATTTGTTTCTCAAGTACTAAAAAAAACCCCACAACAGTCAATGGTTGTGCTGGCTAAGAGAATATAATGCTTTTTGCTGCATTTTTTTATTTCTTGTACTAATCCCACAGAATATTGAAATTAGACTAAAATAAAAACTGATGAAATGTGGGTTAAAACAAACATGCCACATATATTTATGAAAAAAGCCACAAATCTTGTTTGACTGTGCCTTTCCTCATAGAGTCAGGGATGGGAGCAGAGAGATTTTATCCATGGCCTGATCCATCAGTGCCCCATGAACTACCCAGCCCAAGTTCCCATCCCTGACAAGGACAGGGTGACAGGAAGGACATCTAAAATCCTATCCCTGATCTGCCAAGTGCAAACTTGTGGACTCTTCCCACAAAAAAGCAACAGGGAAGGACTGAGGGCTGGAGACAGTGTAAGTATGAAACCCCACTTTGAGCATTTGTTTTTCTCCGGAGGCACCTTGCATCAGCTGTCTCCAGGTCACCACAGCCTGGCAGGTGACATTCAGTATATTTATGTATATGGAAAGCCACGGCTGGATACAAACAATTTTGCCTACAAAAGTGGCGGTCTGAGAGCAGAGAACATTAAACCTGAGGGTTTAGTTCACAGTCCTGTGAAGAAAACCCCATTGTTTTTCTCCGTATCAGTCCAAAAATGCCTTCAGTCTCAGAAATGGTGCTGAGTTATGCAGGCAGGCCAGCTCAGCCCTGGCCAACAAACCTGGAAAATAAAGACACAGATTTTAAAGTATAAAGGGCTTATGCAAAGGAGCCAGAATGAAACGTGGATTGAAATTTCCTTTTGACCCTACACTCATCACACACCTTTTAATCCCTCTGGAGAATCAAGTGTCTCAGCCCTGGGAGGTGGAAAATGGCAGCTCATCCCCTGGGCACAGCAGCACCCAATGCAGGTACAGCACTGGCCCAGCCACAGCCAACACCCTGCCCAGAGAAACAGCTTATACCAGCACAAAAAAGTTGTTTTGCAGGTAGGAATTAAACCACTTTGCTGAACAGATTACATTATAACAACAAAAAGGCCTTTTGATGGTAGGGATTTTGCTGTTGTAATTATACTATTGCCATGCCAGCAAAACTTTTTAAGCATAGACTGACTACCTGCATTTTTATCTTTTCAGTTTAAAAGGTTACACAGAAGCAGAAGTTATGAAATGGTTTGGCACCTGGCATGGGGAACTGTCTTAGCCCTCTAGAAAGCAATTCATCTTGCCATGGAGAAGGCTCCCAAGAGCAATTTCCTGAAGGAACCACAGTGATACACCAGCTCTGGAGGTGTGCCAGGGGACTTGAAATTGTGGTCCAGGGGGTGTGCAGGTGTGCTCAGCTTGTAAATATTTTTTATTATTATTAAGACTTTGGTTGGTGGTTTGTTTTTGTCTTTTTAGAGTACCTAATTTGAAATGTTTTCCTCTACTGTGCTTATAAATCTGGGGGGTTGGGAATATTAATTCTAGGGAAGAGATTCTGCAGTGATGCAATGGTGTGCATATGCAGATCAAATCAAATTGTAATCCTTTGGGAAAATCTGACGTTTAAGTGCTCCCTGTTCTGGATGTGCCAATTCAATAGCATACATGGTTTTTATATATAATGTAATGCAAGAAACTTAAGACACATTTAAAGAGGGGAAAAAAAAAAAAGGGTGGAGCTCCTTGGCAAGAGCTCTAATCCCTTTGAAGGCTCCGGCATCTGCTGAGTCAGGCACTCCCTCCCTATGTTTCAGTTTACAATCGGCCACTGAGTCACAGCAAGTTCTTGACTTCCCTGTTGGAACCACACTGTCATGAACTACAGTTGCATATTTTCAGAGACTGAATCCTTTTATTTCATGTCTTTGTTTTTGTTATTGTTGCTCAATTATAAATAAACAAATATTGAATAAGTAAATTAAAAGCAAGCAAAAGTAAAGGAGTTCTGAGCTCTCAGCTCTGAGTACAGCTGCAAGAGACTTGTTCTCATGAATGCTGTCCTCGAGCCACAAAACACACTTCATTCTTCGTGAGGTCCTTGGAGCTGGAGAAACATTTTTCAGACCAGCCACGAGATCCCCACATGAAGCGTCTGGAGGCAGGATTGCATTAGCAGAGCTCTCTGCCCTGCTGGATAGACCTTGTTCCCCAGCAGCAGACTAATTAGCCAGGGTGGAGCCCCATTCTGATACAAATCCATGCTAGCCTGCATGTCTTTCTACAGTGCTTCCCAGTGCCACGCAGACACGGGGATGTGGCCTGGAGCCAGTCACCAATCCTGCCTTATTTCCTCATCCAAAAATTGAAGATACAGTCTGCCTGGCAGCAGAAACTCCCATTGTGAAACTGAGTTTGCTGATATTTGCAAAGCATTCAAAGGTGTGTCTTAGGGGGAAAAAAGTGTGTCCGAACTACAGGTAGGCCATAGGAGTAAATCTGTTTCTGATTTTACAGTCAAAATAGCAGTGAGCAGTGTTTCACATGCACAGAGTTGAGCTAGGATTCCTCTTTAATCAAGTTAAGTCAGGTTTCATTCCTGCCCCTGCCAATTATTTAAATCCCATCTACCCACAAAAGCCTCCAAGCCTGCTGTGGTGGAGCTGTTGACTCAGGTTGCCTCTCAAGCAGGGGTTATGATGCACTGACCTGCAGTCATCACCAGCGTGGATAGGGAGTAGCTCCACGGGAATGTGTCAGTGCATCCTCTGGCACAGCCCCGTGCTGCCGTGGCACATGCCAAGCCCACAGAGAGATCCCAGGGAAGTTTCCTGGGAAGAATTAGCAGAGTGGGTTGGGCAGAAACTGCTCCAGCCACCTGTGGACGTGCCACTAGAAACCTCAGGAGAGCGTGATGCAGGTAAAGCCACTGAAGCACCTGGGTTGCCCAAGAGGCACCACGGTGACCCCTAAGCTTCTCCAGGGCAAGGAGATTTGCTCTAGGCAGCTCTGCACCAAACATGCTCTGCATTAACCCAAACCAGGGAACTGAAACCATGACCCTGTCCCTGTGCTTCATGAGAACATTGGAGGAAAAATGCTGAGAAAATGCAACATGACTGTTCATGGAAGAATGAGTTCTGTCTTTTATTCAAAATGTTTCTTGAGTTTAATAGAAGCATCAACAAACTTAGCTATTAAGATCCCCTTTGCTCATCAGCAGTGTTTTTATCTCTAGGCAGAACTTGATATCTGCTTAACAGTGCAGAGCAAATTTATAGGACAGCTTAAGGTAGGAAATAATGAATTCCACTTCAGCAACTGATAGCATATAATTGTGTGTAGCTACAGTTTGTCACACTGAAATGCATGACAATATGTAAGCTCTAGGGTTCAGTTCTTGTTTGCCTCCTATTGTTTAAAAAAATAGTAAAATTATAAATATTAAAAAATGGAAATAAATTCCATTAAAGTCAATTCCAGTTCACTGAGATTCTCCATTACTTTTTAAAATGTACTCTTAACCTGTATTTCTTAAAATGCAGTTTTGTGTGCTTCTTTCCCATTTTTCTCCCACATTCTTTCTGTAACTTTTCTTTTATTTCCATGTACACTACATGAAAAGCATCCATTTCTTTCATCACATTATTTTCTACAAGTCTTCAACATTTCTTCAGCTTTGGAAACATTACAGAATGTCAGAAGAAAATGAAAAATATGTATGTAAAATATCTCTAAACTTTAAACTTGTAAGTAATGCCTTTTAATGATAGAAAAGCTTAAAGGGAGTGAAATTTATAAAAACTAATATTTTACCACCAGTTTTCTGTTTCAATTATAATCCCATAAATACTAAAAAGCCCAGCTTTTCATTTAAGGTTTTGATGTATAAAAACACATATTTTCATTGAAAAAAAAACCTGAAGAAAAGCATTAAACTTAGTCTGAAAACAGTGATGTTTATTGCTGAGGGCATGGAAATTAAAAGCAGTCATGTTTACTGAGGAGTTGACTGTATGGGGATAAGGTCATAATTTACACGTAATTACTGCTTTGCACTATCGTTTAACCACTACTGAGATGAATATGTTTTTCTTCCTTCCCTCTTCCTGTGCAGAAGTGGTGTTCAGCACACTTTTTATGCATTACATGTTCTTGTGCAAATCACTGCTTTCTGTGGCTTGTGATTCAATAGCAAACACTGCTGTCACAAACAGGGTCTGCATCTAGAGATAGCTCTGTATTTTTTGATAATATTTTCAGTTAGCAAGAATGTGCCATCAGCACATAATTACAGACATGCATGCTATGACAAACAAACATGAAAATATGGTTGACTACAGTCAAAATATGGGGTGTGTCTGCCTTTGTATAGTACATAGAGTCCTTTGCATCCTTTTGCACAGAAAATATCCAGCCAAGTATTCTGGTTGAGCCCGTAAATAATATTGTTTCCCAAGGCTGAGAAATATATGCTTCTTAGACAACTTTTGAGGAACTTGAGTAATGATTTTCAGAACTGGCCAAGGTTTTGCTTGCTTTGTTAGTGCCCACTTTGAAAACACAGAGTGTCTAGGAAGAGGTGAACATCCCCACTCTGGGAACCAGACCTCAGCTTCAGGTACCAAGAAACAGAGGGGCCCAAACTCACTACACATGTTAGTAGTTTGACCTTTATATCAAAGCTATTTTAAAACCAGCAAGATTTTTTTTCAGCGTTTGATGGTGGCACACCAGACACTCCAGCTAGAATAAAGACACACGAACTGGTATCAGTATTTGTGTGCTCAGGGTCGAGCCAATGCCAGCCACCTATTCAGTGGCAGCTCTTCCTGCCACAGCCGTAATTCACCTTATCCATGATGATCTGTTGACATTTATTTCGTCTGTGACCCTTTGTGCTGCAACTAGCTTGAAAAATAATAATGAAAGAATGTTTGCTCCCTCATTAATATCTTCAGCCTTTGTTCCAGACTCTTGCTTTCAAGGAAAGTGCAAGGTTTGAGATGGACTTGGGTCCTCGGGACTGTACCCACTTCTCCTTGGAAGTCTATGTGGTAGTCCTGATATGACACCCAAAGCTTGAGTTTCATATTTAAAGTCACCTACACCTCAAAATTCACAGCAAATAGTCAATCTTCTTGGTTCACCAGTCAAGATTTTAATCACTCCTCCAACTTGCATTTACATAGAATTTCTGGAGACGGGATGAATTCCAAGCTGGGACGAAATAAATTTTCAATTTTTCCACAAGACAGAACACTATTCTCTCTCTGGCTCTGAGAAGCTGATTGTGGGTGAGCTGGTGCAACCCTCCCATTCTCTCCAGCTGCCTGTGCCAAGGGCAGAGTACTGTGGGGGGTATTCACACAGTGCACTCCAGAGCATCTCCCTGCACACAGGCTGGTGAGAGAGGAGGTAGGTGGCTATTCATAGAATCATAGAGTTATTGAGGTTGAAAAGGACCCCTAAGATTCTCAAGTCCAACTGTTAACCCAGCACTGCCAAGTGCTCCACTAAACCCTGTCCCTAAGTATCAGCTTAGGGACAGCTGCATCTCTTCCGAATACTTTAAGAGATGGTGACTCCACCACTTCCCTGGGCAGTCTGTTCCAGTGCTTGACACCCCTTTCGGTGATGACATTTCCCCAAATATCTAATCAGGTGCTCCTGTTGTTCAGCCTGGGGACCTATCACTTTTTACCTGAGAGAAAAAGTCAACCCTCACCTCACTACAATTTCCTCTCAGCTAGTTGTAGAGAGAAATAAGGTCCCACCCTGACCCTCCCTTTCCCAAGGTTAAACAACCCCAGATGCCTCAGCTGCTTCTCACAGGACTTGTGCCCCAGACCCTGCACCAGCTCCACTGCCCTTCTCTGGACTCACTCCAGCACTGCAGAGTCTAAGCAGGTCCCCTTGTCATAGAAGGAGATCAGGTTGGTCCAGCAGGACCTGCTTTTCATTAATAAACACTGGCTGGGCCTGATCCCCTACTTGACCAGATCCTTGATGCTGGAAAGGCATAAGGAAAGGCTTGTGCAACCTTAATCCAACCCTCTTCTAACCTTCAATTACAAAATAACATTCTGTATTTTCCGTAGGACCCTGCCTCATTCAGTTCACGGAATTGCTGGTGTTCACTTAATGAGCAACTATTCAATATTTTATTTTCTTCTCACTCAGTGTGTTGCCCTAGGCATGATTTACTAGATGTAATTCAAACCTAGCTGTGAAGCCAAAATTATTAATTTCAGCACAGCTTTTTTTCCTTTGGTACTCATCCTCACAGCACTCCTGAGTGCCACACAAACAGTAAATACTGTATTTTCATAATACCACAGTGAGGGTGTTTTCATAATACCCCAGTGTGATTAAATGGGGAGGAGGGAGGGGTGGAATTATCCTCTGTATTTCACAGGTGCATAGAGAAGGCAGAGAAATACAGGGGAGACATTACAGTCCAAAGAATCAAAAATTTGTAACACTCTCTTGACAATTTGAGTCCTGACTTTTGAAAATTCTAAATATAATTCCAGTCGAGTCAACCTTTATCCATCAGTGCTCAGAGATGGAGACCTTCTAAGCCATAGACTGGTTCCCTCCTATCACAGGCAGCTTTTTAATAATCTTATCAAACTGGACTGAATAGGAATTGGGTTTCTTGAATTCCTATTAAAAAGCTGAGAACTCGCTCCTCTGATAGTTAGAAACCCTTTTCTAATTTTCAGCCTAAATTTATTCATAGCCAGATTGCACTCATTTGTTCTTAGGCCAACAATGTCCTTCACCTTAAATAGTTCCTCTCCTTCTCTAGCATTTGCCTCTGCTGATAAATTTAGAGTGAGCAATCACATCTTTTTCTCTCTCGGCATTTGTCTTGAGGAGCTAAATGAGCTACACTCCCTAAGCTGTCTCTCTCAAATTAAGCTGCCAGGCCCCCTGTTCATCCAAGGAACTGCTTTCCACACCTGCTTCAGCTCGCATTTATCTGCTCTGGGCATGGCTGACCAGGCTTGTAGGCAGCACCAGGCTTGCCTGTATTCACCCAGAGGAGGGTCAAGAGGCAAAAGGGTTTTACCCAAATCAGTTAAAAGTATTTCTCTACCTGCCCTGGAAAAGGTGTGTCTCAGAATCAGCCTGGGATTTCCACAGCTGCAGCACATCAGTAGCATCCCAATGACTGAAGTCAACCAGCACATCCCAAGTGTGCCCCTTTTCACTTTCCAACAGAAAGTCTCAGCACTGGTTGAAAAAATGCGTGCATTTTATACTGCTGAATTTCATCTTGTTTCTCTCTTCTCAGCTCTCTGGATCATCACTGCATACTTCTGCTTCAGTATCCCAGTCCTATGGATGGTGATACTGCCCACAAAATGTCAGTGGCTGACTCCACTGGCAGATTAGTGAATGTATACATGTACATATAGGTGAATATAAAGTTCCTTTTTGAATGTGTCTGGTCCTGAGATCAGTTTTTAAAGACCCACCAGAAAAAAAAGGCAAAAAACAAACAAACAAAAAACACACAAAAACCCTCATAACAGAGCAACTATTAGAAAACTACACAGGTAAGATATGAAAACTCAGAACACTAGACACTCTGATTTGAAATCTTTTGTAAAATTCCTGTGGCTCAGTGGCTGTCAAATGTTGGTCACCTATTTGACATTAAATAAATGATATTTTGATTTCTGGAAGATTACATTCCATTAAATGTAAGACTGCTTCAGTTATGACAGATATGCACCTTTTGGGGATTCACGTGTTTTTCTTTAAGGTGTGAATTGATGTATGCAAGGCCATTTGTAGTCATTTCTTTCAGTCAAACATCTATCTTAGAATCACATAGTAAAATACCTGGTAAATAATGACCAGACAAATTGAACACAACTGGAGAAACATAATACAAATTTGACAGCAAAAGAGAATACCTAGGCAAAAAATCCAAGGAGAATTAAAGTATGCGTGTGACACCATGACTTAGCTGAAATAAATCACTTCCAGTTGTACAGACTGCTTGCTTCTGGCAACAAAATCTGCATATTTCAAGCAGAATACAGCAAGGAGGAAGATGCTCCCTACCCAGTGCCACCAGACCACAAACCTGGGGGAGTGGCCACAGCAGGTCATGGTGGAACTCACTGAGCAGCTGATAACAGAAGACTGACAACCGTGAGACCGTGTCAGACTTTGTGTCACCATTCTCTCCACAGATAATAGCCCTGGACAAGCTGAGGGGACCCAGAGGCATATACTGGGCCACTTTATAGATGCTCTTGGATATATATTGCCTGCAAAATGCTCCAGAGACTTATGTAAGTAAGAAAAAAATTCCAAGCCATCAAATTATGGTGATTTCAGGATAACTTAGATAACCTCAAGGTGTAGGAGAGATCAGACTTGAAGTGGAATGATCCAACAAGGCAGTGAATAAACACTATATCTCTCTGACCTCAGAAGGGCTCAACCCAGATACATAGAAAAAGTTGCAAAATACCCTTTGGAGAGTCATAACCTAAATTCACGGAGACAGAAAACACGGAAGAGGTAACACATGAAGATTGCTGTGAAAAGGGTGCATTGTCACACATACTTGGGAAAAGAGAGAAGGCTTTCTAGCATGCAGGGGAAGAAAAGCAACAGCCATGAGAGAGGCTTGGGCAGAGCAGAGGGCAGGTACCAGCGTGCTGGCAATGGTGAAAGAGGTGCAAGAAGAAGCAATGTTTGTGCAGGCACTGCAGGTAGGAGGAGGCAAGACAAGTACTGGAGCAGGGTATTGGAGAGGGGGGACCCACTGCTTATGGCTCCTGCACTGCCCTGAGAGTGGCCCAGTCTTCATTAGCCAGTGGAGCTAATTTTGTGCCTTTGTCAACACAAACCAAGCAGATCCAACAAACTCCATTAAAGCAGTTCCCCTGCACAAAGGCTCGCACCAGCTTCACTAGGTCGGGTTTTCTCAACTGCTGCTGCTGAGCAGACAAGGTCTGGGGAGGTAAGGAGGGAAAACATTTGGTCCTGTGTTACTTCAGTGTGTCTGACAGAAGTGTATTTAGTCTCTTCCCAGTGAATAACACCTATTTTGGGGGCTGAAAAACCCAACTGTCTGACAAAGCCACACTTCGTATGCCCCTTATTCTTCCTTGAGAAGTATCATCAGCTGTGAATACGTACATATACTCTAATGACAGTCAGCTGTCATGTCTGTAAACATACATTTACCTCCCATTAAGGGTTATTTGCCCCTTTTTGTGACCTTTCACCAGCTTTCCATACCCTGGCCATGTGGCACAGATGGTATAATCCTGTCAGGCTAAGGCAGGTGACGGTGCTGCTCAGTGTTTAGTAATCAGTGGCTGTAATTAGCCAGACTGGACGCAGGCTCAGATAATAGGGCAGTCAAACAGCTGCCAGTCATGAGGCTTTTCCTGTGGACTGCAGGGGATGGAAGAGAGGATGATATAAAGAGGCCATGCATTTTTTCCACACTTTATGCAGAACCAGTGATAATGTTATTTATGGTGTTTTTCATTTAAAAAAAATAAAATCTTTCCAGAGTAACCAACAAAGTGTGTTTCATATCACGAGGAGCTTTTAGTTGTTTTTTTAATTTGATGGAGGTGTCTGGAGAGTGTTCAGCAGCATCAGAGCTTTTTCTTATTTGGAGACTCTCTTGTCATGTTTTCCTTACACAGATATGTTCACACACACACAAAACCTGGATGGATGAAGCACTCCAGGTTCCAGATCCTTAAAGCAACTCCTTTAACACAGGAAAGTGCTGTCACCAAGGTACTCTTGTTCACATTCAGAGATCAGGATTTAGAGAAATAAAATGAAGCTTAGTTGTAGTGAAAATAAAGAAAAAAATTAATTTAAGAGATATTATTGAAGATATGGAGGGTATTGAAACTTTTTACTGGTTTTAGTTCTTTTTAGATATCTCAGAGGCTGTTCTCATTTCCGATCTTGTGTTACGCTACACATTTAGATGATGCATAAGCTGCACATGCTGTATTTAAGAGAAGCAAGCAGTGTGCTGAACCGATCATATTTTCATGTGAGAGATGATTCACTGTCTCCTGGATGGTAGAAAATTCTTGGTCCTAAGCAGATGCTCATGCTCACAGTCTGTGAGGGTGAAAGAGGTTTTATTACCAAAGAGGCAACCAGTCATCTCTCACAGAGGAAAGACTAGCATTCATTGCCTAGGAGGGCTGTATTTTCCTGACTTCAATATTTCTTTCCTATTTTTAAACATGTGCCTATTATTGCAAAGACACTAATAATGAAATATATTTAATTTTTAAAAATGCACACATCACGATTAATAAACTTCTCATCCTTTATTTCATGTATTCCAACAGCTTTTCTCCCTCTTCCCCTCCAAAATTGTGCTATTTATCTGTATGGAACAGATACCTTAATCTTTTGGGGGAAAAGCAGAGAATAATTTCAATTTCCATGCATTTATGAGAAGACATTCTTAAATAGGCCAGTGAAAGAGATATTGCATCTATAAATAAATTATTCCGAGACGGGCAGTGGGATGGGGTTACACATGGCCATTGTGCGGGGAGGCTGCAAAGCCTGACCCGGGAGTGCAGCTGTTGTCTTTGTGCCGGGCACTCTGCCTCTGCCATTGTTCCCCTATTACAACAGGCACGTCGGGGCCGCGGGGAGGGCAGGCGGGGCTGAAAGGACGGCTGTGCATTGATAACGCTGGCACTATCGCACGGGGCAATGAGAGGCTCCTCAGCTGCGGCGCTATCGGGGTGCAGGGCTCCGGAGCGGGTGCGTGTTCCCCGCCTCCCCTCCCTGAATCAGCAATTTCGGGAGATGTGAATGTGTTCCCCTCCTGCGTGTGCCAGCTGGATCTTACCCAGACACACACTCGAGATTGTGTCAACAGATGGTGTAAAAGGGGACAAAAAGGACAGTATTTCCAAACTGAATATGTAATATCAAATAGGTGTGGAGGTAAGGAAATGGTAATGAACAAGGAACGCCGAGCTGCGGAAAGGGTGTCCGTCCTGCTCGCAGCAGAGAGGTGGGGACGAACTCATTGCTCTTACCGTGCTCTGTTCCACAGCAGGGGAAAACGCCATGATCTCTCTGCCACTGCCACTGTCCCCAGTCACATCTTGGCTGCTGCATGGCCTGGCCCCAGGGAGGAGGCAGGGGTGATGTCCCTGCTGCCCTTGCATCCCACGCACCATCTTGTTTCCAGCAGCACCTCTGAAAGCCCTACACAAAGGTGCTTGGCCTGTCAGCATCCTAAAAGCTGTTCTCACCCACTTGTCTAGCTGGGGCAGAGACAGGCCAGGAGGACAGGACTCCAATAGCAGAGGTGTTCCCAGTTCTGTTACCAACCTGCCTGGGGCTAAAAGGAGAAATAACCCAGAACAGAAAAGCCTGAGTCAATTGGGATAATCTAGGATGCTGCTGTCAACACAGATGCACTGGGGACATCTGAGCTGGGGTAACTGTGCATCAGCATGAAAGGCATCCATGCCACGCGAGGTATTGTGTGGCCCATATCTATCACTGTGTGTGATTGATTCCCATATCCTCTGTGGAACTCCTGACACCTAGGATAGCTGCCACTCACTGCATCATCCACCTGCAGGGCTGCATAGCACACCTGGTCTCATGAGCCTGGCCATGGGAAGGGATACACCTGCCATGAACCCTTCAGGACAAGCCTGCTGGGCACGCAGAATGCAACTGGGTTATTCACCCCAAAAAGATGACAAAGCAGCCGTGCTTGGCACCAGCCATGGAGTCCCTCACAGTCAAACTGCCTGTCCATTTTTATCCCAAGATGTGCCAGAGAAAACACAGTATGGCTTTTTCCCCCCCACTGTCTTCTGAACTGAGGTGCACGACAGTTTTGTAGATTTTTCTCTTTTCTAAAATCTAGAGAAAATCCTTCTATTTCTCAGCAGATAATATCTGGTCCCTCTGAGCTCCTCCTCAAGTGTTGAAAAGAAGTATTCATCTTAAATCTACTTAATTTTTATATCCCTCTCTGGTTTTTCCATTTATTTCCAATTACTATGGGTCTTGCTATCTGTCAGGAATAGGATCACACATCTCTCTCAGAGTTAAAACTGCTAACAGAGACCAGGAGTAAGGGATTCCTGACATCAAAGCCAAGGCCACCCATGACAAGCAGGGGTAGAAACTAAGATGCTGGTTACTGTGGGACTGGGACAGAGTCACTTGATGCTGCTTTGATACCTCAGTTGCTGTCAGGTAGGTACCTACAACAACACAATCTGGAAGCAAGTTTACAAAGTAGCCATACATTAACTTGTATATTCCTACATTCTTTCTTTTGCATATCCCACAGTTATAGTGCATTGTGTACAAATTCACCTTACTGATATTCACGTATTTCACTTGCAATCTGGTACACATCTGTTATATGTAGATGAGCTTCCTGCTCTCACCCCTTTCAAATTATTCTCTCCAGAACTGTGTTCAGCCAAAACTGAGCATTGCTGTTTCACCATCCTCTGTGATCTGTCAGCTGCATTCAACACAATTAGCTTTCTTGTTCATCATGCAATCCTGCCCTCACTTACCTGGCTTGGTCATTTCCTCTTTCCTCTTCCCTAAGTGTGTCAGTGAGAGGATCTTCCTGGTTCCTCCTCCAGTTTTCCACGGAGGTACCTGCCCGTCCTCACCATGGCCCCTCTTTTTCCAGATTCATGATACCAGCCTCCACCACAGGCACTTATATTTCAACCAGCTTTTCCCCAACAGATTCTTAACATCTCTCTGTAATTCAGCAAAGCAATCAAATGTAAGTTACTGGAGAACCCACCTTAATCTCTTTTCTTCTGATGTGGTTCCAAAAGATGTAAGAAGATGCTATCATACACAGGCTGACACCCAGTACACTGATCAATACTGTATCAGTCTTAACTTGTATTCTCTCACACATGCCTCTCTTGTCTGGCATGTGAAGGTCTCTGTTTGCACATCACAGCTGGGGCCTCTGTCCCCCATTGTCTTAATTATGGACTCAATGTGCTGCAGATATATAAATCATGGAAATTTAATCAGGCTTATTGCATCCTTCATCTGGCAGCACAGACTAAAATGAAAGCTGTGGTGAAATAAAGGCTATTCCAAATGAGAGGGAATGCTACATTATGCTCTTGACAATTTTCCCAAGATACAGTGTCTCTGGGGACCCTCTTCCCCCACACACACGGGTGCAAGCCCCAACTCATGCTAAGTCATTTAAATAAAAGTTAGAGCCAACATATAAGACAGAGGACCCAGGCTGACCAGCTGCAAGGGGTTTGTTTCCCAGAAGATTGGAAAGCAGGAAGACATGTGAGATGGTCCTGGGGATGCTGACAATGTCTTTCAGAGGTGATAAAAACCCCAGCGTGAGAACGTGGAGCAGATGAGCACCAGCAGGTGCTTGGGGCAGGTGGGCTGGGTTTCTGTCCTGCCCCACTCTCTATGCCCCTTCCTTTACAGGCTTCTGGGATTCCTGGCTCCTTAAAAGTCCCTCCACGGCGCTGCTTTTCACATCCTTTCCTGACCTGCTCCTTGCTGGTGGCACAAAGAGTGGAGAGAGGAGTCTGTCTGTGTTCAGACCCACCTCAATGAAAGGCAAACATGAAACTGCAAACTGCCACCTCCACAGCCAGTTCTACCAGTCAGGCCACGGTAAATGCTACCACTGGAGTAAGTATTTAAGCAGACATGTGGGACAACTTGTTAGGTCATTTCCATTTGCTTAATCAGATCCTGTAATAGGCGTTAAATTGTAACATCTCCTTACACTGATGAGAACCTGACTTATCCACAGGCTATTCCCCAGTAGAAAATTGAGACTGGTAAAGTGAATCCACTCAGCATGTGGTACAGATATAGGAAAACCAAACACATATCCAAACTGTGATGGAAAAAATCTCATCTTGATAGGAGAATTTGGCTGAAGTGTGATTCACATTTGCTGTCCAAGGGACAGGGCACTAAAATTAAAGTTTTGCATCACTGTGCATTGCCAGAGCCTGCATGATTAGCACCTATTGAAATCAATTAGTTTAATCACAGTAATATCCTCCAGGTCTGGACAGTTTTGTAAGACGAGCCCCAAAACCTTGCCTCTACTGGGAAAATTACCCATTACTGACATTGGCTACACCCTAACAGATGCAGATGAATAAGTAAACACATTAAGCTTCTGAGGTGGACTAGGACAAACAGCATTCGGCACTGCTTAGTAACCACTCGGTGTTACTCATCTGCCAATGTGTTGACTGCAGTTTAACTTGTAATGTCCTGATTGACACTTGGAGCCAAGCATTGTTCAGTCTTTGTTCCTTTGGTGAGCAAGGTATGAAGCCTGAGTATCTGTGGTTTTCAAAACAGCATTTAAAAACAAAGATGAAAGTTATTATAATACAGCAGAGTACAAAATTGATGCTGGAATATTATTTCAACTTCAAAATGCTCCTGTAAGCATTGCTGTATGGGATGGAATATAATGCAGACTCTAGCCAGTATTAATAAGGATGAAAGCAGATATTGTGCAAAAATTTGGGGGATAAAAAAAAGGCAGAATTAAGTACTAAATCAGACCAGCAGAACTGTCAAATGTGTTAGACTATATTCACAGGCACTCATGTGTGACATGCAGGCACAAAACATAAACATTTGTTTAGTTGGTGTAATTTTGCTTTTCAGCGTAAAAGCTTTTTTCTTTTCTTTTTTTTTCTTTCTTTTTTTTTTTTTTTTAGGAGGAGGAGGGCTTTTATCTACAGTCTGGAATTTTAAAAGTCTTATATCCTGCAAGGACTGTTTGAAGCAGTTCCAGAAGGACTGCTTTTCATTAGCAAGTGCTGACTCAATGATCTGTAGAAATGTATTGAGTTCATCAAAAAAATTAAAGAAAATTATTTGGTTTTACTTCTGAAAGGTTACATAATTTCAGTTGGACCTCATCACTTAAATAACTGTATACTATTTTTCAAATATGTTATCACTTGAAAGTCAAAATAATAAAGGCAAAACAAACGGGTTTGATTTTATTGAACTCTTTGATAAAGAGTTCTTTTGATTACTTCAAGTAAAGCAATTCCTGAATGTCATTTCTCAGAAATTTTGAAATTTCAGGGTTTTATTTAAATTTGACAAAAAGCAAAAATTAAGTGATAGCTTTTCTTAAGGAACATAAATGTAGAACTTAGCCAAATGCTGATATAAATTTTGCACAGCAGCCCAGGGATTTATTCAAGTGAGCAAGTGGTTGTGTAGTTATATGTGCTATAAGCTTGAACACATGTGATCTAAGTTTGGACATAAAGTCTAGAGGGCTGCCAGGGCAGGGCACTTTTTCAAGCTGCTCTAATATAAACCAGAGTCACAGTTATTGCTTTTCTGCAAAATAAGAGAGTCTATACTTACACTTTTTCCCGCTCTTGTCAGTTGGGTAAAAGGAGCTAAAAAGACACTACAAAGACACTCTGGTTATACCTACACTGATAAATAACACATTAACTGGCCTTCAGGCTCTGCTGAATGGCTGTGTTCCATGCTCTTAGCCTTTCTCATCCACCTAAAGATGATGGTGTGAGAAACAAGCATCAATCTGCATCAGCCTTATCAGACGGCAAGCAAAAGGTAGCATTTGTTTACATTCATAGCAAGTCACCGTGCTGTAGACACTACTCTTTATGCACTCTTCCAAAGCCTATGATTATCAAGTTAGGGGCTGGGAGTTAAAACCATGTCCACTCACCACAGGCTACAAGAGAGTTTGAAGCCAGCAGTTATTTATTTCAGAGAAGTTTATTTATGACATTTTCTTGCCCATACCCCCAGTCTGTTTTCTGTTCAGCCAGCCTGCAGCAATAGTCCTGAGAAGTACAGATTCTTCCTTTGTGTGTTCATCCTGAGTTCTTTAGATTTAGTTCGTATCAAGCATCGACATCTGAACACATAAGCTTATCCTACAGTCACAAACTCTTCTGATTCAAAAAGTACCATCTGCTCTCAATAAAACTACCTAATCAGCCCAGCTCCTCCACTGATAAATTCTTTTGGTGCTGCTGCTCCATATAGGAATGGTCCTACTCAGACCAAAGGTCTACCTGGCCCAGGAGCCAGTAATCAACATCAGACCTAGGGAAGAGTGTGAAAACACACAGTGATGGCTTTCCCAGAAGACGTGTTTGGGATCTCCCGTGCCAGCACTAAGGTCTTTGTGTTTAGTTTTTCACAATGGGATCTTCTTCCATGGACTTTTTTCGGTGCAGTTTGTTAGCCTCTGCTAACTCACAGCACACAAAACATGCGGCAACAACTTACACACCTAAATACACACGGCATAAGGAAAAACACGAGGTAGTTAGAACTGCTTACCTGCTGGGCTCACAGACACTTAAATCCTGATGGAAAGAGGTAAGGAACCAGTAGTCTCCATATTATTTTCTTCAAAACTTAAAGTCTATAAGTAACTAAAAGTCGTGTGAAGGCATTTCCATATTTTTCTTGTTTCCTTCCTCTGAACTTTCTCCAGCTCTCCACTACATTTTTCTAAGAAGAGAGGACATGAACTCTCTAGGGATTTTTGCAGTTTCTTTTGTTCTCTATTTCTTTTCTAATAATTCCTAACATTCAATTTACATTTTTATTGCTGCTGAGCATTAAATTGGTGGTTTCATAAGAACCATTCATTAGAATTCTGAGATCTCATTCCTAAATTGTTATGTTCAATTCAGAGCCCATCACTCTACATGGAGAGCTTTTTTTCTTGGTATCACTTCTATTTATCTACATTGAAGTGGTGATACCAAAATTTGCAACACAGTCAAAACTTCAATTTGTGCAATAAAATAAATATTTTCAAAATGTAAAAGCTGGCTCTTATTAAGAAATACTCATTTGAATCTGTCACTGAAGAATTTTCCGATACTGACATCATGACAGTGTAACATAAAGAGGCTTCTATGCATAATTTTATACCACTCTGTTTGAGCAATATCATTGTCTCAATATTCTAATGAGTCATCATGCTATCTTAGAGCATCAAATCCTTGAGACAAAGGAATAGAAGAAAATTCCACCTTTTATCAACAAAGTACATTTCAAGCTATCATGTGTATAAAAGTTAAAAATGTGATACAGTTGCATGGTCAACCACAACAGTAAACAGACTAAAAGAACTTACCTTTTATTCATTTTTACATGCTTTTAAAACCTATTTCATGCTTTGTGAAGCATAGTTTTAAACTGGATAACCGAACTATGATGCAGAACAAAGGATACATGTGTAGGTACTGTCAATCAAATTTATTTATGATGGTAATGTGTGATATATTTCTGAAGTAGCCTAGAGTTAATCCAGTTGGTTTTGGTTGGTTTTTTTTTAAGAAAACTAGAAATGCAGTCAAATTAATCACATCATCAAGATCACACTAGTTCTTGAGGATGAAAAGATGTAATACATTCAGGAAAATATCAAAAAGACCACAACAATTTAGTAGCAAGGAATGTGGTGGTAAAAACTCGGGTGCTGGAGATTCCTATTTAGGCCCTGATGGTGATATTATCTCATTATCCAAATGAGTGTTCTGCCTCACAAGCTCTCATCTAGTCTAGGAAGCATTGCACACAATCTCTCTTCATGAAGCTGTTCCACAATCAGATACCAAGATCCTGATCTGAAGCACTCTGAGTGAGAAAAACAAAGCATGAAAACTACAAGCATTAGGGGGAAAAACATTTCCTATGTTTCTATATTATATGACATATATCTACAAATATGGACAATATTTTGACTTCTTTGTTGTCTTTTGGATCAGGAATATCAATACTGTCCTTTATAGATGCTATTAGCAATAAGTTATAATTCAAAACATACATAGTTTTAACAAGATTAGGGCAAATCTTAGTCTCATTCAAGTATGCACAACTGGCTAAAAAAAAGCCCAAAAAGAATTGTTGGTTGTTTTAGAAACTCCTAATTTTCCAAGTCAAGTTCTTTGGAAGTACTAATTTTATTAAAGAACATTCAAAATAACTAATGCTTCAGATTTATCTTGATAAAAACCAGTTTGTTTCCTATATCCTCATAACTGGTAAGCATTGTAAGATAATATATATGCACACACCCAGTGTTCACAAAATCAAATTTTTTCATATTTTCCCTGAGATTATAAGATATGTTTTTAAATCACGACAAAGGAAAGATATTTTAGATAATCATTACATGGCATATAATAAATGTAAATCACCTTATTTCCTTACAACATTCACATATTACTTTATTGGCATCAAATAGGATCTTATCCAGTACAAACACAAGAATTCATGTTTCAGATCTTATTTCTAGTAAAAGGCAGATTACCTCTTACCATCCTGTACTGTTCATTTTCATTTTATAAAAGAAGCCCTTACTTAATCTTGCTGTCAGTTTAATTACGAAGTGTAAACTGCCACAGTTCTAGTACCTGTTGTGGTCCCTGCTCTGATTACTTTGTGATTTGCACTTTTAATAGTGCATCACTGGAGAGAGGTTGGCATGAAGACCATTAAACCATGGCAAAGCAAGCACTCAGTCCTTGCTTTGGAACCAGTGGTCGGTGATAACTGAGTCTGATAGCCAAATTAGTGAAGCCAAACATCTCCCATCTTTTTCATGCAGTGAGATCTGCCTTCTGGACACCTGTCTGTCACCTGAAAGAGGAGACACATGGCTTGCTGCAGCGGGGTAAGGAATAAGGACAACACTTCTGTCCATTGTCAGGCTAAAATCTTATTTTGGTGAGACTTTGCAGGAGCACAATCTCTCATAACTGCCCCACCCCAAGAGTCTTGTACACTTCTGTTTGAACACCAGCATATGGAGATACATTAAATGACTTCTGCAACTACCTTGTTTGCCAGAGATGTCTTTAGCAACTCAACCTGAAACTTGCTGTTGTAATATTTTTACTACTGTCTTGTTGCTAGGAGTTTACTTAGGTTGGCTAAGTGGATAAATGTGAGAAAGTTCTTGACTTTCATTTGCCCCAGTTACCTTATTTGTTCTTAGATGGCTCCTGATCCACCCAGGTGACCACGGCCTCTGTGGTGGGCTCATAAAGCTCTATCAATGTTCAGGCATGTATAACATGCATAATTTGTACAGTTCTTCTCTGTACCTCCTGTTCTGCTGTGTCACTTCAGCTATCCTTCAAATTACAATGCAAGAGTTTATTTAAACTCATAAAAAGTCTTAGCTATTTCCTCTCAGGATGAGAGGTTGCTTTGAGATCAATTCATGTTATTTTGAAAAGTCCAGTGCTGGGTGGATGCAACATCCCTGTAGATTTTAGGTTTTGAATTTTCTGACCCTTTCAAGTAAAGTAAAAACCAAAAACTGGGAAGCAGGAGAAGCCTAAAACCTCAAATATTCATTTCCTCTTTGGATTTTGACCAAAGCTTTAGTAATTTTGTGTTTTGCCAGCATTGCTTCAGTGTGTATACAGTAAAGATGGTCAACAGGTAAAATAAACCTCTAACTTTATTTTCAAGTCCCAGCTTTGTACTGAAGGTGCAAAAGCATCGCTAGGAAGAAAGCTGGGATGTAATGCCCCAGATAGAGATAATGCACCTGCAGCTCCCTAGACATAAAAATGATTTTGCAATAACATCCATATGTGGTAGTAAACACGAGCAGCACTGCTAGCTGGTGGGACGGGCGGGAAGGGTCAACACTATCACCTATTCCTCCATTTCAAGAGTCCTAAGGATTTGCATAGTGGTATAGGCTAAGTGGCAGAAAGAAAATGCTCTGTTGGAAGTGAATAATCAGTTTCTACTTAATAAAAATATGTTCATCTCCAGATTTTAGAGAGAGACTGCACAGTGACACAGCTCTGAGATCCAAGCGTACCAACACTATGCCCTCTAAAAGCAAGCTAGAACACTCTTCTTTCAGAAGATCCTGACCTTACTCGTGGGAGCAAACCTGTGTTTCTGTGAAATGAAAGTTTATTTGTCAGCTTGAAATGACCTACAATACAGCTATTGGAGCTTTTCATGAGCAAACTCCTTGTGTGGCTGTGGGAAGGTTTTACACAAGATAGGAAATTACTTATAAAGTATTTTGACAGAGACTCCAGATTTGTGAGAGTGTCTTAAGTTCTGTGTGACACTAGCCAGAATAGGCAGAAAAGTAAATTACTTTTTTCTATTGTATATGCAAGTGTATAACTAAGGAATGACAAAAACTATCTTTGCCTTTTGGGATGAATTAAGAGAATTAATCTTTTACTTACCGAGAGACAGTGTTACAGAGCTGAAGGGCACAGAAGTATTAAATGTGTTAGGCAATAATTGCAAGCTAGAAATCATGTTGAAGAATATGCACAGACACATGATTTTCTATTTTAAAACTTACCTTGGTGCAAGATACACCTAACTAATACAAAGACAGAATCTTTAAATCTACACATAGTAAATTGAGCACTTGGGTTTTATCTACTTGGATTTATACACAACCCAAATGCAATAATCTGGTGCTCTCTGTATCTGTTTCATAAAAACACAGTTCTTAAAACAAGGTGCCCACAATTCATTTTTTCCATATTACATGGGAAAGTTTAAACTGGTAAAACAAAACCACTCAGTTTTCAAGTGGAGTACATATCATGGCTTATCTCTTGGATGCATTATAACAGACAATAACCTAACTTTGTCCTGGCAATTAACTAAATCAAATTATTTTGGGCTTGATGAAGGAAGTTTAAGCTTCAAAACTGTGGCACTTCTACATATCAAATTAAAAGACCTGTGGTTGAACATACTTTATATAGAGAGGGAAATGCAGTTTCTATAGCCAGCTGCTGGCAAGCCAGGGCAATAAAGATCAAACCAGTCTACCAAAACATAGAGTGCTTTTCTACTGAACAGCAGCAGGGTAGGAAAGAGCATCTTGAGAAGCAGTGAGGCCAAAAGCAATCCTGTCACAAGCACCACGGTGCCCTGAGCTTGCCCTCATTGTTCAAACACACCAGATGTGATTGGGGTACAGAGGGAAGAAGAGCTCATCTATACAAGGAAATCACTGCAGCATCTGTTTCCTTGCCTGATTTTGATCCCATTTGCAGTTTGATAAGAGAACTGCCATGTTGCAATCTCATAGCATTCTTTATGTATCAATCAAAAGGAAAAAAACTGTCAAAAATGAATGCTGAATATAATTCATCAAGAAAATAAAGGCAACATAGAAGCAGCCTAATGTCACAGTTGTGTATTTTTAAAGCCTTTTTTCAAGTTTACAAGTTTGGTCTTATTAAAACAAAACACTTCCTTACTTTTTTCCAGTCAATGGAATTTCTAGATGAGATGAAGCATAATCAAACAAAAGTCTGTGGTGGAGCAGTGATTGGCCAGCTGAGTACATGCTCCAGGAGCATTCCTGCATTTCTCAGAGTTAGGAAGCTCTTGCACAGCAACATCTATGGCCAAGGCTCTCTCCTGACTCTGGTGGTACCCAAGACTCCCTGCCAGGTCAACTGTGGTTATTCAGGCCAGCTCTCTCCTTGACCCAGCTACTGGGCATATCCTGGGCAAGAGACCTTGCACCTCTCAGCAAGTCCAGCATGCCAGGGGCACCCCTGACCACCTCCTCTGCATGAGCAGCCAACATAACCAACCCTTCGGTTTTGGATTGCTAGTCCAGCTCCCTACAGAATGACAAATGCTTCAAGTCTTGCTCTGTAAGGCATTTCATGGCTGGGGACCAAGACTGATAAATTTCCAGAGAAACCACCATGGTCAACAGTCCCACAATGAAACCTACACAGTAAAATTAAAATTGACTGTGGAGTGATTAGTTTTAGGGCTTTTCTGAGAGCCATTCCCAAAGATCTAATGAAAATTAGAAAAATGCTTACCCAATTTTATCTCCAATGCAAAGCAAATTTCTTCATTCACACACACATTTGCATATCACACTATATGTCATTACAGGAAACAAATCAGCAAAACAATCCCACATTATTCTAATATGCACATTTCTTTCTCTGTCGAGTGGATAATGAAACAAACAAAAGACAGATGGGAAGTCCTGCTTTGTTTATTACCTTCACGATGAGGTTTTCAGATGCTGTGGTGGTAAACTTGTTTTGAATAGGATTTACTAGATCCTATTATTCTACAATTTCTGTGGGAGATTTCTTGTCACCTTGGAAATTACATTTTTTTTCTAGAAAGAAAAACTAGCTTTATTCAGAGGTCTAAGTAATTTGGATATATGGCAATCAGCATCTAAAACAAAAATCTAATATCAACATCCCCAGAAGTAGATTTTATAACTGTTAAATATACATGTTGAGAAAGATTAGATTTACTGTTTTGCTTATATTGTGTTAGTAATTTATAACATTTGGTGACTGAACAACATAAACTTATTTTATGGTCCTTTCATCCTTTTTCAGAAGGATTGCAGACTCTTAGTAAGGAAAATTCAACACAAGGGTTTCTGGGATACAGGCACTGCACATACAAAGGTAGTATTTCTGATGGATAACATTCTTTAAAGGTCTTTTCATGATCCATTAATTTATGAATTACACAGCAGAATAGGCATTGTCAGGGGCTTAATTTCAGTTATATGTTGATCTTCTTCCCCTTAAGCTTTTATCCAAAAAGTAAGTAGGACTAAAAATAACACATTCCTTTAGATTGACTCTGACAGGTCTTATCATAGATTTAACTGTTTTATTCTTTACTTATCAAAAGGTGGGCAGTTGGTCCCCTCCTTATCTATGAATAGGAACATACCCAAAAAAATAAAAATAGAAAAGAATAGTTCTAAGGCTTGCTTCGTTCACAGCAAAGTTACAAAAAGCAATGCAATTGTTATGGAATAAAATTTACAGTAAGGAATGATATATGCAAATTAATGCTGCACAAAGATTAAGACTAAAAAAACAACTTGATGAAACTTTTTTAAAATTTATGGAAAACTTGACTTCCTGGGAAGTAGCCTACCTCCACCTTGCCAGACCTAATCCAATCCAGGTAAACCAGAAATAAGTTACTACAGACAGGTTATTTAGAGGTTGATAAGAAACCAGTCTCAGGGTCCACCTTACTTGCTTTTACTCATGGCTCAAAAAAAACTTACCTTGGTGCAAAAGATAAACTAATGAGTATAATTATGGAAGTATTCTTACTCCCTAAGTGCTGTTCTCTTCAAGGACTGAAGTACAAGTAAATTTCATAAGCCATCATAAATCAATTTTATAGAAAATAGCTCAGTGTTTAGAGCTGTTATTTCTCTTTTCTCTCCTCTCTTTTTCTTACAGCAATAAAAAAACCAGCCAAAGAAGAAAACCAAAAAAACAGCCCTCAAAAATGAGAGGGAGAATCTGTTAGTAAGCTAAAGAAATGGTGATAAAATTCTGACCTCAGGAGTTTTGACACAAGCAACAACTCTAAGTGTTGCTGCTAAACAGAATTTGGCCGGGTGCTTGCAGTACAGTATTTCAAGCAATCCAGATTAGCTGCAATTAAGAGATCTGTTTTTTACTGACAGGGTGTGGCAATATGTAAGAAACTCATGGTATCCTGAGAGGGAGTTTCTTAACTTCCTTCTCATTACATTCAATGGTTTCTGTTTCACAATGAAAAAGTGTGAAAAAATGCTGACTATATTTACATTCAAATTTCTCTTGCAAATAATTACGGTCTTTAGTGTCAGCTAAGATGAAACAAACATAAAGTTAAATATGACCAGAGTCTTTTTTAATTCTGAAAGAGCAGAACCCTCTTTTTCAGCCACACATTACCCTAGAGGCATTACCTGACGATGTGTAGTCAGATCTTGGTTTCTTGAAGTTCCCACAACATTTTCAGGCATTGCAATTGATGGTAAAGTTCTTGCCATAAGCATAATTGTAATCAAGAGATGAGATATCCACTGAGCCATTAAGTATAGTAATTCTTTTATCTTTTTTATAAAACTCACAAAACAAACAGCATGGTTTTGTTCAGAATCAAACCAAACATAGTCTTTTGTTCCATACTGTTGTGGTTTGGCTCTCCAAAGGCATTTCTTTACATGTCAGCAAACCTGTGACAGGTTGAAAAAATAAAAAAAGAAGATTCATTATGAAGGGAAAATTGTCTGAAGTCCAAAAGATCATGTAATTTTCTTGAAACAAGCATAAACATGAAATTCTGGGGGTAAATGGGAAAAAGCTGCCTAAGCACATCTGGAAATATTTCAAATGGAAATCATGGATTCTAAGCTACCTCTGAAAATATTCAGTCATCAGTATACAAGTGAACTAAATGCAGTCACTACAGGTGTTATTTTATCAGCATACAAGACAGATTCATTTCTTATATACATGTTTTCAGTTCCCATTCATTAATTTAAAACTGATCTAATTAAATTATTTCAAAATTCTAATTTGCAGTTCAGTTACAAGATCAACTTATTACTGCATAATATTGCCTTAGTCTTCAGCTGAACATAGTAATAGATTGCTTGTTCATGCTTAGACTACAAGCACACATGAGAAAAAAAAGTCTTTAAAACCTCTCTGAAATGGAGTTGTTTGATCTAATGATTTCTGCCTTGTGTTGGCAATGGGCTACTGGACTGCACACAAATTCGTCTCTTCTGACATGTGGTAACCCATTAAGCCACTGTAACTCAATTTCATGTCTGACTACATAGAGAGAATTGAACTGATAGAGTTTGAGCAAAGTTTCATGTTGTCAAGGTGACTACAATCTTCCTAAGGTAATAGATATTTTTCCAAAATGGAGAACAGATTGAGCATTTCTCTGCTTAAAGGCTTTAGACACATAAATGTTAAACTGCCCATTTTAACAATACAAAGATAGTTAAAATGGTACATCTGGTATCGTGTATTGCTGAAATGCTAATATGAACATAGCCATTCTGGCATAGTTACTTCTATACAGATGAAAAACTACTTCATTATTAGGTATCTTCAGCCCTGTGTAATTATATCCAACTTTACATGCTGTAGCAGTTGTCAAATAGTTGGACCAGCAGAGAAAAACACCCCTATCTGTTAATTAAGCAAGATCATTTTTAGATCCCTCCGCGATAATTTTCAGGTCTAGCTTTCTCAGTCATAGCCTGACACACTTAGAAGTCTCTTTGTGCATAAGGAAAGCACAGATGAATTGTTTCACTTGCAGATAGCAGGCAGAATTGTGCTGTTATAAATGCAGAGAAAAGTCAGCTAACAGACTTTGTCTGAACTCCAAAATACACAAATGAGTCACCTCCATGGGGCACACTATGACGACATGAACTAACTCTACAAGAAAGTGCTGACCTAGTGTGGGAAACAAGAATTGCCTCATACTTGATTGCTGAAATTCTAGTGTTTCAAGAATTGTTTATTGACAGCTCAAGTTTTTGTCTGCATTGAAAGACCCAGCATGTTTTTGTTGTTTTAAAACTAAATCCAAATAGTTATTTTGACTAAAAACTTAAAATAGCCCACAGTTTGCTGAAAATATGGTAAAAAGCACATTTACACCACTGCTATTTTCTTCCAGAATAACATCCAGTGTTTGTGTGGTCTGAAGGCATGCATCTGTTTGAAGGCTGAATACTGGCATAACATGTAGAGCTTTTAAAGGAGTATATCACCTGTCATTGGCTCTAGTGCCACTGCTAATCACTTTTGAAATAATTCAATGCAATAGACATTGAGGCCATCAATATTTTTCCTGTTACAACAATGTAGAGACCATTTGGATAATGAGCACTGCCCCAGGAAAACAATGTCAGACTTCTGTGCCATCTCACTTTGTCCAGAAGTATTGTGTGTTCTGTACATCATTTGGGGCTCTGAACAGCAGCAGGATCAGGATTACCAGCCCTCTGCTCACCCAGCAAGCAATGTGGTTGAAGGACTGGGCCTTTTCCAGCTGTTAGGAGTTCCTCTTCTCATGGAGCAGAGAAAAAGTTCAGATGGAGGAAACAGCAGAAAATCCACTAGGTGTTTTGGGGGAAAGAGAAGAACCAGCTGGGGTTTCAGTCAAGCAAAGAGAAAGGGGTAGGATGGTCACCACCAGCTGTAGACTGCATTCATGTCAATGCTAATCTGCATGCAATGTTTCTCTTAAAAAACACTCTCCATTTCCCTCCCAGGGCATGTACTAGTGCATGATGTCTTATATAAGTGTGGGAAAACTAGGAGAGATAACTTGGTTGTACCTACAGGTCAGGAGATTTTCTGGTAGCCTAACAGGGAACAGGTAGCAGAAACAGCATCAGGGTCCTGACAAGCAAAGGCCAATGTAGGTTAACTTTGTTCCCTTGAAGAGGCATGTGAAGTTTAGATTGGAGGTTGAAGAACAAAAGAACCTTTTGACATCATGAGGAATTCTGCTCAAGTTCTTCCCATTAGGAAGGAATTGCCCAAGAGTAGCCAAGACCCATAATGGACAAAAACACAGTTTCATTCAACTCACACTCAGGAACTGTCCTCCAACAGGATTTTATACTTTAAATTTCAATTAGGATGCAACATAGGAACTGGACGTATCAGCCACTTAAAACCTACCTTTGTAATTTCTGTCGAACAGTGGAAAAAAAAGGAGAGCTGGGGGGATCTGGCTGTTCTAGTTTGGGAATATCATCTAAGGGGATATTTTAGTCTCTGTGATATCTAAATCATGGCCTATTTATTTTAAATTCCAATAAAAGGCTAATAGTGCTAATTACAGTAGCAGGATAGGGATGTGGCTATGCACACACAAAGAACTTGGCAGAGACCAAACTCCACTTTCACATAGGTCAGCAAAAAAAAAAAAAAAAAGAGTGCACTGCACTTTGTCACATCTCATTTGGATTGCCTTCAAAATGCTGAGCTAGAGGCAAAAGATACCACAGTTCATTTCCAATTCCACATCTAATCCTCTCCCCTTTAATTTATTTTAAAAGTTTAATCATAAGTTCATAAAGCTCAGATATCAATTTTTTAATTAAAAAAAAAATTAAGCACCTGCAGGTAAGGTTTTTAAGAACTCATGGTTGGCCAAAGCTTCATTATAAATAGGGACTCTTATAGTTCACCTTTCTGCAAATGCTACTGTGATAAAATGTAACTTTTATTCCCTCCCTGTTGCTTCCGGGATGTGTCATTTACAGAAAATAAATAGAAGACTTCTATTGCAAAGAAACCATCCACTCAGGGTCAGTGAAAAGCTGCACCTCGCTCTGGAGTTTCTGGCAGCATAGTAACAACTTTTCTGCAGAAATTGTCACTAACTGCTAGAAACCTTAGTACAAATAGCAAAAGTACTTGAGATAGTCTTAGAATACAAATAATGTAATATTTGCAAACAGAGAAACCTTACTAAATCTGGGGGTTTCAATTTACTGATAATTGATTAAAATAATGATATTAATAGTTCTTTAAAGATGTCAGCCAGCTTTGGAACACCAGTTCCCGAAGTGTTCTTGGATTTTCAGAAGTCAAATGTTTTGACAAGATCTCTCTCCAAAGGCTTTTTAAAAAACTAAATTATCAGAAGGATGAAAATTCTTTAGTAGAGAAATTATGTGTTGGAACACAGTAATAAATTGTTTTCACCATGGGAGAGAAGTAATCAGATATCTGCACTAGAACTTGCTCTCTTCAATATAATCATAAAAGATCTGGAAAAGGGAATAAATTATGAGATGGTAAAGTTTGCTGATGATACAAATTACTCAAAACAGTCAATACCTCAAAAGGTGTCATTACACTGAACGCTGAGTGATTCAGCAACAAAAAATATTGACATTATTTAATATCAATACATGCAAAGAAATAGACATGGGGGGAAGCCTAACTGTACATACACAGGGACAAATAACAAACAAATAATTTAGTATCACTTCAGCAAGAATCTTAGACTCCTTGTCGAGAACTCTCTGAAAACATCTGTCCAGTGCTCACTGGCAGACAGAAAATGTAAACTGAATTAAAATTCATTATGTAAGACTGAAAAGTTAAAAAATATTACACCATTTTATAAACCCAGACTGCGTCCACATCCCAAACATGTTCACCTAAGTCTGAATGATTCATGTCCAAAGATTCATTAGAAGTAGGAATGGTGTATGCTAGACAACATAGATGAATAGCAGTATACTGTTGTAACTGTGTGAGGGTGGATGAAAGTACTTTTTGACTTGAAAAGCAGATGAAAAAGAGGAAATAATTGTATATAAAAGTGAAACTAACGTAGTAAGTAAGAAAAAATTGCTCACTATTAATCCTACCGTGAAATTTAACAAGCATCAAGTACCACAGTTTTAATCAAACAGAAATATTTTTCCATACAATTCACAGCCACACATAGTCTCTTGTTACAAGAACGTTGTGGCTAACAAAAATATAAATGGGTTTAATAAATAATTGGAGCAATCTGTAGAGAAAGAGTTCAACAAGAGATAATAAATATATGATGCCCCTTATCTACAGTTTAAGTAGAGTGTGCATTGTGCACAGCTGGAAAATGGGAAAAATACCACTCTGTGCTTGTCCTATTCTCACTCCTAAGAAACAGTTAAGAGACTGCACTCTGTTCTGATTTAGGGTAGTCATTCTTCTCCTATTATTTAGACCCAAAAAGCCCACAAGTTTCATGATCTAATTATATCTGCCTTCAAGAAACAACTTAAATTTGACTTCTATTTTCAGTACCAGGCAGGAAAACCATTAATTCTCTTCTGCAATAAATAGGGGCTGAGCATTGCTGGCACAATGATTAACTCCTTCCTGAAGCAGTTCTGCATATTCTGTACTGCTGAAGCAATCCCTTCTGACTGCAGAACTTTGCTCCCTACTTACTCTTCTTCACCTGACTGGGTATCCTCTTGATCTCTCATCTCTCTCTTCATTATATGTATAATTTTTTACTTTCCTGGTTCTTGCACATGAAGGAAACTCCTGTGTTCTCTTAGACAGTGACAAAATATTACATGTAACAGTCACATTGCATTGTATTAAAAAGCAACATATCCAATTCTTCTACATTCTGTAGTACAATTTTATTTTCTGCACTGATTTTAATTCAGCTTTGTCTCCCTGAACATTTCAGAGTATGAAAAAGTGCAAATAATTTCCAGGATGTCATAGATAGATAGATAGATAGACAGATAGACAGATGAAATATATATATGGGTAAATCATTTTGTACATCATATTCACCCAACTATTTATATGAACAGTTTTATTGATCAGATAGTTACATTCATTTTTACGATTAGGAAAATGAGGCTTTAAATATAAAATCAGTACCTGTGTGGGTACATGAAGCCTCGGTTCAAAGTGGAAGAGCTGAGTGAGCTGCAGCGTGCTCAAGCTCTGAGGCAGGGCTGTTTCTCAGCACCAAGGAGAAGGAAAGGTGAGCAAAATCAGCCCTGTCCACTTCTCTCCCCAAAGCAGGCTTATGCACAAATTAAATTGGAGAAAAAAACCCAAGAGCTATAGATAATGGCTGAGCTTTTAAACAGAGCTTATATGCTTCACTTCCACAGCATTTTAATGAAATTTGAATGCCTAATTCTTCTGGGTTCTTTTAAAAACCCCAGTCCACATCACCAGATGCATAAACTACGACTGAACGCTTTCTTTTAACGTTTCCAAGTCACAGGGCAGAAGAACCACATTCTGTATGAATTATAAACTGCATTTACAACAACCAAGTGAAGTGCAGGAAGACCTGGATTAACTAAATGCCTTGGGGTGACTGTACGATACTCAAACTGAGACACGCAAAATACACGGGGTGATTTGTAAGAGCCGTAGTTCCTGACTGGCCTTCAGAACTCAGATGGCAAGTAAATAAGCACCAGAAGGCTGTTACCAGAATAAATCAAAAATCCATTTCCAGAAACTTTAAAGCCTTTAAAATACTGACTTCACAGCAATAGAAACAGTGATGCAATAAATGCATATTTAGTCTACATCTTTTTGCATCAATGAATCCAAATCTGCTTTGCAAAATCTGCATAGATATTTGTCACAGTGCAGTGCAGAAGCTCTGTGAGCAACAATGGCCAAGAGGACGGGTTGGTGGCAGACACCTTGCAGAGCAGCAGTCCTCCAGAAATGCTCCAGGAACACAGGCACTCTGAAGAACATCGCCATAACTCAGGCTGACCTAGTTCAATTTATTCACTTTGAATAAACAATGTTAAAAGAAAAAGGTTCTGTGACACCTGAGGAAGAAAATGGTCCTTCTAAATTCTGTTTATCCTCTAGAGTTTGGGGAAAGGAAGGTGATTTTTAGGGTTGGAGGCTGCTACTACAAGGCCAAATGCAGAAACTAAATAGGGATACAAGTCTAATGTATTTTATGTATTATTTTCAGCACATCTATTTTTTGAGAAATATATTCTGATGGTTTGAATTAAGGCTGTGTTAGCACACTCTGCTTCTTCATTTTGATAATTAATGGCAAGCTTCTCAAATGTTGGCTGAAAATTTTTCTAGACAGGTTTGGGTTTTTTTTTTTTTAGCTTGGCTTCGTGAGAAAATGAAGCTTGCGTGCATCACACTGTCTCTCTGTCATGTTTGTTCAGCTTCAAGTGAACTGAACAGCGCAGTCATTTTTTAAGCAGGAAAATCTTACAGCAGACCTGTGCAAAATTCAGCACATCATGGAAGGCAACTTTCAAAGTCATTAATTTTGTTGCCAGCAAAGATGAGGAGCAGTCAATTAGGTTGCTACGGTAGCAGCTGCTGACTATGCTGGACACGTACAGGTTGGCCACCTTGCATGAATGCATCTCCAGAACAGCATCTGCTGGGTCATTCCCAGTTGTTAGGCCACTCAATGGTATCTAAAAGCCATGGAATGAACAGGAGCTAGGGTTATCTGAGACATCTCACTATGAGGACACAGAGAAATTGGAAGGTACCATGGAACAGGGCACTTCGGTGGGATGAACACAAATGTCTTGCACCTCAAAGAGACAAAGCCAGAGCAAACCAGTTCTCATTAGTTCTGCCTTACAGGGAATGATCTGGATCTGTTGGGTTTTCCTTCATTTCTCTCAATCAATCAATCTCCAGTTTTCCAGCTGGACTTGCCTTTGCTTGCAGCTGCTATGTACAAACCCCTACTGAGGCATGAAGAGCTATAGATAGGTACCCAGCCACCTGGGAGACAATGGCTACAGGATAAGTCCACAATTAAACATACACATATCATAAATTAAGGTTATATGTGATGCAAAATGACACATGATAAATCATAGAATAGATGGTTTATCACAGGTAAGGGGACTTATGCAATAACGTAATATGTTTATTTACCTGAGCAAGTACCAGCTCTTGCTCCCTTGCACACAACAAGCAGCACCTGAAAAGGTGTCCCTCAACTGGACACTCAAAAAGAATATGTAAGGGCTCATAGCAGAGGGAGGAGAGGGAGGTTGCCTTTTCTTCACATGCTTAAAAAGCAAACATGCTCATGTTGATGAAACAGCAAGTCTCTTCACAGCTTTGTAGGATGATAATCGGAGCCTGTTGACAGCTTCCTGAATGGAAAGGAGGATCTTTCTGAAGCACATGAGTACTCTCACATGCATGTAACAGAACAGTTTAAGAGCAGAGACATCTGCCAGCACAGCCACCAGGCAGAACCCTGGCAGACCTGTTTGCCTCTTAGGAGATGATGATATGTAGCTTGGCTTCCAGTATCTCCTGACATTCTCTTTCCACCTACTGCCCTTTGCAATGCAACAGAACCAAAACAATAAGCAAATGTATTCTATACACCTTCTCTGATAGCACAACGTTAGTAAAGTTTCTTATTTTTGCTTTGGAGGAGCAGGTTTTTTAAACAAAAGCAGTGCTGCAGAAGGAAAGCCAGACTCGGAAGCAGCGCTGCTGCAAGCACAACACACCCTTTGTTAGCTGCTGCCCAGAGCCAGCAAAGCAGCACTCGGGAAGCCTGCATGGCAGCTCTGCAACTCTGTCAAACATCGCGACTGGCAGCAGCCCTTTTGGAAAAAAGAAACACTATTTGGAACCTATAACTCTGACTGCAGAAGGAGTGAGCTAAAATTCAGGATTTAAACCAAAACAGACAACCTGCTGGTTTTTATGTGGTTTAATGGTTCACCTGTTTGCTATTGCTTACCACAGTGAGCTGGGTTATGCAAACAAGCAAACAAACAAAAAAACCAAAAAAAAAAACCCCAAAAGCCAAACCAAAACCTAACAAAACAAAACAAAAATCTATATTGAAGAAATTAAGCTAATAAGAATTCCAAAAAATACTCCGATGTCTCTGCCCCAGGCTCCAGTAATGATATTGAGTTGTTTATATCAGATATGCCCAAATGATCATAATTATGATCTCAGATATGCCTAGATGTTGTAATGAACAGAAAAAAGTGCTCGAAGTCCTTGATATCCGCAAACTGTCTGATCTCCCAGCCAGACGAAAAATAGCAGCTATATAAAAGAGAGGACTGCCCTGCAGAGAAGCGGCCCAGTCTTTCCAGGGTTTTATAACCAGCCATGACTGCCCCTAAGGCTTTGGGGAAAAATGAAATTTAAAAAAACCAGAATTAACCTAAAGAATCAGCCTCTTGCCTTCTGTAGGCAGCCAGCTAAAACCTGGAAGCATTAGACTGAGTTTTTTCAGTCATTGTCTTAAAGCAGAGCTGAGTGGATGAACACATTGAGGGCAATGAGAGCTCTCTGTTCTCTTCAACAATTTATAAAAAAAAAGGGAGTGATGAAACACAAATATAAATTCACAGATGTAAAGATTTTACAGAACAAATGACCTCCACTGCCATCCACAGAGATGCTGCCAAGCCTGTTCCCAGACTCAGATTAAAGTGTATCCAATCGGATTAAATTCCTAGCAATGGAAAACTTACCACCTACCTACACTGGGAAATTATTTCTACATGTGATCACTATCACTGCATCTTTATAGTGATTAAATTTTCAAGCTTTGATTTCCAGCCATTGGATCTTTTCTGGCTTTTCTGGCTTTTTTTCTGCCACTCTGAAATCTATACTTGATTTAGTTGTTCTTTTGTTCCTAATACATTGGTAATGCCTTCTTATTGTCTTAAGCTCTACTGGCCAGTAATAATTCCTTATTACCTTTATCTTCTCCAAAAAGTAATTTACATTGTGTAGATTCAATTTTCATTCTCAGTTATGCCCCTCTTTTCCATACTTAACATTGATTTCTTGTTTAATTATCACCTTTGTGCCTTCTTTACTAGGCTAGCTTTCCTCTCCAAGGTAACTTACTCGTCTGCTCATTAAAGCATAGCCTTTAGAATACCCAGCAGGATTTCCTTGAGAAGTCACACTTTCTATTAAAACTTCCCCTTTTAGCATTCAGTTAGGGAAACAAATTGTTCTCATGAACTGGTCGATTTTATGTTTCAAATAATTCTGCCTGCTGCAAAACCTTTGTTTTCACAAAGCAGAGGTACTGCAGTATCTGAAAGTTTTTGGCAATCAACAGCCAACACTACTTGGGGCATCACAAAGTCCAACACAGATTTATTTCATGCTTGATGTAGACATTTCCATATTACAATATCTTTGAGATTTTCCTGATATTAGATTACTCCTAATGTTGTTTAGAAGTAGTTCTCATTCTGGATTTACTGATGACAATACATCTTTTCCTCACACATTGTGAACAAAGAAAGAAGATTTGCATCCATTGCATCAGAATATGCCCATGTACTTGTACTAAATGCCCACCAGTCTACAGACTGCTTTGCTGTTAGTGTACTGGACATAAAATGTGTGTCATTTTCATGGTACACTAAAAATTCCTAATTTAAGAAATTTGGGGGATGAAGATATTACTTCCCTTTAATATATCATTGTTTTGAAATCTGAAAGTAAAATATATTGTGGATAACTCAACTGCACAATTTGTATTGTGCAAGCAAAATGCCAGTGGTTTTGTTTGATGGTTGGTTTGGTTTCTTTTTTTGTTCTGGTACTTGAATTGCAAAATCAAATAAGAGTAGCAATGAATATTGATCCAGGTTTTATTTCCCAGTACATCAAATATTATACCCAAGCTGCTTTTGTTTAAAAACCATGGCACTTGAAAATATTTTTAGATATCCTGGCTCCTCTAAAACAAAACAAATAGATTCCTTGTCCTACCACAAGTTACTATATTGCATAGATGAAGCTATATGAGGTACAAAAAAAGAATTAAAAGGCATGAGTTCCACCATTTTCAATGATAAAAGCACTAAGGTAAGTATTTAAAAAAAAATTGGGTAGCTCCACTTACTCACCAACACAACCAAGATGGAGCCATTCAAGTCATGACTAATCACTTAACTCCAGGCAAGTTCATTTACATCAAAGGAACCAAACCAAACATAAATACCTTGTATGTCATAAGTATCACATTGGAACTGGGGAAGCACAGCTTTCAGAAGTTTTTGGGAATTTCTCCAGACTTTTGCATTTGTGAACCAATGAGAGAGGAGAAGAGAGGAGAGGAGAGGAGAGGAGAGGAGAGGAGAGGAGAGGAGAGGAGAGACAAATAAACCCCAAGGAGGTTTCACACCTGTAGTACGTAGTTCAAGGAACATCAGAAGTATTAAACAAAAATATCATTGTGGCAACATATGAGTTTGAAGGAACTCCAGAATATGCTATGGCTTGTTACAGCCTCCTCCCCAGGGCACAGCTCAGGGTTGGGAGCAACACAGGTCCAGCTCTTCAAAAGAAGGAAAGAACTAAAACCAAGTCTCCCATACTGGGGGTGAAGGCTGAAGTCATTGGGCTTTAGGGTAAAACCTTTTCTTCCAGAAGCTTTGTGAACTTCCGTTCCTTGCTTTCATTATATGTAGTCAGAAAGTAAATAATATTACTGAGGGTAAAGGGATCACAAACTGAACAAAAGGCCAGCCTGGTACTCTTGAAGGAATGAAAGTAGATGGTGTTATAGGCTTCCTCAGTATGTCTGCAGCCAGCAAACAAAAAGGACATAGTAGTTCCACTCTCCTCAGCACTTACTAGGCTACACCTGGAATATTGTGTCCAGTTGTGGTCCTCTTAGCAAAAAAGACATACTTAAAAATCGGAGATGGTCTAGCAGAGGGGTGTCAAGCTGATCAGAGGACTGGAGAACTTGACAGATGAAGAAAGCTTGAATAACTGGGTTGGTTCAGCAGGAAGAAGGACAGCTGAGGGTTGAACACCATTTTCTAACACTTAAATTGTTGTTACAGAGATGACAGAGATCCTTTTCAGCAAGATGCCCAGTGCCATGAGGCAATAGACTGCTTCAGGGGAAACCCATTTCTACTTAAGAAATTCTTCACCATGAGAGCAACTGAACTTTGAACAGGTTACCCAGAGAAGTGGGGAACTCATCGGCCTAGACAGCCCCTGATTATCTCATCTAAGGTCCTGCTTTCAACAAGAGCCTGCAGTAATCTCCAGGGCTCCCTTCCACCCCAGGGTTTTCTATATAATTCCATAACTGTCAAGGTTTTGCTCTGACTAGAAAACACAAAGCAAACAAAAATACTCAGTGCTGCTAGAAATTTATAATTTTCAGTTAGAACTCCAGACATAAAAACAGACTTGCTGCGCAGTTTTAGTTAAATTTCATCACTGCCTTCTGTCTCCATTCACCTTCACTGAGGGCTTCCTAAGATACCGCTATAAGCTGTGTCAGTAAATGCACAAATGACTTGCTGATTTTTGATGTCTTGTATGTTGTACCTTGAATTGATAGGCATTAATTCAATGCAGTCCTATTAATGAACAAACCATTTATATTATATGCTATTTCCTTGAACACAGTAGGAAGCAAACAGCAGAAGAGAGTTTCCTTACTCAGAGTTTCAATTACCTCTTTCTCAGGGTCACATTGCAAGCAGACCTCAGGCTGACAGGCTTCCTTCCTCCCTTTTCTAAGCCTGTCTGCAGTGCTCTGCCCCTTGCACAAATCCACACAACTACAATAAAATAGATTGATTGATCATTATTTTCAGATCGCCAAGAATGTTCCCCAAATAGTCCATCTAAGCCTTAACCATGACTAGCACACTGCCTGCTCTGGAGAGGACAGTTAAGAACTGGAAACTATTGCTAACTAAAAAGAAATTTAAATATTACATTTCAGTATGCTTGCACAGCAGGACTGAAACAGCTGCAGAGTGATGGGGTACAAATGCAAAACCGCACACTTGTAACTTTCTAAGACACCTAACCATTTCATGATACCATGCAAAGACCTCTATTTTTACATTCATTAAAAATAAATAACTGACAGAGTTCTACTGGTAACCAAAACCAGAATCATCTTCCATTTGCAATGTTTCAACAGTCAGCTCACAGGATAGAGCTTTTTGGACTAATTCTACTCATTTACCTTGGGTGAATATATTGGGTGAACATACAGAGATATGCTTTGATGAAAACAAATAATCAGTACCTGGAAATTCTACGGGTGAAAAATAGGAAATAAAGAAAACGGCTCAGCCATGCTTCCTTGTAAACTGCTTCACTTAACATGAAAGACGTATGCTTCATTAATGATAAAAAAGTTGGTTACACATGTTGAAAGAAAAAGTAAATAATATTTACAAGACTGAAGGCTGTATTTTGAACTCTAAAAGAAATCACAGCAGATACAAAGAATATGAAGCAGGAGAGAAGCAATACCATTGTTTGCAACACTACCCAGGGCAAACCCAAATATTCTGGATATCATAGCAAGGTATTACCTTGCTGTCTCCTTCTAACAAAAAGCCTTGAAAAACATATTATCCAATGGAGGCCCTTGAAAAGTTTCTCTCATAAAAGGCTTGCGACAAGAAATACAAAACCCAGAAACTTCTCCATGCTTCAAAAACATGCAAGGAGAGAGCATGCTTTTGTTCAGCTCCTGCTGTAATTCTCTCATTTGTAATACCATTGCTGACAACGCTGATGTCCTTACTTAAGAAAGATGTTTTAAAACTTGAAAGAAACTACAAGAAAAACTGGTGATACAGAAATCTTGCCTTACAGTTAGAAACTAAAACGCCTCAATGAGATTTGCTTAATAACCAAAGAGCGCTGAGATGCCTTGATCCAAGCCTTTAAGTATTTTCATTGAATACTGTCCAGCACTAAAGGCTTTTTTAATCCAGAAAAGATTGAACAAGTTAAGTCAAAGCTAAATTCAGACCACAAATAAAACATTTTACATGAACAGTGAGTGTTGGTATACAAGTGGTGGACTCTTTGTTCTCTGAACTCTTTAAGTATGAACGAGACATCTTTCTAATGAAGTTCACCTTGGTCTTCGAGCAAGACATACAGTGTGATGCTCTGTGGTCAGTGCTAAGGCTGAACTGGATTACCTCACCAAAATGACTGAGCTCTTCTCTTAAAGTCTATGCAGCAATTACACTGAGACATGCTTGTAATTTACTCTAAGAACATTATTTTGTAAATAATTATTAGTGTTACTACACCCTTACTGACCTACTGAAAGTTATTTCCATGTAAATGGACTGCTTTTGTAGAGAACATTTTGACTACTGTCCTAGGACTCACATATTTAGGAATTAAAATTTAACTGTGACATAGAAAAATTCACACATAGCAATTCAATGGCTGATTTGATCAGTGCTAACTGCTGAGGTCCTAGAGAGACTAAAAAGTATTTAGCAAATTCTCCAGTGTCCTATTTGCCTGAAGCCCCAGCTGCTTTTTATGGGAGCTAAGAATCTCTAATATTCTACCAGCATTTAGCTATTACATATATTAGTTTATGAGGCTCAGCAAAGAACAAGCCTTGTTTATTAACCTTTCCTAAACCCTTCACAAACTCAAATACTGGCGAGAGAATAAGAACAAAAATGCACATGAGTGTTATCAGGAAACGTATATATTTATTACTTTCCAATTTCCCCAGCCCTTGGTAACCATTGAATTTTCATTATTTTCATTGATTTGATCACCTCCTTTTAGTACAGAACATGAATTAGCTGAAAAGTGAAGAGCCAAAATAAAATTCCTTTTCATAATGCATTTGTCTCAATACAGAATTCACCAGCATAATTATGCCCCTATAGTTCTCATGGTGTAACTCCCCATGTGGACACTTGAATTCTACAGGCATTCATGCAGGATTAAAAAGCATCCACAAGGCATAATTATACCACTCTAAACTCTGGTAAATTTCCTTTTACAAAGACGACCTTTCAATGCTGAAAAAAAGAAAGGTGATTTGGAATGAAAGACAGAAAGGAAAAGCCCTTAGATTTCCTAATGTAGAAATTTTATGAGGTTTTCTGCTCTTTAGCTACAACCTGCTATTCAAGCATGCACAAAAAATAAAAATTACAACTGTGAAAACAAAGGTTCCTTGGATGATTCATTATGACAGACCACCAGTCAAAACATGCTGACCCGAAATGATATCACAATTACTCAAGGCCATTTGCCAAGGTTTGGGAATTTTTAAAGATCTATGCACTCTTCCCTTTTAATATCATGGGTAAAATCGATTTGTAACATACATGTTCCTCAGCTTCTGTAAGATAAACTTAAGCAGAAAACTGTTTTGTGCAACTGCATAAAAATGGATCTGAACTCTCAATGCCATAATGAGAGAAGAAATTACAAATTTACAGTAGGTTTTTTACTCCCTGCATAAAAAATGAAGGCAGCAATTTTGCTCTTTTCTTAGTTCCTTCACCTTGTAGCCATGAGGTTAAAAAGCACAACTTCCAGTGCTTGGTTAGATTAAACTAATGAAGAAGCTAAACATATGAAAGTAGAAGAGTTGATGGTTAAGACATCCAAGCAAGCATAATTTTTTTAATGTAAAACTGGGCATAAAGAGTTAAAAAATTAGAGCCTACTGAAATAAACTAAGTTTAACTCCACATTTCCCTCAGGTTCTCATTATAGAAGTAAATTTAAATTGTCTGGATGGCTTTTAACTGCCTGTTTTCTTTTTTAATATATTTCATTTCACTGAAGTGCAATATTTTTCCTACATTTTCTAAGTTTAAATTATTATTTTTTATAGCTAATGGACTTCTAAAATACTTTAACATTAATATTGTAATACATTTCGCTTTTGCATAGTTTCTTGGCAAAGATTTATCTTGGATTTCTTTTCTTTACAATTACTAAAAATGTTATACATGAGCATTAAGAAATAATCACAAGAATAATATTATTTAGTAACCAAAATATATGGGGCAAAATCAGCGTATTGCTTTTCAATGTCTTTGTATTGTCATAATTGCATGAACATTCAAAAGTCATGAAGCTTAACACTGATTTACAATTCACCATTAGGTCAGAGATGTAAATTATGAGAGGACTCAAGACTTCTTGTCTCTAGTCCTAGCTCGAGATAGACCCACAGGAAAATTATTGAAAGCTTCAGTAGAGTCACTCTGCACTGTTTAGAAATATAACTTAGTAGGCTAAAAACCAAACAAAAAAACAGGGGTGGGGAAGGCAGCTGGGACATGACTAAAACCAGCCAAGTGCTGGGAGAGCATTCTTTTGCTGTATGGCAGAGCTGAGTTCAATTCTGCCCTGTGACCAGGCCTGCCCCTTTTCCCTCCCAGCCTCACTGCTGGATGAGTCTCATCATTCCAGCCATGGATGGTGGAGCATTTCTTAAAAGATGCTGCACGCACTCAGCAAGTGGGAAGGAGAGCATCCTACCCTCAAGCAGGCTGCTACTGACAGGCTAAACTCTGATATCCCAGTTGCCACTCCAGAGCTGTCAACCCCACCTTGACTACTGGATATATCATCATAATTACTCACAATTATATGGTTAATTTATTTTTTAATTTTAATCTGTGCTTCTTCAGCTCTAGACTGATTAATTTTAGTTCTATGGTAAATCTGAAGAGTCTGCACTAGTAATTTCTGAGATAATTCCATATTAATTAAAGCAGCAAATTTCTTACAGAATCTGTTGAAAATAATTTTACTGAAGCAGTGGGTGGTGGTGTAAAATTAGTGAGTATCCATCTTACAATCAAACAGAAAATAAGGTCAAGTGTAAGAGAATGTATTTTCACATATAAATCAGATAGGTTGCATTTGGTTTTTGTACAGCACAGATGCTATGGCTCAGAAAGGGAACCTGTTCCTCTACTACCTTTCAGAGTTTAATAAGTAAACATTAATAAATGTTCTTGTAGCAATTGAAAGCACTTTTTTAATAGCCTGGTGAGGTACAAACATATACTCCTCTGTTTAACTTGCTACGTGCTCTGTACACTCCTCCGGAGGACAGACACATATTTGCTTACTCCTGCTGCACCTGCAATCAGGACTACCTACAGGACTCAATGAATGCCACTTCAAAGCCTCCTTGCCCAAAAATTTCCCGAGTTTCCTTGGGTCTCCTACCTCATCTCCTACATATAGTCACACTAGAGTATTCCACCCTTCAGAATAGATTATTCTATCACTGGAAACACAATGCAGTTATTCCTAGCACAATTCAGTTCCATGAGCTTCTGGAGACCTAGCCAATGATGGCTGATACTTCCTTAAAATTTCCATGTGCCTCCTACACCACAATATTCAGGTACATAAATATAGGCTGAACATTTGTGCAATTAGTTGAGATGCTCTGTAAAGCAGAACCCAAACTTACTCGCAGAGCTGTGAAGAACACCTTCATGTTTGGTAAACAGCAGCAGCTGCATCTGCGCAGTGCACAGAAAAGGAGATGACAAAATACTGTGTTTTACTGTGGGTATAGTAGCACACACGGCTGCACAAACCCTTCTTCTGCTCACAGCACATCGGAGAAAACAACAGTAAAATCTCAGCACTCTCAGCATTTTCATTTATGTTCTACTAATGTGACCAAATTAACCAGCCATATTATAAGGACTGTCAAAAATGTTATCTGATATGCAAGTGCACCAGCAACAACACAAGCTTTAAAAGCTTAAAAGCCATTTTGAGAATTAAACAAAGATTGACAGTATCTCTATTTTGTAGTGCCAACTTTTTGAACACTTTGCATTTGTCAAGAAACATATGATGGTGCTGGCAGCAGTTCCCAGTTAGGACTGGTCCCCTTTGTGAAAGCCACTGCCTAAACAAAGACCTAGATACGGTCTCATTGTCAACAAATTTGAAGTGTCTCTGCTCCACTGGTGAATTATTGCTATCCTGTAGAGGAGGTGGAAAGTGTGCAGGATTCTGCAGCACACACAAAATAAGCTCTTCACAGGTTTTTGGCTGTTCACATGAGCCATTCTATCACTTTTCAGCAACTCCAGCTTACATTATATCTACAGACTTACAGTAAGATGAGATAGTCACAGTATTTAAACCTTCAAACAATCTATGCTGCAAATCTGCCAGCCTCCTGTTCCTCAGAATGTTTCATCTCAGCTAAAAATTATCAGTTCAGAGGGATAAGAGCACAGAGGTATACAGATGACTGTAATGCATTCCAACAGACAGTCTTTATGAATTTTTTAGCTGAACTTTCCTCTGTCCTTGTTGTTCTTGCCAACCACATGCAGAATATTTTAGAGACAACAGCAAATCCTTGGAGGTTTACATGCACTATTCAATTCCCAACAATAAAAAATAAAAGAAAATCCTTTTTCTAGACCTAGTTTCATCTCATATTTTCCTTCATCCTAAATTATAACTAGCATCCAGTACTTGCACTGCATAGCTGAGAAGCCAGCAGAAATTGCCACATTCAATTAACACGGCAAAACTAGCAAACTAGAAACAGGATTTCATTCACTTTAATTCACTAGTTGGTTGCCATAAATACTCATCTGTAAGACATGGAATTCTGAATACTCTAAACATTATTTTCCTTTCATGAAGATGTTTGTTTATTTTGGCAGTGATTCTCTTGGGAGAAAGTCTAATGACTTCCACTACCAAAAATAAAAAAACACCCAAACAAAAAAGAAACAGAAACTACCACTAGAAAGTAAGAGAATATTAGTCTAGTGTGCTGGTTAAACTCCAGGGCACAAAGGAGAAAAAACAGAGTAGATCACTGCTTTGCATTCTTGTGACCAGAACCTATATCTTTTTAGTTTAGCAGGCTTTCATAATGGAAGTTAGGCTTTGAATAAAGCAAGAAAGCTGCCTGTCTCCTGTGACTGTTAGGATTTTTAACCTTAAAAACAAATAAAAACATAAGAAAAGGGTGGGAATAAGAGAACAAAGCAAACTATCTCAATCACTGGTGTTACTTGTTCCCACTGCTTTTAATTTTATTTCAACACAGTGACCCAAGAAAGGGGTTTTTACCCAGTTTTATCTGGATGATTGGTATTTTTTCTATTAATGAGAAAAACCACCAGGAGAGAAGGTAAGCTGTGACTCAATAGGCTGCTCACTGCTGAAAACTACTTACCAACCTCCCTCCTAAAGATGCATGACTATTATTTTCAGAGTTTAAAAAAGTCAAGAATAGAAAAACAGTGAATGAAGCACATTGATATAAATCTTCAGACCCCTTTTTCCAGTGAAACGTCAAACCTCATCATCTGCTTTTCTATATGAATAACCTGCAGTCCCAGACTGTTTACCATGTTTCCATGGGAGGAAAATGTCATTAAAAAAATCAACTTTAGGGTTAGGAGGAAGCAGTTCTAGTAAAAGTATGTGAATCATGTATTTTGTTACCAGTTAGAACAATGTGCTGTTCCTAGAATGCATATGCAAGCCCATTTCAAAGTTTAAGCTGAGCAACAAAGCAGACACATGTCACAGACCACAGGACAGCAGGCTGTGTGCTTCCCTAAACAGCCTGATCACAGGGAAGATCGAGCAGATCTGGAGCAGAACCCTTGCAAGCACTGCAGGACAGACACAGCTACCTAAACAGAGAGGGCTTACAAAGACCCTAGGAAAAGGGCTAGATATGCAAAACAAGAAGGAGTGGTAAAACAGCAAGAGAAACAAGAAACAGATTTATAATTTTTTTTTTTTTTTGTAGCTATAGAGCTTTGGAAAAGAGGTCAAATGGAGTAGTAAATCACTGCAATTGGTGAAAGGCCTATAAATATTGTGGCTGTGCAAAGAACAACTTGTTGCATTACAAGCAGGCAATGAGTACTACGCTAAGCCAATCCACAAAAGGTTTTTAAAGTAATTTACTATCTGTAACACTTACTTTTAATGGTAACATGCAAAAAAAAAAAAAAATCAAAAAAGCTGTGCTGGAATGAAAGCAGAGATACTTCTAATGTTTACATCTAATTGCAGAATATTCAAAATCACAGCCATGGTGATTTTCCAACTAGCTTATAGGAGGAAAAGAGCAGAGTCTACCACTAGTCAGAGCTATTTTCTTTTGTGTACATTAGGCTCCTGATATTCTTGTGTTCATGTTCATTTACAAAATGAGGAAGTGCTGAAGTAGCTTTGTGTACATATCTCAGTTCCATGATTTATTGTGTGTTCACAAAAACTGTAACACTTGTAGGGGTATCTGATCATGAAAAAGTATGGATCCCACCCCAAAAAAGAAGACAGACCTTTTTAAAGAAGCTAAACCCACAGACCACTCTGAAGAACACAGCATCTCAGTACAATCCCATTCAGTTCTTATAACAACTAAAGATTTTACTGTTCAAGCGAAAATCCAGACCAGTGGGCCAAAATCCTAATATTCTGCTCTTAACACTGGCCAATAGCAGATGTTATTCTCCTGGGTTAATTAAAGGAAATAACTTAAGTTGTGCATGGTAATTTCTAGAAGAGATGATAACCACTCTGGGCAAAACTCAGAAGCCATTACCTTGATGATCCCTTTCATGTCACCCAAATGGCAACCAGAGGAGCTGCTCTGGAACCCCTACAGTTTATTTTGTGTTTATATAGTTATAGCTATTTTAAATAGTTTAATGTGATTTTTTTCCTTATACTTTCTAATCTATAGCACTGCTGGTTAAACTTGCCACACAAAATTTAGCACCCACTGCATGATGCAGAACATAGGACAAGATGATTGTTGTCTTTCAGGCATCAACAAACCCAGGAGAGCTGTCAGCCCCAGCTTTACCACAGGCCTCCTAGGTGAAGACAATGTCTGGCACATTTGTTGGAATGAATAAACAGAAGCAGGTTGATTAATGGCTGCAAAAACCATAACTTATGTCTATTTTGTTCTACAGTTTGCTTTTCAACATCTGGGTTTTTCAATTTACATATTATGTACAGTGATATTGCATATGGCTTGGCATTTGTAATGTTTGTTGCCTAGTCTAAGGATTTCATCCCAGCTCCATGACTCTCTAGCTTCTTCAAGTCACTCAGGTGAGGCATGGCTCTGCCAGCATGTTCTTCTCTTCAGGCAGTTGCACTTCAGTAACAATCAGGGATTGTGGAGTCCAAGCCTCTCAGTACATCTGAAGGTCTGGAAAGGCAAATTTAGGGAGTTCCTGTGTTCCAAATTGGTGAGGTACCTGAAGGAAGCATAATACATGCTTAGCTTGCTCTTACACATTTGTTTAGGCATTTACTTTCAGACACTATTACCTTCCAACTAGTCTAATCCAAAAAAGCTCTCAAGCCTTCCCTAGAAAGGGACAGCTAAGATAAAAGAAAGCAGGAAGGAATCAAGGGAGAGAAAAACATTAACACAAGAGGGTGTGAAGGTCAAATGGTCAAAAATCAAGGAACTGAAGACTGGAGAGAGAAAACAAACTGCCAAGGACAGGCCTCAGCACTTCTTGATGGCACCAAGGTGCCAGTTAAGAGACTTGATTTGGTGCAGGAGAAGCCAGAACTTGTGGCCTCATCACACAAGGGGTCTTGTATCAGAGGCAGAAGAGCCTGCAGGAGGCTGGGTTTGATTCAGTACAACTGTTCTTGATTGTATTACAGTCAAGTAGAGTGTGTCACAGGACCAGGGACCACCAAAGACCTACTGGATTCTGCAGCAAGATAGCCAGAACTTTTCCTCTTAATCAACAGAGAGAAAGAAAGGTCAGGTTTCTCTCTCTAGAAGTACCTTTGTTAGGGGATGAATCATCCTTTGGTAGCACCTGTCTTGTGTTTGTAGAACATTAGGCAGCTAATGCAGAGTGGACACCTACTTTTTACGTGGTTAAAAATACGTGATCTTCACTCTGTGAAAGTTGATGTAACAAACATCCACATTTGGGGCGAGGGGCTACCATGCCAGAGATAAGCTGTTGTGAGGGACCTGAGCTCTCGTGTTTTGGTAAATTTAAAAAATACTTGCGTACGCCAAGACAGAGGCTTTGAGGAAGAACTGCTAGAATTTGGGCTTGATTTAAAGGTGAGGGACAGAGAAGCTGACTGCTTACAACCCCCCCCCCCCCCAAGTGAACGAGTTCCTATGCACTTTGTAGAAATAGGCAGCTGGTTATAGGACAGTGCAGTGCAGCACTTCCACCCTTGCTAGACATCGCCTGAGAACGCCCCAGGTAGAGGACAACTTCTGTTCAGGCTTGCACACAACTCAGTGTCAGGAGTATGACAGGAACACAAAGAGAAGCCAGCTGCTACCTGTTCTGCAGCTCACCAAACTAATGTTTATGAGGACTGCGCTGTGAAGCAATTCACTCTTCAGAGAGGAACCACTTCTCAGCCTGCAACATTTACTGAGCATGTGACCATCTCTAAGGCCTTGGTCTGCACTATGACTTTTTCAGCCCCTGTAAGACTGCAGAGTTCTTGAAACAAATGCCAATATAATGAATAATTCTGGAGTGCTAAGCCATAATACAGCAAAAATAATGACGTATCAATTATTCTTCTATGCTGCAAATTTCACAACCCTGTAAGATAGCACGGACTACCCAATATATACCCATACAGGTTCACAACCACATCAGAGATGAATGAAAAGGCTGAAACAACTTTTTTTCCCCCTCTACATTTTATATGCATATAGAAAACATATACAGGCTTAAGAAATAAGAATTGTTACACTGGGTCAGACCCAAGGTCTGTGGGGCAGGAAAAATGAAGCTTTCCAGTCGCTGATAGCAGGCATGGACCGATGCCTAGAGAAAAGTTCAACAGGTCAAGCACATAATGACACTTTGCCGAGGTATTCACACATTCAACAGCCGCGTATGAATTCCTTCAGCGCTGAGCTACAGCCTCCCCAGAGCACAAAGAGAGGCCGCTTGTTTCAATCTTTTCAGGGACATTTACATAGACATCAGCTTTACATCAGTACGTGCCAAACTATTTATTTGTTTGCACTGAACAGCTGCCAAGAACTGTGCTTGCACCGCATGGAGAGGGTAAAACCCCACCTTTGATACTGGAATGCCTCAGAAGGCACCACCCCGCGCCACCACACCCCAGGCCGGGTTCGGCCCGAGCCGCCGTGGGTGCCAGAGGTGCGCAATAGCCGCGGAGTGCCGCAGG
>JAHLSL010000015.1:19815382-19861079 GCA_025920805.1 Petroica traversi | reverse complement strand
CCCGGGCAGCCCCTTCCCCAGCCCCGCACCGGCCCTGGGCGGGCTCGGCCGGTCGGGCACAGGTCGTCGAGAGGAGGGTCAGATGCGAAAGTTGACACCGTGCTGCCTTTTCAGGGCTTTTGACTGACATTACTTGGATGCGATTCCCAGGATAGCGCAGTGTGTCAAGTTACTGTAGTTCTGTGACCGGTTTTAATCCGATTTTAATGGAGGAGTGTAATGATCCCGTGCTAAAATGGAAGTTTACGTTTTTCCTGCAACAAAATATTATAAGAAATCAGTGAGAAGCAAATCTATGTTAATCTTACCAGCTGTTGCATTTTAAGCCCATTTTGTTACAATAATTTGCTCAGTTATGAAAGGCTGAAGTTACATAGGCCTCATCGTAATTTTTTTTTTCATTCTAATACAAAGCTGGTCAGATGCAATCAGTGGGGATTAATTTCTATCAGAATTGGAATCTCACATTGTGTGCCAGTTCAAGAACTGATTTCAGTGCATTATGATTAGGAGCTAGTTGTCATTAACATTTATAATAACCTTCTTCAAATAAATTCCAAACGATTCTCCAACAGTGAGGTGTACAGGAATTTTCTCTCACTTACAAGTTGTAGGTATACTTAAACAGTGCCGTGACTGCATAGCTAGCAATATTAGAGGCTTGTTAACATTGGCATTATCTCTTAAGGTCTGTTTCACAATAGAGTGCTTGCCTCTCCCAAAATTCCAACGCAAGTATTCAAGTTTTACAATGTAATTATCTATAATTATACAGAATAGGATGTTTTCCTGATTACCTGACCAAGAATGGCTTTAGTGGTTTTTTGGTTTGTTTTCTGGGGGTGGGCATGGGGGGGGGGGTGTTGTTCCTATTTTATCTTTGTGTCTTCAGAAAGTTATTTTTCACCTGATACATAACACATTGTCATGCTTTAATTTTTTAAGTTATTAGAATTGCAGGTTGAGGGTTGCTTGCAGCAAAGCTTAGAGATAAAAATAATGTGTTTTCACTTTGCAGAACTGAATTTAGAATCATCACACACACCCCCCACTCCATTTCTGTGTTTGAGGAGAAGCGTTTCCAAGAACAGTCAGATTTGAGACTACTAAAGATAAATACAGTTCTTCACTGTCAGTCATGCTCAGTGGGTCCACCTCTTGGTAATATGGCAACCAGTATAGGTTACTTTTAGCAGAAGTTGTAGTTTAGGAATAAAACTTAATCCTTTAAAAGTCTTCTGTCTGAAAACTACTTCCATTTTCATATTAGAGAATATGGTGCACTTATAAGTGTATTTAGGGAGGTGTAAGATACACCTTAACTGGATAGGAAAAAAATAATCTAAAAAAATTCTCGAGTACACCCTGCAGAATCCTACAGATTCATTACTCCAGAAATTATTTCATTCATTACTCCAGAAATATGTTAGCCGTGGCTTCAGAATGATGCATTTTTAATGTGGAAATGTTAAGATAGCTCCTTCAAACAGATTCTCTGTACAGTAGTCTGTTCTTTTTGCTCTTATATGGTAATACTGAGACAATGATATTCGAAATACTGTGGTGGGGGGGGAATGAAATCTGCCATTTGAATTTTAATTTTTGAATTTCTACTCATGGTAGTGAAATACTAGTACTCACTGAGTAGAAATAACTATTAGCAGAAATATAAATACTGTTTTAATAATTATTTTTAATTTACGTATTTGAAATTCTTCTGTTACTTGTGCAGAGATCTCATCATACAATACCAAGTAACATATGATAAAAACCAGTCTCAGATTTTTTTGTAATTTGTTTTTACATCCTGGAATTTTTCTTCTGCATAGCTTCAAAAATGCTACCAGTTACTAAAATAGTCAAAATTGCCTGCACAAGTACTACAGTGTTTATTGTGGAGATGTATAGGGGTATAGGAATAACTTTTTAAATGAAGCTGTGTTTTCTGCCTTGCCTCAGTAACTAATTTACATGTTATTAGAGGAGAGTGTTTTATAGAAATCTCTGCGCATTTCTTACTTGGTGGTTGGTTGTTTTGAGGTTTGCTTTTTTTTTTAAGTAGAAAAGCATTTCAAGGATTTTCAAAATAATATGAATTAATCTTTCTTTTTTAGCCTCTTCTGAAGCAGTCACCCTGGAGCAATCAGAGCAGTGGCTGGAGCACAGGAAATATATCCTGGGGAGGAATGCATGGCAGAGACCATCGTAGAACTGGAAACATGGGAATTCCAGGGACTATGAACCAGATCTCTCCTTTGAAGAAGCCCTTTTCTGGTAATGTCATAGCTCCTCCTAAATTTACTCGCTCAACTCCATCACTGACACCAAAATCGTGGATTGAAGATAATGTTTTCCGAACTGACACCAACAGTAATACTCTCCTTCCTTTGCAGGTAAGGATGGTATGCCTGGTGTGTTCATAGTCTTGTGTAGCATTTTTACTTCACTCATTTTAAATGAGAATTAAACAGGGGCTTCAGCCCTGATACGTGGTTTGAAAATGGGGCTTCTGTATTATTTTTAGTCTTATATTGCAATTAATGCCCACGTGTTCAGTGTCTTTAGCAATATATGATTCTCACAGTTGAGTAAGAATATTGTCAAAAAAAGATACAAACTGTAGGCACTGATGAAGTAATAAAATATAGTATGTTTAATTCAGCAAGTATTTTATACTTACAATAATGTTTGTATTCTTATAAATTCCTTTAAACCCCCGGATTTTTTTTTGTTTTGTTTTTTCCTTCTATGTAGGCTTTCTTACTTCTGTAGATGGTTCTGTAGTCTTTGTCATGTTCATCTTTTACTGGTATTCTAGGCTGATGTTTGCATGTTAGTAAGATTTTTTTTCTCCACATTTTAGCACCTTTTATGTTTTGTTTTGCCTGGAAGTCCTATGATTTAGAAGTGTTATAGCAGGGACCTTTCATTTGTCACAGTTGTGACTACATTTGAGTTGTATACGCATAGATGGCAATGTAATGCTTATGTAGCTGAAGTAGTGGCAAAAGGGTGCTCCTTGGAACTTGATTTCCCACTAGAATTCTGGTTTTTCTTACCCTTTTTCTGGTGAATTTGGCACAGGTGGCCATGTCCTGACTCTTTCCAGGTGCGCTCTGATACTTGCAATGTTTTCGAAGCTAACGTGACTTTTGGACATGCCAAAGTTATGCTGAAGTGTATACATTTGGACCTGAAAACTTACTGTCCATGCTGTCACATCAGATTCCATTCAGTAGCCTTGCTAGCCGGAATATTGTAGTTGAATAATTTCTGTGTGGGTAGAAAGATGGGAGAAAAAATGCAGTATTCTTCCAGAATTGGGTTCCATTAAGGAAAGGAGATTACGGATAAGTAATGCTTTGCAGTGCAGGGCAGCAAGAACAGGAGAAAATAGGCACTGAAATCTGTCCCAAAGATGTTAACCTAAGGAACAGGTTTGAAAATGTTAATGCCGTCATATGTTGAAACTGCTGTGACAGTTTCAATGTCACTGGAATTCATGTGCAGCTAAGCACAAGTTGTGAATGTGTTTGCTCATCCAATGTGCCTTACAAGTCCGTGTGGCCAATACTTTGAACTTTCAGAAGCTTCTACAGCAGTTACTGAACACAGACAAAATCATTTTATGTCTAAACAAGTATCTTGTGCATTTAGGCTATTGTTTAAATAATTTCTATGTAATAAGGTAGGGAAGAAATCATTGCATTTTGATTTTTAGAATATCTTAATGTTTCTGTGTAAGGGTTGGGGAATTTTTTTAAGGGATAATGTCAAAGTGAGAAGTTGGGCATTCTTAATTGTTGGTCACACCTCTGAGTACCAGACTCACCAATTAAATAGGCCTATTTGCTATATTTATGCTGTTGATCTGTCTATGCTTAAATCTCCCTGACACGTATAGAGTCATAGTTGCAGAACACAGTAAAAATAAACCTCTTTGAAGGATTTCATTGTTATCTACTGTGATTGTATAGGAAATACTAGATGTTTCCATAAATTATTTTGCTACACTGAAATCGTGTTCTTACTTTTCAGTTAGTACACTATTGTTACATGATTAATTCCTTGTGATGACTGTTACATTTTGCAAGTCATAATGAAAAAGTTAAATAGAGCTTGGAGCTCGTGCTTCTTTTAATCAGGATTTGTTGGCAATTGCAATGCTGTCAAACACCCATCTTGCTGATTTGTACTGTGCTTGTCTCCTTCCATAAAAGGCTGTGGTATTTAGATTGAGGGTTCTTAAAGATACAGTAGCAATTTCAGAAAATACTTAGAAAGTAATACTAATTAAACTTTGTGCTGTTTGGAAAGTCTAGCACAAAAGCATTTATGTGTGTGTAGAAGTTAATCTCTCTCTTCCAAGCTTCCACCGAGCAAACACATCTTAACATGTGTGCTGGGTGCATACTGTATCATTCGTGGGTTTGCAGAATACTTTTTTTCTTTGGGCTAACTGCAGTAATAATTTTGTAGGGAAGGGGACAAAGCACCTCTTATCCAAACTTTAGCTAGCTCAAACTTAACAGTTAAAAATAGCTTAGAAAAGCCAGTGCTCTCAGGTACTTTGTGTAGATCTTTAGCGTTCAGCTACCATTTTTTTAAAAATGCTATTTATTTTTGCAAAGTCCAGATAACAGTCAGCATGTCAGCTGCTTGTCCATTTTCTGAAAAAAAAAGTGTACCTCATGCAAGCAGATAAACCACAGGGGAATTGTATGCAAATTCGAAGCTTTGCCCTTCCATCAAAGTTCTTTATTCTTTGGTGTTTGCATTGATGGGTGGGCCCCAGAATAGAACTGACATCAATTCTGATGAAAAAAACATTTCTTGACATTAAACTAATATGCCAGTGACAATGAATGTCATTACTGATAACTGAGTAAACTATTATGGGTATTGCCTGTAGGGATGAAAGCCATTGTTTTTTGGTGGTTTTTTGTTTGTTTGTTTGTTTTTGGGGTTTTTTTTTTTTTTGTACTGCCTAGTTAAAACTGCAACGTACCCCATATGAAGTTAATTCACAATGGCCACGTTAGTTGCAGCAAAGCTGCTTTTGCTTACAGGAGTTATGAAAGACATCTCTTAGGATTTTTTTAAAAAATCAGCAGTTTGTTTCGGTTTTGGACATGCCTCACTATGAGGCTTTTTTGCCCTTCTCAGGATTTTAGGATAATACAAGTTGCATCAAATAAAGTTGTTTCATAGACATAAAAACCTGTAGATGTAATTTTGTCCAAGTTCAGCCATACTGCTTCCACCAATATAGGTACTTATATAGGGAAGAGTTGTTGCCTTGCGCTTGAATCATTAAAGTTAGAAATCTTGTCAGGTATTGACACCGTACAACTTAAGCATTTAATTGAGGGGCCTATTTCTCTCTCCTTAGAGAGAATCTAGGTTCCTTATTTAGATAATCTAATTCTCTAGAAGAACATACCTGGCACCACTGACCTTACACAGCCCCTGGGATTCCACTTTAGGCACTTACATTGCATTTCAGAAAGTCAGATAATATGAATATTCTCTTTCATTCCCTGACCCAAGGTACATAAAAACCCCAGATTATAGGGTAAAGAGCTGAAAATATATTTCTAAACCTTTTTTCAAGTGTTTTTCCCCAAAAAACATGCTACAGGTGTTTCTGTGGATAAAATGCAAGGACAGAGATCAGTGTTTTCTTTATCCACTTTTGTTTTACACTCCATGTATGAGGAGAATAATCAACTATTTCTAAATTTTTACCTTTTTTTTGAAAATTTCATTATCTACTAACTTATTTTGATGCAAACTTAGTGTCTTACTGTCTTGCAAATAATCTTACTAAAACCTGTTAAAAATGTTTAATAATACACATCAGTGTTCAACTATTTTCATTCTAGTAAAAACACTGCCTTCTATTAACATGAATTTAACTTCTATGACTCTTTTGAAGTAAGGAAATGCACTGCGTGTCTCCGTGGTTTTCACCTTGATTTGTCCTTCCTGTTTGTTCAGACAAACAGTGTGTAATGTTCATGGTCCTAAAAGCTGAGCGTTCTTATTCTGTGTTTAAATATAGCTCTCCAGCTGGGGATTGGTATGGTAAGGTGGCATCTTGCACAAATGCAGATTTTTCTTTTTCTATTTCTTTTTGAAATGTGCTCAAGTTTTGAAAGAAAGCAAATCTCATGAAAAACAAAATGAGGTTTAAGATTGCATGTCACAACAGGTGTTAGTTTTAGATATTTAATTTAAGCTGCTGTCAAGTTCTTCTGCCTTAGAATCACTTCCATTTGAAGTGTTTCGAATTTTCAATATGACAGTTTTTAGTTCAGTTTAATACAGCTTTACATTTTCAATGGCTGATCTAGATGATACACATACCATTGAATATTAGGTGAAGAACAAGTTGTTAAAGTTGGGTTCTTAATTCCATGTTTAGAGTGCTGAATGTGTGGCCCATTCTTTCAAAAGTGCTGAGTTTTTGGCAGCTGATGTTATACTTGAAGGCATTGAGATTATCTAGCTGCAAAGTTTTCTTACTCTTTAGAGTAGTATAATTGTCCAAACTCTGATCTACAAGCCAGGCCTTACCAGTTTATTTTTGCTGAGGCTATGCTGGAACAGAACAGTTTCAGGATTTTTAATGCAGTGGATTGATTGCCTGGGACTGATTAAAATAACACACACAGCCAGATATTTGTGTTTGAGAACCATACTGGGATATCTCTAATTGGGGAAAGCAGTCTATGGCCATGCTTCCAACTTCAGGATCGCAATTTTGAATAAATAGTATTAGGAGCTGCACAGATTAACCATTCAAAGGAATCAATTAGTGTGAAGTTTGTAGGGCTTACCATACCAAATGTGTTTATGACTTCATGTGAACTAAGAATTTTCTCTTGTTATTTAAATTTGCTTCAGTTATACAGTTCATTCTATCAGTGCAATACAAAATCAGAGTTAGGAAAATATTTAATGGCCGTGGTAGTATTGCAGTGATTTTTATGCTGAGTAGCTTATCTCACCTTGTTCTCTGCATTAAAATTAATGTGTTCTTACCTAAGGCCCATCCAAAAGTATATGCTATATGTGCTGATGTATTTGTGTTTAAGTACTCAAGACTGTATAGCTATTTCTAGATGTGGGACAGGGGTGTGAGAGGCTCAAAACTTGAGTAACAACTTCTCTTTCAGATGCCAAATGTCCCTTTTGTTGTTTCATTGAAACTATTAATATACTAATTTTCTGGATTTGCTTTGTAAGTCAAGTTTGCCAAGACTTTAATCATTTTCATAGTCTGGTGCCTGGTTTCCAGGTTATGAATACATATCCCTGAGCTGAAATGCTCCAGTACTGGGATTTGTTTGTTCGTTTTTAAATGCTTCTGGAACTGGGAAGTAGGAATGTCTTTGCCACAGGACCTGTTCTTGGTGCATTTGAGGCTCAGTTTGATTACCTTGTGTAGCTGATTGTGTATTTTAACTTTAAACACTTTGTTGTCAGGTTGACCATTCACATCTTTAGTTCATCTTTACCACTAATAACAGTGTAAAAAGTAACCAAGCAATTTTGTGGGTCTGCTTTAAGCCTTACTCCTTGCTTTTTTATAGAATTAAAATTGTAGTTTCAATAGATTTTCATATTAAGTTTCTCATTTACACTAGTTATGGTTTCAACAAGGGGCTTATGATTATAGTATATCCTCACTAAAATGAGAATGACTTGAAGTTCAGATGTTGGCAGAGATATTTTAGAATATCTATGTAGGAATCGGTAGGTTATTATTGCGAACATTAACACCGAATACCATATTCAAGTACTTTTTAAAGTGTGTATACTTTATTACTAAATCAGCTGTCACTTTCTAGTCTTAAAGCACATTTTTATTCGGGGTCAGGTTTAAGGTATAAAAATAGAACTTGTTAACATTTTAGTTGAGAAAGCAGTTTTAAAAAGGTATCTTTAATTTAGCTTTTAACAAATTCAGTTATTTCATCAAGATCAAAATTAGAGTCCTTTTTGAAGCCAAGTAACACCATATTTGAAATTACTATAAGCTTTATGACTTTTGACTTCAGCTCCCATCTTATGGTGCTACATTTCTTTAGAATACAAAGAGACATATAAAGATCATTTCTAAAAGATACTACCAGTTACAGATTTTAATACCTATGTTAACATTCTATTTTTTTACTTCAAGTAGTCCCACAAATCAGTAGTTTGAAGCAGGTGTCTGAAATTCAAAGGTGTCAGATTTCTTAACTATGAAATAATGTTTGTGGTTAGAAATTAGCAAAACTATTCACCACTCAGTAGACTTGGTCCTTGTGTTTGCTTTATGCATAAGTGACAATATATAAGCTTAGAGATATGACGGCAGTTTCTGCAAATGCTCAAACAGGATAATTTTACATAAATTGCCTGGGTATACATAGAAGTCCTAAATAGAATATGCCAAGAAAAACTATTTGTTTGTGAATTTAGTACTAAAACTTGTTCTTCAGAGAAAGCTGCCCCCTCTCCCATTTGTGTATATTCAGATACATGGCTTGGACTACTTCTCAAACGCACTCTTTAGGTGTACTTTGCATGACATTGCCAAAAGCTCCTTATAGCACTTGTATTCTGTGGGAAGGATACTTTGTGCTTCTCCTATTCCTAAAATAACTACCACATTTCTGTAAGCTTTCTTACATGGATAGTTTTGTACTTAACCACATAACTCAGAGTCTGTAGTTGTGATTCTGAAATGGGAAAGGCAGGTCAAGCAGGATTCCGATGTTTAGACAGTTAAAAGTAAAAATCTAATCTGAGAATTTTTAGAGCTTGGGAGAAGTTAACTATCAGCTCTGAGGGAAAAGAGCTAGTGTTATGTTGTGACATTCCACTGAGATACACAGCAAGAGTTCACTTGCTTCTTAGCACAGCACTTATGAGCCACAGAGCTGAAGGAAGTGAAGAATATTTTATGGTAATTCAACTTTGACAAAAGGTGCTTTGGGAGTAAAGACGATAGAAAATGTTTATTAACATACATGCTTAGGTATCAGTGCACTTGCACTAGTGATTATCTTTAGTTTCATTACTTCAGCATGGTTGATAAGCAGTTATCTTAGAAAACAATCTGGAACCATCTTTAAGGCAACATGGAAATAGTTTTAATTTTTGGGACTACTTCCATGTTGTTTTAAAAGTAGGTCCAGATTGTTTTAAAAGATAACTGCTTATCAGTTGTGTTGAAATAATTAAACTATAGGTAATCCTAATTCTTGGGACTGTTTTCATATGGATGGAGATCTGGAACAATCGTGTTCTGTGGTAGTGATTTTTGTGCTTGTCGCAAAAATTGACCAAAACCATAGTGGAAGTTTTCTGATTTAGAAGTGCCTGCTGTAGTGGAATTGTCCCCTTTCAACAGACCTTTCTAGAAAATACTTGCTGGTGTGTGACCTACATTACTGAAATACTTTTAAGTTCTGCTTTGAAGTTAAAGCTTCGTATTTGCATAGATGATAATTCTTCTTTTGAAAGAAATGGTATACCTATTTGGGGAGCTCAAAGCAGTGAGGTAGCATTACAAAGCTGAAATGCACAAAGATTTAAAGTGAACCTTGTACCCAAAGAATGACTTATTCTTTTAGAGATAGTTAAGTTTCAGATAATATTGCTTTACAGCATGCAATTCATCAGTGTCATTTGGAATGGAGATTAAAATTTTGAAGTACTGATTACCAAGACACTACCCAAACTCACGAGTGGGTAGTGTGATGTGTGGGATAGTGGGATGCAATTCCTGTATTTAAATCCTGCTGTACTTTAGTGTATCCACAATGTTTTGATGTTGTGCAGTGCCTGCCCATTGTACGTTTCCACTGCCCAAAATTAAGTAATACAATTCAAGTTAACAAACCACAAACTTTCTAAGGTGTAGGATGGGTAGAGCTTATTATTTCTTCTGCTTCTAGCAGAGCAAACCCTTTGCTTTAGATACACAGAACTTTCAAAATCGAATGATGCAAGGGTGCAGTTAGAATCGTTGCACCGTGTCACCCAGTGGAGCAGTTTACAAATAAATTGCAAACACATGTTCCATGTTTTACTTTTCCATTTTTCTTTAAGATCTAGGACAAAATAACCCAGTTTTAGGAACCCTGGTTGAGCCTTTTCTTAAAGGTTCCTGCTCCACAGAGTGTCATTAAGTCTGTAAATAATGACCATTTCCCAGACAGTCATGTGTTACCTTAACCTTAAAAAAAAAAAAAGAAAATATGTAATGAGCCTGTAACAAAGATAAAACACCAGATAGGGTTCAGTCTGGTTTTTTTTCCAATACTAGTTCTTTTCCCCTGTTAGCTATAGAGGTAGCAAAACGTGTTTTGTCTTTACTCAGCGTTGGTTTTTGTAAGAGCATTTACTATCTACCAACCAGTGCCTTAAAGTGAATTTAAGACTTCATTAAAAATCCTGTGAGATACCTTCTGAATGGTAGGGATCAGTAGGGAAGAAATCCACCTTGGTCACTGCTCACACCTTCTATAGAAACAAGTTTCCTGTGGTGAGCAGGTTCTTTTCTTTGTGCTGTTGAGAAACAAACCTGTAAGGGCATGGAAGCAGATTAGTCACTTCAGTTTCATTTTGGTGGTTCTCAGGGCAACTAAACAGAATAAAAGCCATCCAGTCCCAAAATAAAGGTTACTGTGAATTAAAATAGTGCTGGTGACTTGTTGGCACCCAAACCAGGTTGAAGGTTGCCTCACGAAGTGTCAGTGGTGTTGGTTTGAGATGTGGCAGGAGACAAGAGAAACCTACTTTTAAATGTATCATTAAAATTGTCCAAAGGCTTCCAGAAATACTAATTTGATCAGATCCTTTATTTTCTAAGAGTGCTTTTCCAACAGGACCCCATTGCTCTTAATAGTTCTTTGAGGTGGAGAGAGGTGGGACAAAAGCCTTCTGCCTCTTGCTCCCACCATTGACTAACCTTTCTAAGAGATGAAAGTAAAACCCTGATCTCATCATGGGAAAGCTGATCATAAGTCATAGTGTGTGATTCATAGAAAACTTCTGTTCCCAAGCTTGCTTTTTTACTCCTTCAATGTGAAGAATACCTGCTTGCTGAGGACGTAGTTTGAAATGAATCTGGTTCTGCTGAGCTGTCATGGAAAGTCACAGTGAGGTGTGGGTCATATACCTTCTGTCCCCATTACGTACATACTAAGTGAATGGCTGTATATTTAGGGAATTTCACTAGTCCTGGGATGTATATCAGTTATTTCATCTTACTCTGCTGAGTTACTGTAATGCAGACAAAAAGCAGCAGTAAAATTAAGGCATGATTATAGGATTTAAATGCAGTACAGTCTAGCCAGAAGCCTTGAACGTAGAAGAGATTATAGTTTTACACATGCTATTTTCAGTTTCCGAAAGGTATCCCAGAAAGACCAAAGGATTTAGAAGTCATCTTTTTCCTGTGTATGTCACTTAAGTGTATTGGAAGACATGCGAGAAAATGTCTGGGGTAAAACAAAATCAGTGGAAACATTTTTAGTTCATTGCAATAGTTCTTATTACTGTCAGTGAAAATGTTTATAAAGACAGTATGGTATCATGTTTAATATTAATGTGTAAAAGAAATTGTCCTCCATAAGGCTGATAGATTTGTGAAATTTCCTTTTCATAGGTTAACTTTAATTTTCCACCCTTTAACCATTAAGTGCTGACCATTTGTAACTCGAGTCTTTGTATGCAAAGTCTCCGAAGCCGGAAAGTGCAGCCTCGGCAGGAGCTGGTGGCCCATGCCAGGCACTTGGCCAAGCACCAAGAAAGTGCTCTCTTTCATGTGACATGACTGTCCTTCTTGTCCTGTAGTTCCCCACCTTCTTCACTGTTTACTTGTGCATGAAATGAAATTGAACTCTTGCAGGCATTAGTCTTCTTCATTAATCAGCCTAATGCATAACTGTGCTGTGGAGCACTAGAACTGATTCAAGCAGTTCTGAAGGAAATGCAATCACAGGCTGTCACATGCATACACAGCATTTTTAACCCTACATCACGCAGAGTTCTTCACACTGCATCTATAGTTTTATATTTGGATGCTGTTAAAATCACTTAATAAAATCAGATCTTACTTTGTATTGTTGTCCATCTCTAGAGTGTCTGAGTGGCCAGCTTTTAGAAGGAGCCTGTGTTTTCCTTTCCAGTTTTTTGTTAAAAACTGCAGAATTTGTATTCCAATACTAAGGCTTTTGTTTTCTTTTAGGATCGAAATAGAATGTATGACAGTCTGAATATGCACTCTTTGGAAAACTCCCTTATTGACATTATGAGAGCAGAGCATGATCCACTTAAAGGTATGTTATTATGCTAAATAAAGAAAAAAGGGTCATTCTGCATATTTGAATTAATACTGATTGTTAATTTAGATTTTAGATATTAAAATGGCAAATGAACTATTTCCTCCCTCGAATGAAAGCTCAATCTTAAGCTGTCTTTTACTGAAAACATTGTTTCACAGCTGCTTAAAACAAATCCCTCCCAGTGTTGCCAGTTCCCTTTCTCTGCGGTGGAAGCTGAAAAGAGAACTAAGTCCATTGATAAAATTAGGTTTTGTCCTTTAAGTATATTTTCAAATCTGCTGGAGAATACTAATGTGTCCTATCTGAAAAAGTCCAGAAATACAGTTGGCTTTAGAATGCTGGTTCCTCTTACCGTTCTGGGCTTTACTAAATCATTTGGCCACAGTAGTAAGGACATAGCTAGCATGTGGGCTTCCATTTGAATTCCTCTTTTCACTGTCCATTAACTCATTCTTGTGAATTCTGTTTTTCCATACTTTCTCAGGTAGCATTTACTATTGAACATTGGGGCAGGGAAACAAAATCATTTTTACTTGGACTGATCAGATGTTACTTCATTTGTGCTGTTCTAATTAGACTAACACAATCTAATTTTAAAATTATCCAAGACGTCAGGCTTGCTTTGTAGAAATTAAATCTCTGTATTGAAGCAATTGGAAAAATAAAACAATCAAACTTTTTTGCAGCATTATTTACTGCCATCAATTCTCCATTTCTAGAGGCTGCTATACTTATTATATATAACATTAGCGCAGAAGGGTCTGTTGTTCCCCTAATTTGAAGGACACCTTTCTAGTCTTCTCATGATTCTCATAAGATTGTGTAATCAATTGGAAGACCTGTAGCATTCACATAGCATTTAATAGTATTTTAAGATTTAAAATAGGTAGCCAAATATTTTGAGTTTTTTCCCCAAGCTGAAAATCTCTACAGAGCAACTTAAGTATGTGACGTTTACTTAAACAGTTAATTTTCCTTGACTTTAAAGTAAGTAGAAGCCAAAATTACATTTCTTAGGCGTTTTAAAATCTGATCTCTTCTTTCATACTGCCTAGAGAGAATTAATTCCATGTTACCGATTTCATAATTTAAGTCCATTGTTAAATTCAGTTTCTGTCTATTCCACATGTTTGCAAAACATTATTAAGTGACACAAAAGGTTTGAAACCTGTAAAAATTAGCCCAGTGGTAACTGCTGTGTGCTAAAAGCATGCATATCTCGTCAAAGATGAGGTGACCAGGTGTATCATTTCTGTTACAGAGCATTCTTGCTTCTATTTGCCACACTCAGGTGGTGACTACTTCTTTCCTTGTGTGAAAGCTACTGTTAGGCATCAAGCTAGAGAATGCAAATCTTCTACTGCAATGTACTGCCATTGGCACCTCTCACATTCCTGAAGGTGAAAACCAGTCTGTTTTTTCTTTCTCTACATGTGACATGACAAATGGAAGGAATTACTCAGTTCCCCCGCCATCTCACTGTTTTAATTTTGGCTCTGTAGTGCAGAAGATATTTCAGAGGCACAGTGAGCACAAAAAATAACAATTTTTATTTTTATTCATCTCTTCGTGTTTCATTATGTTACAATAGATGAAAATTATGTATTTCCAATAATAACTTTCCAGTGACAGTAAGACAAGACAAAGCTTTAAGACTTGAAAGTAAATTTGTTTCATACATAGATACCTTGAAAAACTCTGTAGTTTCCATCTGTGCTTTCTAGGGAAATGAGAATATGGTGTCAGTCTACAGTTGAGAGATTTCTCTTTTTTAACAGTTTAACAGTCATGTTCTTGCAGTGAAAATTCTGCTAAGTTTTATGTTTGAACTAAAACAGATGGAAGCCATAGATAGTGATGAACTCAAAGGAAACCCATTTTTCTGTTCGAGTGCCAGAGAACAATGCACATGCCAGCTGAATTTAAATAGAGTAATTGTGTGCTGCTATTTAAGTTGATGGATAAGATATTTTTTCTCCATGGATGTGATTTCAGCTGAAACAGCTACATTATTAACAATAAGGCACCAGAAATGTTCCTTACAGACTGAATATAGGAGGAAGATACCTCATGGCATATCAGCCTTTTTGTTCTTCTCTACTGTCTTCTGATTTTTTTTCACCATTAATTGGAATTTCTGTAATTTCTGAGCAACTTTAGCTTCTTTTTTTTCCTGTCAGCTGTGGAATTTTAATTTGGTTATATCAGTCTCTGTGACTTTTCACCACAGAAAATCTAACGTAGACTTAAAACTCCATCATATTTGCTTGCAGAATGCACAGGATTAAGAATATTATTATTATTATTTGCTGTTTTGTTGCTCTTATTAATATATAATATTTTGTTGTAACCAATGAGTATTTTTTAACTAGAGAATATTTTTATGACAAGTTTTCAAGTAAATCTAAGCACACTGAAACAATGCATCTTTTATATCTGATCACAGCAGTAAAATGAAAGTCCCTGGAATTTTAAGCACATGTTTCAGATTTAGCTGCTTACAATATCTGGAGTATGACTAAGCATCTTGTCTCAAATTTTGCACAATGCAGAACAGACAGTCTGTGTACTGGCTCATAGCTTCAAGTTTTGCATGTCAATATCCATTTTAGGAGCAAGTCAAATTTCACCACTTTTGCTTTCATGAACTTGAAAAATAATTATTTCAAATATGATTCACTAAAAGCTAAGTTTATGCCTGCCAGAGAATTGTTTATAGATGACTAGTTTTGGCTTCACTTAGACAAAGTTTTGTCATTACAACACACATGATCAAAAGCAAAGTAATTTCTAGCTTTCGATAAGATATTTTCAAGGTAGGGTAATAGGGAGAAGATGTTTGACTTCACTAATCATTGCAGCAGAAATACTGATCACATTAAAACTAATCTTTTCCATGCAGCTTTCTTGAAATGCATTTCATAACAAGTCCCTAAGTAATGTTTAAGATTATTCCAGTGAAATAAAAACAAAAGTTTAATTAATTAATTTTTATGTAATTGTTTTTAAGTACCCTTTTTATTTCTCTGGTAGTTCTTAAAACAATTGAGAGAAGAATTAAAATACTGATAGCCTTACACGTATAGGTATTGCTCGTATAACTCTTCAGACATACCACTTGCGTACATGCTTTTCTTTTTTACCCTTCTACTCCCCCAAATATCAATGCATTTTGCTGTCAAGAAGCAGGAAATTCAATGCATTTGGGCTGAAACAGATTATGGAGAAAGCTTAGGAGCATTGGTTGTATTTTCTGTGCAATATCTATTAGTATTGAGGAGACTGATTTAATGGAATTCAGTATCTGCTGTTTTACACATCTTTTTGGTGAAGATTGTGGCGCATAGAACATTGTCTTTCTTTGCATAAGGGAAGTTTAGCTTCAGAGGCATTTGTTTTATATTTTGTGTTATGAAGCTCTAATGTTTAAAGCTACAGTTTCTTCCTAGAGTAATTCGAATTGTGCTCAGAAAAGAATTTTTGAGACTGAATAAAAGAAAAGAGGAAAAAATTCTCTCCCTAGTCATGTGAAAGGCTTTGAAATCTTACGTACACATTTTTTCTTCTTTCTGTCATAGAAACTTTTTCTGATAAAAGAATATGTTTAAGACTGAGAGACTGATTTGTCTGAATAGATGGACTATCAAAGACAACCCATTTGGCCTCGTTCTGACTTGCATAATTCATACGCAAGCATTGGAAAATGCAGTCTCTAGGCTTTCTGTAACTAGGTGTTGTCCAAACACGGGTTTGTACTGTTGTCTTAACTACTCTGATTCCAAAAACTGTGCTTTCTGAAACTGCTGTGATCCTCAGCCATTCTCTCTTACTGGGAAAAAGCTTGACTTGGAAGCTTTTATTCTTCTAGTCAGGAGATCTCTTGAAATAAAGGAAAAGGGGTAAGGACATTCTCCATCTCCATCTCTTCATACAGCACATTAAGACCTTTTTTGAAATGGGGGGGGAGTAGACAGGAAATATCAAAGTTGTGAATCTGTGAGTTGGTGATGTTTAAAGCAGTAATGTTTTAAATATATGGCGATTCCTCCAACAGTTTAGTTAAATAGAAATAGAGAGTAGCATTTCTAAAAGTAGATGTAAATTTGCTTTAAAATTAAAAGTGAATATGCTGAGAAGAAGTTTACAAAAATTTAAATTTCCACTGCCCCTGTCAGTAACATGAGATTACAGAAATGTTGTTAAAACTAAGTTTGTTACTCTTTCCTCATGGTTTGGATTAGCAAGACTCTTAATTGGATGCAGTGGATAAAGTGGCCCATCAAAATTTATATGAAGCTTTTAAATCTTTTTCTGCCCTTGATAAAGAATGCTTGGAGAAATAGGCGTGAGCAGGCAGCTTTGTTAATATGAATTACATTCAGATAAGGAAGAGGAGGCTAGGTTTAATAGAACCCTAGTGGCATAAGAAGTGTCAGGTATACTTGCTGCTTCTTAGCAATGCTAGTTTCAATTTAGCCACAATACATGAGAATTTTTCATTAGCAGTAATATGGTGAAATTGCAAGTTCAGGTTTGCCTAGAGAAAATTTCTGTAACATGATCTTTCTGATACAGAATGGCACTGGATTTGTTCCAGATAGTAGCAGCTTACAAATTTGGATTCAGTAGAGAGATAGTGAATTAATTACTTTCCATTTTTCAGGAATTGACTAAGTCTATTATTTAAATATTAAATATTCTCTATTGGTAGTTGATTTTAAACTATTCAATCATGTTTATTGTTAAAAGTACTTTTTTAGGTAGGTGGAGGCTACTGGAACTGCTAGAAGACCACTGAATGGTTTCTACAGTTCTAGATTACTGATATTGAAACAGGATGGAATTAGGATTTGTGCCTTGTTCTTAAAATGGTATCTTTTTTTTTAGTGCATCAAACAACATACAGTGAAAATAGCCAGCTAGAAAGACTTATGTGATAGAAGCAAAGTAAATTGTTACAAGATGGTGCTCCTATCATCTGTGTTCTACATACTGATGTTTGAAGTGAGGTTTAGTATAGTAAATGTCCATTTAACTAGAATAATCTGTTAAAAAATACTGTGATCTGAGCTCTATATAAAACTGATCTTGAACCCAGTTCCACATGTGAAATGTTCTGAATTTGTTATGTCATGAAATTCAGGTGAACAGCCTAGAAAATTGTGCATTTTACTTCAAGAGATTAAGCTGAGGGATAAGAAGCTAAATTAACATTAAAATAAGTAGCAGTGATTGCATTTTGGAAAAGTAAGCAAACATTTTGTTTAAAATGTTCTTAAAGCTGTAAGTCCAAGTGCTAGACAGGTAGCAAATACAGTGGTTTAGTTCATCAGAACACAATAATGCATAATTTCATTGAAATAACCATGTAAATAAGACTTAGATCTATCAGTACAGCAGTGTACTAAATATTGCATTAGTTGTTTTCCTTTCTAACCTTGAAATCCTTCATTATCTGAGTTAGCAAATTCATCTCCCCAACATCCAGACGAGGTTTTGGGCTGCAGTGGTGGGCGCAGGTACCTGGTGCAGTCTCTCCCTTCTACTGAAAGTCGTTTATTATTTCAGCTTGGCATCTGTGTTTCAGATGCACCTTACTTCTGAATAATAGCTCTGCTTTTGCAGAGTTATAAATCTAGAATTTACTGGTTTTAGACGTTTTCCTCCCCAGGTGTTGACACTGGTGGGCTTCTCTCTCCTGCTAGGCCTTAAATCTGACTTCTGTTTATGAAGTAATAACAGGGAAAAAATCCCCATCCTTTGTCTCTCTTGCTCAATTGGAAGAGAGGGTAAAATCAGACAGGCAGAAGGACAGTAACCGTAGACTCAAGGAAGTTTGCAATGTGTATATTTGCAATTTATTTTTTGGCAGAAAACTACCCTGTTGGGTTCTTAAAGGAGAACAGCAAAACATAAACCTTTTATTTACAGATTTACAACAAAGTGTTTTTTATTTAACCCCAAAGATGTCCCTTGGGACTCAGAACTATTTCAAGGAATTTCTCGTCTTACTACTAAGCTTATGGGTTTACCAGTGGTAGGGCACCAAGAAATATGATAGGAATTTAACTAGACAGCCCTAATATAGAGAGTGCTGATTTTGTTTTCTTTCTTTTTTCCCCTTGCTCATTTTGTTTTCTTGCAAGCCATCTGCATATATATGACCCTTTAAAAATGTGTGAGGTCTGCATGCCCATTGCTTCTAGACTGGGTTCTTCTTTATGCTTCTACAAGCATTCACATTTCCTTCAAAATATTGACTTATATAAGTCAAAGTACTCTGATATATATATATATATATTCCTCAGATTGTAAACAAGTGTATTTGAATAGCAAGATAGATGGCACTGCAGCTTTTTGCACATTAAACCATGGTTTTTCCAAACACAGTGGTTATTGTAAATGTCTCTCTAGGCCAGTGTGCACTACTGGTATGTTTGCAGCTTCCTGTAAACATAAAAAGTCTCCTTTAGTAAAAAGGAATTTGTAGTGAACAGACACTTCAGATGTGCGTTTAAAGCCATTCATTAACTACTGAAGTATAACATGCCACTGGTGTAGTAAGATGCAATTCTTGATTTTAATGTTAGGATATAAGGATTTCATATAGTTTTTTTGTTCAGTTTAAAATGCTGGAAACATTATCTAGTCTTTATTTTTGTTGAATCTGTAGATAAACAACTGCTCTAATTTTGCTAGACTTACTGAAAAATCTTACATACCAGGGTTATATGAAATACACCAAGATGCAGTCATAAATCAGTTAATAAAGTTTTCATGCCATAATTCTTACTAACATGATTTTTCTTAAATTGATTCAGTAGAGAAGCACTAAGTTGTAGAAATGCCACTCTGTTAAGCAATGTGCATAGTGCAGTTATTCACAGTCACTGTGAAAGAGAAGACTAAAGCAGTCAGCACTATTTCTGGGTGTCATGAAACAAAAAGTGGCTTTATCCTATTGGAGCTGATCCCAAAGTACACTGCAGATCTTATGACCAGAGAATTAAGGTTAAGAAGTCTGTTCTTGTCAGCTTTAACTTGGGTCAAGGGTATTGTTGGTTAATGTGCTTGGAGTTAAATATTAGCTCTTTATTTCCCTTAGGCAAATTCTGAGCAGTGATTTTTCTTTTTTTTTTTCCTAGTATAATAGCTAAAACCTCTGCATTTGTTTTGTTCTTTGGTTTTTGTTTTCTTTTAAGGTCGCTTGAGTTATCCACATCCGGGGACTGACAATCTTCTGATGTTAAATGGTAAGTTCTAATCTTATAACAGTTTCTAATTATCTCTAGCTTAGCTTAAATCTGACATGTTAGTATAAAATTATACCATTATATTCTGTTACTGAAATACTTGCCTCTAGTCTTCAACACTGATGGGACTGTTGCCATTTTTTTGGAGATGAATGGCAAGAGCTAATCTTGCAACAGCCTTTCATTATATCTAGCTTATTGGAAATCTGAAATGCTCAGAGTGATGCACTGTTCTCTTTTGTTCTCAAGCAAACCAGGGCTATGTTTTCCAAAGAGCTGTAAGAAATCTAGTATACTGAAACAGGAATTAGAAAACTAAGAAGGGCTGAAACACATGTTTTTCTATATTGGGTAAATAAAGAGTGAACTAGACACTTTGTATTACACTTGTGTAAAAGAACATTTTATTTTTGCTGAGGTTTTTGGAAGTGGCTTTGTCAAGCACGTGTCTAACCATGAAATATGCTGAAGTTAGAGTTCATGTTCATGTTCCTCTCCCAGTAGGTCAGACTTCATGAACATCTGCTACTCAATGAAGGCATGAACTTTAGCCTTTGTTCAAGGCTAAAGAAGGAAGCACAGCTTGGTAATCCATCTAAGTCAATAATAAATCAGGGGTTTTGCACACAAATGTTTTCTGCTTTGGGAAAAGTTAGAACTGAAGTACCACAGTTTCTCTAGATTAGAAAACATGGAAGCTGTTGTACATGAAGTACACTTTTGTCACCTGATGAGTCTAAGTATTAACAGTAAAGATCTCTTTTTAAAAAAATACAGCTAGAATACATTTTTTTCAGGTTTGAAATTATGTGGAGGGGTGGTTTTGTTGTTGTTGTTGGTTTCTGGTGTTTTTTTAAGATTGCCTTACTGCTTCCACTCAGTCATTTACACTTGTGCAAATGGATATAAAATGTAAACAAATATCTATTTTCCTTGCATAACACTGAGTAAATGTTTAAAATTTTAAGGAAATTAAGGTTGCCTTTATGCCAGATAAAGGAAAATACTGCACAATGGCCATTTGAAGAAGTAGAGCCTTTGGTATTGAATAGGTAACTTTAAGATAATGGAGTATCTTGAAAAGAAAAAAGAGGTACTTAACTACTGAAATAAAATCAGTGTTTAGCCAACACAATCTTGATTCCTCTGCACTGAATATTAATGTGCTTGATGTCACAACACTTACAACGTTTAATTTTCTGTATTTAACTGCAGCTTTAGGACTGCAGACTGGTTTGTTCAGGTGGTATATGTGCAATTGTCATTATCTGCTGCTGTGCAAGGAAGTGTTAGATGGAAAGGTATTAAGAGAAACAAATATTTGAATGAGATGAGTATAAGAAATTAATACTGTAATTAATTTGATTTTACTTAGAATGGTAAATTTCTCTTTTTAGAGTTATGCATGCTGAAAAAGCACATGGGAACCATTGTTACTCAATGGAGTATCTAGGAAAAAAGTAGTTTGTTACTATGGACACTGGAAAAACACAGTGGTATCAGTCTATCCTGAAACCTTACCACAAAGCAAGAACATGCACTGAAGAATATCTTGCTTTTAACACTGCTGTGGTTTCTCTCCTGTTTTGAAAGGTAGCACTTAGTGTGACTGCTGTCCTCTTTAAAAGCTGCAGTATAATTTTCAGCCTTTAGTAAGTGATATAAAAATAACAGTCTGCGTATCTAAAAGGTGCTGCAACACATAATTTTTAAAGTTACGCCCTTAAGAGTTTAATTCAGAGCCTTGTTGTGCAGGCACCTACTCTCTACCATGTAGCTGGGGTCTGATGCAGCTGTCAGTGCAGGCCAGTGCAGTCAGGAACACTCTTCAGACCCATTTCAGGTTGGCATGTCTTAATTGCAGCATCTTGCAGCTCAGGAACAAAAGCACTGAGAACAGCTTTTGGGAAGCTCCAGCTGCTCAGACTCTGCATACCTTTCTTTCTTAGCAAGAATTGAGGGACTCCGTGCAGAAAAGAGAATTATGGTTTGAGCACCTGTTGATAAACTTATAGATGTCAATTTCCTTCTCCACTTAGGTGGGTTCAAGCTAACATTCTCCACAATCCCTGTAACTGATGCCTTGGAGGGATAATTGGGAAGAGTTGGTAATTCAAAGACTCACATTTGTCACTTATTTTCTCAGTAAATACTGTAGTAGCTACGAGGAGGAGCAGGAATACTAGACCTTCATGAAAACAAATCACGAATGTTTTTAATCATCCTCAGCCCATTTATGTATGCACTAATACTTAACATTGACCCTCTCTGGATTTTAGTTGGATTAATTTTAGTGAACTGGTGTCTATGGATCCAAGAAAGATTCTAACATAAGCCAGGCTGAAATTGTGCAGCCCTTTTAAGACTAAGCACTTCCAGATAAAACTTTTTTTAGATAGTTTTTCTTCTTCTTAAATGATAGATTTTCATTTAAAATGTACTTACTGAACCATACCTAATATTAATATTTACAGTTTTCATTCTTTAAATTAATGAAATGAACCAAAGGAAACCTGATTTATGTGTTTTAATAAATTATAAATATTATAAGTATATATCTGTTTCAGCTTAAGCTGTAAAAAAGTAATGTATTTTTAATGACTGTTATCTCTCAAAAGTAAAAAAAAAAGATAATTTGGAATGGGTATACCTGACTACATCTTTGTCAGCTTAGAATATTTTTGAAGCAAGTAATAATGAGTCAAGTGTATTGGGATGTAGGGCATTTTTCCCCATTACAGGGTTCCCCCCCACCTTCTGTAGTTTTAATGCATTCAATTTTTTCAATGGCTATTGAAACATAATTCCCATTTGATTAATTTAGCAAGGACATATTAGACTTCTTAGAGATACTATAATTGAAGTGCTATAACTGGTTGTGCTTCTAAAGAAAACTGTTTTGCTTCATACAGAAATTACTAAACTTCCTATACAGGAATTGCTAAATGAGCTTCTGTAGTCCTTTAGGTGTGCCAAGTTTGAATGGTCATAATGATGTCTTTCCGCCTTAAAATCTATGAAGATGGTATTTCTAAAGAAATCTAAACGGAATTTGGGCACCCAAATCCGATAGAATAAAATAGGAATTAGGCACCTACCTCCTTTAGTCTAGACACTTAGGAAGTTGTTGCTGTAACAGCTCATGGATTTCTTTAAACTACAATTATTAATGAAAAAGACTTCATGTCCTTGTCACTATGTGATCATTATGTCGGAATGTTAGTGCCAAATAGTATTTTGTCTTTGTAGAAAGTTTGCTTGGTAACTTTTCCTGATGCACAACACAGTATTTATGATACAAATCAGTCATTCAGTTGAGTTCTTCAATATGTGTGTATCTCTGGTTATGGGTTTGAAATACGTGTCTGAATAAAATGATACCATACTTGGTATCTTTGTGGTAGCATTGCTCACGTAATGTGCAGTTCTATTGTCTTGATGTTAGATAAGCATGCACAACAAATGTATTTACCTCTGTCTGTGAGCTGACTTACATTGAAGAAAGGGCGATTTTAATTTTTCTGATGTATGTAAGCTTTATTAGCAATTTCAGTGATATAGTAAAAGAAGGTTTTAGCTAAAAGGGAATATCTCTGTTGTATATACGGCACTCTTAATTTTGGAAGGTTCCAGTGTTACTGGATTTCATTTTTATTTGGCATCATTATACTTCTTGTATGTGTTGCCTAATTTATATTTTCTAGAATAAAAGTGTCTTTCATGCATTCTCACTCATTTGAAATCTTTCCAAGTTGCTGGCTAATTAAAATATCCAGCTTGATATACAGAAATTTGTCTTTTAGTTTGACTTAGTATTTGGACAAGTTAAGGAAAACAGTTTAATATCTCCTTTTTTGTTGTCCTAAACCAATTATTTGTCTACAGTGTCTGGCCTTTTCCAGAAGAGCTGGCTTCCCTCCAATTATTTATCTATAAACATGTGCACGGATTATGTGTATATTAAATACATCTGTATAATCTAGATGTATAGGTAAACCTGTAATTATATTTTTACAGGTGCCATGCTCTGTAAACATGCGTGCTCTGTAAAGTGTAAAACATTACATGCATATTATTTTAATAAATACAGAAGTAATGCATTTTTCTAGATGTAAAGTAGCACTAAATCCCTGCCCAGACTAGTTTGCAATCTAAATGAGCAAGACAGATTTTAGGAAGGTTTGCCATACAAGTAAAGTAAAGGATGTGACAACATCAGGTACAGTTTTTCTCCTGTTTTCCCTGATTTCATTGTTTTGCTGAAGCAAGAAATACGCAGATAACTTCGGTACATCATTGTAATTTTCATGTATATAAAATACTGCACCATGTACCATCTTATGTTAACTGCACTGGTATTTTTTACATTTTAATAACCCATTTTTGTTTTTCCTTAAAGTTACTGGTGTCTTTTTTTGAATACACAAAGAAAAACACATCAGTTGTTCTGTAACAAAATGTTTTCATGCATATCAGCTTGTCTTAACTATGAAAATGTAAGAAAATAGCTGAGCTGGTTTGGCAGGCTGAAAGGGGCATAAGAAAGAAAAGCAGCATCCTGACACTTGTGCCAAAAGATGAATATTAGTATGGATCATTGTATTATCTTTTGAGAGAGAACACTACACTGTGGACATTGCTGTGGAGGGGATGCACTTGAATTTCCTCTTCTTACCCTAGTTTTATTTGTGGATGGAATTAGGAAAAAAAAGGCAAAAAAAAAAGCATGTGGGGTTAGGCGAGGGCTTAATGACGCTACTGCTAATGCTGTGTGGGAGTCACTTTGGCCAGGAGTCAGGGAAGATTTGCACATGCTGCAACACTGACACAGAACTGTGTGTCTTCTAAGGGCCTGGCTTCAGGGAGAAAACATGTCTGAAGCTCAGCATCAGTCTCCCCAGCACCTAGTGGGAGAGCTGATCACTCAGAAGAATATGCTATTTTGTGTGGATTCTATTTTTATATTGGAAATCTGAATTAGAGTGTTTCTACTTGCCTCGTAAAAGCAAAACAATAATGCCAAGACATAGCAGTCTGTTCCTAAATGTTGCTATGATATTATGGCTAATAGTAACATCTATTTGGATACTTAACTCCACTGTGTAATGATCAAAGTATTTTTTCTCAGATACTGAGTCTGTGAAACAGGAATAGAAAATACTATGTGGAAATGTAACTAAGAAATTACACAAAGCTTAATAGTTTCTGTATTAGTAATCTGCCTATTTTTAGTGTCTTTGCCTTCAGCCAGAGAAGCCATCAGTATGGTCTTTCTGAACTGTAGCTACAAGCATGATCTCTTTAAGAATCTTGCAAAACTCAAAAGTTAGGAAAATCTTGGATTTACTTGCAGTCTGTGCGAAATTGTTACTTTGCCTTTGTGCAGTGTTTTTGATACAATGCTATTTCTTGTGACTTGTGCCCTGATTTCGTTTGCTAGCACAAGGCGTCTTTTGTTTCAAACAAAACCTTGCGGTTAATTTTCTGCTAGGTCTTTTCATGAAAAAGGAAGGTCATGGCTTACAGCATTTGCATTGTCACTGCAAAGGACTGTACAAACTGTTCCATGTGGACCAGGATGTTTCTGTGATTAATTTAACACTTGATTACATACTTCTTACGGTAGCACTTTCCTTTTTATAATTTCAGTTACCCTATGTGTGTTGTTTAGGCACTTGTGAAAGATACAAATTTGAGGATGAATTGCAAAGTTCCCATAATTAATTCATCCATAATTAATATGAAGATCAAATCTAAAGATGTTGAAATATTTGAAAGAATGTTCCTTACAGCTGGTGTTACCATTAATTTAATAGTAAAATAGTATAGTATTTATGTGAGACTTTAATGCATTCTCATCTACAATTGTAAGTATCAAGTACAGATGCAGATTTTTACTTACTGCTTACCCACATGGTTCTTTGTATCTTAAATATTTTATGTGGGCATGATACAGTTATTTGACATTTTACAATTTGTCCTTTGTTTGCATGCAGCGAGGAGTTATGGGCGAAGACGAGGTAATTAACTTCTGTTTGTTACAGTTCAATTAATTCTGATCTGTTACTGATCATTATGATTAATTAATCCAGATTATTGATTGTAATTGCTTATCTGCATGTTGTCTTAGTTTGGGGAAAATGGAGGGTGTGAGGGAAGGAGGCGTACAGTCTGGATTATTTGATTACTGTTCTCTTAGAGTCTGAATTGCAAATCCTTTAATCAGTTAAAAAAATGCAGTACTGTTCATAATTTAGTTCATGCTAATGGTTACTGTTTGCATTCATTGCTTCCTTTAAAAGTATGCAGTTTGCTAGTTGTTCTTCTAACTCACCTCCTTTTGCTTCTGTAGAAGCGGCAGTGTGCAGAGTAAAAACTAAAAGCCTTTCATAAACTTAGCAAGAAGTCTAGTAGACTGCTCTTGGAAGTAATAAGCAGATCTTCATAGTAAAAGCCAATAAGTGCTCACTAACCTTGAAAAAGCTTTACTGTTTTAACTGTACTGGGATGTGACCCAAAGTTGTTATAAAGACCATGTGAAACATGCAGAACAAACTACCAAGATCTTTGGTAGCTTCCAGTATTCACCACATACACATCAGTTCATGTGTCTGTCTTGGTCTCCTCATTGGTTCATAACCTAGTGCTTGGGAGCCATAATCTAGAGAGGGATGATGTTTTGATCATGGCCAGTAGATGTAACAGTGCAATAATTTTGGCAATTCCTTCCAGATTCTGCTTAGTTTTTTACTGTCATGAAACAAAAAGAAACCAGTGTTTAGAAGGACTTACCCTTTTTATTCATCGTCATCAGAAGAAATGTGAAAGCCCATTAAAATGGAAAAGCAAATTACCTTTTTGTTTGCTTTATCTGAGAGACATTTAAAAGTGAAGAGGATGGAGAAGAAAGTCCTGCGAGTCATATAGACCATATTACTCTGAAAGTGTTTTATCTGTTGTCCTTCATGTCACCTTAGCTCTCAGAGGAGCTACAGAACTTTTGGCAAACCTTTACCCACATTAAAGTAAAGCTGAGCTCCCTGGTATTGCTTCAGAATGTGTTCTGCTGGTTTTATTTGTAAAGAACCATTCTCATTGTTCTTAGATTTTAACATGTGTCTGTGGGTAAAAATAAATTATTCTGAGGATATATACTTGTCTGTATTGTAAGTTTTATTGTCCAAGAAGCAATTCTTATAAACCAAGCTATATTACAGCAATTTTAGATTTAAGATATTGAAAATAACTCTCGTATATTAGTGGAATGTCATAAAATATCCACTTCGCAGTTTCCTGCAGGTTCCTCCAGTATGAGTCTTATTGCTTCCATTATGCACTTCTTCCTGTCACTGTCATTATGGTAACAGCTCCATCTTCTCCATCATTCACTTTAATAATTCAGAAACCCGTTGCATCCAACTTTTTTGGTTGTGCAACCAAATCCTACCTTGTTCATATACATCTTTAAGATTTGGTCATTCTTACTTGTCTTCATAACTAAAATTGAGATCTACATTATGTAGCTGCTACAATCTTACAGATTCGGTGTTGCTCCTCTTTTGCCTAAGTAGTTGATAAACCAGAAGAATCTGCTTGCCTGCTTCATCCACCTATGTTAGCTTTGTGTCTCCATTGCTTGCTCTCTTTCCTGCCCCACTGAACACCAACTACGTGCTTCCACTTTGTAAGGCAGCTCTGCTGTTCTGTTACAGACCTGTTGAAGGTGTCCTTAATGATAGCAAGTATCTCTTGTTCCCCTCTAATTATTCTCAAATATGCCTATCACCAATCCTAATGGAAAGGAGGAACCTACTATGGCTTTCTGCATTTGCTGTACTCTTCTCCATCGGCCACCTGCTGAAGACACAGATATGCCACCATAAAAATGATGTAGTTAACAGTCTTTTTTACTTGGTGCAGTCCTGCTTTTAATTTTGTGCTCCTCATGATATGATACTTGGTTGTTTTATATAATCCTGTGCTTTCATTCAGTTTTTTTGTCGAGATACCACATCAGGGTCAGTAGGCATTGCATAACATAGGTTATTGGTCATAATGTTTGCTGTCTGTATTCCACCATTGTCTTTTAACCACCTGATTCTTAGGTGGCCTTCTGGAAATGAAGGGCTTTCCTACTGCTCTCACCCCCAGCTGGTCAGCACTGGATCTGCTGGTGTTCCTACCAGGCTTTTCTGGTAGTGTTCCCCTGAGTGGGGAGAATTAAAGGCTGCAGTATTGCTCACAGTGAAGGTACTGCAGACTCAGCTGTCAGGGACCTACTGGTCCTGCTTATGGTTTTTCAGTCAGTGAATCTGGAAGAAGTTGTCTATTTAAGATGAAAAACTAGCTTGCTTCAGAAAAGTGTGCTAGATTGTCTTTTGGTTTGGCTTTCTTGCTTCTTTTGGAAAGCAGTTGAATTAATTAATAATTATTTTTTAAATGAGTAGCAAACAGGAAAAATGGAGTTTCAGAAGTGGTGAGGTGGACTATCTGTTTTGCTTCACAAATTCTTTCTTTTGAGGCTTTTTGCAGTTAAAAGACTGACTTCTGAATTTGAAACTATCATTAATCTTAATGTTGCTGACCTAAAGCAATGAATGATTGAGTATGCCAGGATGAATATCCTGGCCACCTGATTTTTTTTGTTTGGAGTTCTGTAAAATTTGTAAATATGAAATAGGGAAGAAATATGTCAGACAAAATTACCATATTTTCACTTCCCTCTGCCTTCTAAGTGTCTGTTTGGTCAGATTGCATTCAAAAAGCCATCCTGTGAACTTCTCAGATTTTACACTTGCTTTTCATGGTAACAGTAAACTCACTGCAGAGTACTACATGTTAGGAACCACCACAAGGCTTCCCTCCAAAACTGTGGTAAATTGAGAGTGAGAAGGATAAATCAGCACTGTGACTCATTTTAAGTGTTACATTCTGCACATTTACTAAAATTCTCCTTTATTTTCTTAGTGATTGAATATATTTGTATGTTACCAGCATCTGATACCTTTAGAAATAAATGTTTGAAGCTCATTGTAACTGTGATGTTTGTTTCCCTGTTCAATTAAAATGTAAGGGTTTTAGACACAGAGTAGTCATTCAGGTGGAGGAAGTTACCAGTTTAACTTGAAGCTAAACCAAAGGGAGACTAACAACACTCACTTAAGCAATCTGTAATATTTTCTCTTCATAAATAAGACCCTTTAATTAAAACAAAATTACCACTTTCCTACTGGATGCAGCAGAGTAACTACCATATAATGTAGTATGAAGTATTACACTTAGAGTGATGTCAGCTTGCAATCTTGAAACTTCGTTTTGAAGTTTAATACATTTTTTCATTCTCCTAATTTTTCTTTAAACTAATGTCAACTTTTCTAATATCTTGTTATTTTCATTTTGACTCTCCAGACTGCTATTCCCCTGTTCCCTAAAATTGCATAACCATGTACTACCACAAAATTATTTTAATGTACATTATTATCTTTTCTTTTTAAGGCCGTTCTTCCCTCTTCCCAATAGATGATGGCTTGCTGGACGATGGTCACAGTGATCAAGTTGGAGTCTTGAATTCCCCTACCTGCTATTCAGCCCATCAGAATGGAGAACGAATCGAGCGTTTTTCTCGAAAAGTGTTTGTTGGAGGTCTCCCACCAGATATCGATGAAGGTGAGCTGCCTGAAAGCCAAGCAGACTAGGTTTGGAGGGAGAGACAAAAACAGGTCATGAAAAACCTGATTTAAGTAGTTAAAATAAGCCACTCTGCAAGATAATCTTGCAGTGCAAAAGTCTGTAACTATTTTTTTTTAATGTAAGTTGATGGGTGTGTTAAGCTTAATACCATCTCTTTTGATTTTGGGATGGTGCAGTTTTTTCTGATTCTGCATTTGCGGATTAGAGTTGCTTGTAATGCCTGGAGTGTGTGCTCCTGCTTATCTTGCATATTCCTTTCAAATACATCTTAGCCCTCCTCTATCTGTGCCTGCTTTATTCTGTATTCATAGAAAACTTCCATTCGTAAATGAATTTCATATTCTATTTTGCTATTACCTGAAGATCTCAGCAGTGATATAGGAAGGTTAATGTTATTCCTGATGAGAACCAGAGAAACTTAGGCAGAGCAAGGTCAAGCGGTAGAGCACTCTTGATACGTTGAACAGAGACTGTACTACTGAAACTCAGATTGTTAAGCATTTGAAATTGCTTTGTGGTGATTTGAAGTAGTTGTGCTGTCTAATATGAGGTTTCTCCTGTGCAGATAAATGTAAATTGCATGTTAACTTTCTAATATAAACAGAAGTCCCTTTAGGAGGTTCACTGTAATCCTAGAATAATGTGCAAACTAAATAAGCTGACTACTTTTGATTAACTTTTAGATATAAAAAGACCAGATTTTGGTTCCATTTTCATTGAGATGCTCTCCTACAATGTACTAAGGGATTTCTTTTAATACACTTCAGCACAGTTGCCTATAATACAAATGGCAAACAAAATTACATGAAAATACATCTTATTTCTTTCTTCCCTATTTATATGATAATGGCAGGGTATGACTGAAAGAAATTCAGCATACTTGTGTTTGAGATGCTGCTTTTATATAGTTTAGAGTATTTTTTCCTCATGGCCAAAGCTTTTCCAGGTCATTGACACATAGGTGTGCCTGGGATAAAAACACATCATAAAGTTGTGCAAGAGGCATAGTAGATCTTGCAACAAGACTATTCATGGTTGTTAGAAGCACGTCTAAATAGACAGTTTTAAATTTCTGTTTCTGATAAATGCATAGTGTCTGCTATAGGGCAGATATCATGTATGTATTTCCTATATATAGAAACTGCTGGCATGTTAATTGTGGTGTTACTTGGTATATAAATATCTACTTACAAAGCTCTGAACTGTACATCCCTAGACAGTAAATTTATTTCACTTCGTTCAAACCAGATTCTGATTTGAATGTAGGGAAGTACCACACAAGTTTTCACGAATGGCTTTAGTTGCCCATATACTTCTAAAATGCTGCTGGTTTTAAGTAATGAAAAACAAATGTAAGATTAAAATCACCAGAAATGCATTGTGTAAATATTAACACTTTGGAAGATGTGTCTATTTAAGTTTTCTGTTTATGAAGCTTGTAAATTTTGTTCTGTTTTTCCCATGAAATGTCAGCCTTTGCTAGAAGCAAATTTCTTTGCTTGATAGTACTTTTCCTTTGAGTTATGTCATTGACTTTAATTGCAATTATTGTTCCTGTTTTTAGATGAAATTACTGCCAGCTTTAGACGATTTGGGCCCTTGGTAGTAGACTGGCCTCACAAAGCAGAGAGCAAGTCCTATTTTCCACCAAAAGGTAAGAGAGTTGGAAGGTTTTCACCTGTCACTGAACGCAAATCTTGCTCTGGGAAATTGTCTCATCTTTTTGCAAAAGGTATAATTGAGAGTTCCTGTGAACAGTTAAATATCTTGTTTCAATGCAGGTTCAGGTATGGTCCCTCCACATACTGAATCTAAAACCTGTTGTTTTGTTACTGAGCCTGATCAGGTCAACACTCTGTAGTTGTATGTGTCATTGATTACCAGTTCTGTATTTGAATTTGTGTCTAGTTTCCAAAACTGAAATTTGATCTAACTTTTTAAGACGAAATCTAAATCTTAGGTAAATACTTTCCTAGGAAAGCCTGGATGCAGAAGGATGCATTTACTTATCTAGTCAAGATAATCAAATACTATGCATCTTGTACTTTTAGGTCATGAACTTCCTGCTGAAGCACTAATCCTTTTTGATAAATGATTAAATATTGGTTTTAACTATTTCTGGTGTTGCTGTTAGACTAGCTTTTTTCCCTGTTACTTAAAAAGTGTTGGAAAAACCATTCTGTAGATTAAGTAGTTAAATTATGTGGGATATCTCTGTACATGTACAGTCATGTGTTGTTACATATAAAATAAATGCAGAAGTGTGATCCAGTCATGAAAGCAATGCAGAAATTATTGATTTTTGTAGAGAAGGCAGCAATTCATTTCCTCTGTGGAAGTGAAAAATGTAGATATAGTTCTTTTGTAAACTGTTTCTTTATTTATCTGTGCATCTATGCTGCGGAAAAGACAGGATTATTATCCCCAATGGGCCCTCTAAAGAGTGGGAAATGGAATTGAAAGCATTTGAATAGCATTTATGAATGCTACATGGAAATTCAAAGACAAACAAAGAGACTTTGGCTTTTTTGATTGCCAGCCCAGCACACAAAGCTACTGTCAAGTTAAATTTGATTATCTTAAAGAGTGCATCTCTCTTCATAAATTACCAAGAGAAATTCCCAAGGAACTCTTTGAAGAAGATGCATCTCAGAGAGTCTGTGATGAATATATAGAAGACAGAAGATGTAATATATTCTTACCTGAAAGGAATGGATTCTGGCATTTGTTTCCAAGGAGATAGTCCTGTCTCAGCATCTGAACATCTTAAGGATGTATTTCCAGACTTCCTTATTTGATAAAGCTTTTTGATATAGTTGGGTTATTTATAATTACCACAGTAAGGAAAAAAACCCAGACTATGTTGTAAGCAGAGCTTCTTAAAGGCAGAGAATACAAATAGAAGAACTTCAATGTGTTGATCTAATTAATTCAGGAAACATTTGAAACCTAAGTGCTGAGCTGATTTCCAGTGATTATCTGATCCTTACTTGAAAAATAATAGCATTTACTGTTCTTCAGTCGTAATACTTCAGTATAATTTTCTATTTGCTGCATTATTCAGTATTTTTTGTGTATAGCCTACCTAACACATTTAAAATATAGTGTAGATTTATCTTTGTGAATACTCTGGAAACATACAACTGCTGGCTGTTACTATGTATATATATCTCTTTTGTTCGAGGCAATACATATGACCCATGATTTTTTTGTACAAGAATTTAATTAAAAATTGTCTTTCATTAGTGTTTCTTGCATGGACAGTCAAGAACCATGTATACTTGTGTTTATAAGATGCCTGAAATGGGTAAGGATAGGCAAAAAAAAGCTTTGAGATCAATCAGTAATTACCAGTTGAGAAATACATATTATATTAGTTCAGGGAATTAATGTTTATTATTTTCAATTTCCATTTTCTGTATTGTCACTCTACATGAAATAATTCAGTGTCTATATTTCTCTTTGTTCAGCTTTTTTAGAGATTTGCCATAGTATTGCTTTCCAAAGGCATCTCAGAATTAGGCCATTCTGGACTTATTAGTGTGAGTCTTTGCTGTGGTGAAGAGATGCAGCCTGGTTTTTTTTACTGTTCTTCAGTTTTCCAGGCTGTGCTTCCTTCCAAGCTCTGTGCTTACAGAAGGTCCTGAGGGAAGGCCAAGTTCATAATAAGTGTTTCCTTGCTGAAAAAAAACTCAGAAACTGTCTTGATCCATCAAGGCTGGCTGCCTCCTGAGAAACACCAACTGCTTATTCTTAACTAATTACATTTTGTGTTGGTTCACCACAGAATTAGATCCAAACATAACAGGAATTTTTACAACTTTACACTGATCTTACAAGGAAGTTCTGTTCTGAAAAAACCCTCTGTTGAGCTCAAAGTACAAAGTCTGTAGCAGTGATCTGCCAACTGTAATGTAGAATTCCTTCCTTTCTGTCTTGCCACTGTTTATCATAACTCATGTTATTACATAGTTGGCAAATACACTTATTTATGAAACAATACACATGTCCAAAGTAACTTGCTGGGTTGAGGGCTCCTTGTGATAATGAAGCTCTCAAAGAAATGGTGCCATGAGGATATGGAAATACCAAAAATGCCTTTCAGAAAACGTCCAGTTGTTTGTGTCCTCTGTACTATTTATAGTTTCTCAGAGGATAATCTGATTTAAACAGGACAGTGTCCCCAGCCTTTTCTGGTTTTTTTTCCTGCTGCCTTGTATCACAACAGTTGTGCAGTACCTTCTTTCTTCAAGGTTCCCAATTGCAAACTTAGAGCTGACTAATTGAAAAACTTAAGTTGGAAATGTTCTGCTTCTAGTATCAGAAGCAAAACCCCAGGTCCGTACAAGTTCTATTGAACTTGGTACCAGCTAATTTGATCACACTGAATAGGATCATACTCTGGATTCAGGCAAGTAACTGTAGGTGTCTTCATGTGTGATTAGTGTCTAAGCTTCCTTTAATCAATGTGAATCTGGCCAGTACAACCAGTGAAGTATAGAGGCAATTCAGGTCACTGTAACATAAGCACATTGAGCTTGATTCTTTTACCCAAACTGAGAATATCTAAACGATTAGGTACTTGGGTCTCACAAATATAGTGCAGCACCACATTTTTTCACTTCGCATGTGTTTTGGAGTTAATTCTCCATCAAAGATGACTAATTGAAAAACTGAAAGATGGGTTATGTAGGTCCATTGTCTATTTTAATCTGCAGCTTGGACTGATTCTCTCTGATTTAAACTCAGGTGCAGCATTCTCTAGGCACTTTAGCAAGGCCATTTAGTGTCCTCTGTGGAGAGTTTGTCAGGACAGTGGAGGAAGCAGCCCCAACACAAAATACCAGTGCTGTCACTGACATGTCACTGCATGGGCAGTGCTGGCTTGCACTGATTTTCTTGACTCCTCCTCTAAGCCAGGAGTTAGCTGTAGGTTGATAAACTTAAAACTGTTCACTGATTATTACACAGAATATGCATAACAAGAAGCATCCACTCTCACTCTGGTAAACTTTAATATTACGGTAAAGATTTTTTTTTTTCCTTGCTCAGAAAATCATGTTAGCATTAATCTAGTCTAGAATGCTTTGCTTTCAATTTGTTCTTTATATAATGAATATCAAAAAATGAAGTTTTAATTTGGTAAGACTCTTCCAACAGCTAGGCTTTCTGTTCCAGTGCTCATTAAATATATTAAAAAATAAATATATAATTTCTTGGTCTTGTCTTATTAAGAGGAATTCAGCTCATGACTTTAACCAGTGCAGTGTCTTTAGAAATCAGGAACTTTAGCTCTAAAGTCAGTTACCTCTAGAAAGACTTGTCGATTATTTGAGGTTATTTTCTGAGTATGAGTATTATCAAAGTCACCTACACTGATTGCCTTCGCAGATAGGAGTGTTAGTAATAGTTTCAGTGTTATGCAGAGGAATTTAGTCAATTGATAAACACTAACAGGAGTTACAAACCTTGACTCCCACAGAAAGTATTAATTCTGATTGAGGTGCACATGAACAAGAGATTTTTATAAAACGCTTTTATCTAATAGGCAATTTGCCACCCCATGTCACTACAGTCTCCTTTCAGACAGTTAGAGAGAGCAGTAAGGTCTCCCCTGAGCCTCTTTTTCTCCAGGTTAAATACCTCCAGCTCCTTATAGAGCTTGTGCTCCAGACCATTCCCCAACTCCATTGCCCTTCTCTGGACACGCTCCAGCACCTCAGTGTTTTTCCTACAGCGGATCCCCAGAACTGAACACACATTTAAGATCTGCCCTCAACAGTGCCAAGTACAGAGGCACTGTTAGTGCCATGGTCCTACTAGGCACACTATTACTGGTATAAACTAGGATGCTATTGGCTTTTCTGGCTGCCTGGACACAGCTGGCTCATGTTTAGCTGGCTGGCAAACAGCACCCCCAGATCCTTTTCCACCAGGCAGCTTTCCAGCCACTCTACTCCAGCCTGTAGTACTCCATGGGGTGGTTGTGTCCTAAATGGAGGACCCACACTTGGCCTTATTGAACCTCATACTGTTGGCCTCGACCCATCGATCCAGCCTTTATGTGGGAACGTGAGAAAATTATTTTCTCAGGCTTGTTTTCTTCAACAAAATAACTGTTTATTTTCTTCCATGCTAGACTTAGGGAGCAAGATAAATTGCATTGTAAACCACTGAAGATCTAGAGCTGTGGAGCAAAACTGCAGACAGACTAGTTTGATGGTACACACTACACCATAACTTTGTCTTTAGAGGGGACAAAGCAGCGGAGCTTATGACAGAAGGTTTTCTGAGGCTTTTAATTAAGTAGGATAAGACATGAGTACATGTTTTTGGATGAGAATGAGAAGGCAGTATTAACGTATGGTTTTTTCTATTGCTTTCCTTTCCGTGTGAGGAATGGTAGCATGAGGTGACCCTGAGATTATCTCAGTTGTTTAGAGCATGGTGCTATTAACAGTGCAAGTTGTGGATTCAATCCCTCTATGGGCCATTCACTTAAGAGATGGACTCAGTGATCTTAGTGTGTCCCATCCAACTCAGAACATGCTGTGAAATCTGTAGTAATCCTTATCACTCCTTGAGTTCTTGTACTTGAATGGTCTGTCTTTTTGCAAGTTGCTGCAGTTAAGTACTTTAATAGCTGCAGAAATAGTGTGGTAGATTACATAGAGACACTCACCATCCTTATGTATCTGGAGCTATATGATAGTACCTTTAAATTTGCATTACGATAAGAACTGATGAAAAATCAGTATCTGGACAATCTTTGTATGTCTGATTCCTTAGACAGTATCATGTGCAATTAACCCTCCCTTTGATTAATCAAGTGTTTGCACTCTTATCATTCTTGTACTGAGCTCTCCATTCAAACTGGAATGTGTATGCTTGGCTTCTGGCCAAGTAAGGACAGTTACATGGAGCTTATTCCACCCATGCCCAGCCATCACATGCCCTCATTCTCTGAGTTTTGGATGGGTAATACATGGATTTTAAATTCTATTATAAATAGTGAGGTATTTCCCTGTTAAAACAGATTTTGAATCTAAATTACTGATTAAGCTTAAGTTAAACAGGTCACTGTTAAAAAAAAAATGCTGTTCAGCAGTGAATGGACTTTAAAAGAAAATGCTTCAGTTCAAGTCCAAAAATTCCCTATGACATATTTGTTACAAAACTAAATAAGATTTACTTAAAAATATAAAATACATAAAATCCTGTCATGTGTCCCTTTTATATAGCTATGATGGGACTGTATGAGGGGTAAGAAATATCAGTATAGACCTTACAGCTTTTTTTCTTTAAATCCTATTTTGTTCCCACATGTCTAAAATCAGTTGCGCATTTTTTTCTCAATCTTATGTTGTTAATGTATTGATTCTTTAATGGTCTTTGAGATAAACTCTACCATCTTTATCTTGATGACCTACAGTGTCTGTTTGCAATAAGAAGTGTCTGATGGTTAATTAGCTTCTCTCAGAAATGCAGCAACATTTCCAAAATGCATCGTTATTCATCCATGTTCTCGTTTCCCAAGCCCACTCTAGAGCAGCTGCTTCAGCACTTACTTCTCCATCAAAGTCATAAAGCATAACTTTGTTTGAGAATTCTAAACTTGGTAGTAATCTGAGGAAGAAATGTGATTTATGGTCCCTTTAAAGTTTGTTTTAGTATACAGCCCCAAAGTAACAAATTTAGTGTATCTCATACTGTAACTGTGAAAGTAATGTGTCAGGTTCTTTGTCTGACTGGTTTTATGTAGCATTAAATAAGCATTTTAATTCTTGTTTTTCTAGTGTTTGAAAGGTTTGCTGGGTCACTTATGTAATAAAATACTTTGATCTAATCTCCAGACTAGAGATTAGTCCTTTGTGCCAAGTTGGATTTTCCTTGTATAATGTCCATTTCAGCCAGTGAATGATGTTTAGCCTAGACTTCCAGTGCATGACAGAGCAGACGTGTTTGCTTTTATTTGGTTATTAGTCTCTTCTAACAATTATTTTACAGATGGAAGTTCTGTTAATTATGGTAATGTAGTACAAAGTTAAAGAAGATGTCTAATACAAAAGAATTGGTTTGACTTTCTTTTACTTTTGTATGGAAAAGTGACTGGCAAAGATCTTTATGTAGAATAAAGATAAGAGAAAATATATCAGTTGATTTGGGTTTTTTCCCAGGTTATGCATTCCTCCTGTTCCAAGAAGAAAGTTCTGTTCAGGCCCTGATTGACGCCTGCATTGAAGAAGATGGAAAGCTCTATCTGTGTGTTTCCAGCCCCACTATCAAGGACAAGCCAGTAAGTACAGAATCAGTGGCCTGCAGACTATAGCTGCCATCTGTCTAAAGCAGCATTGGAAATTAGGAAGATGAAAACAACCAAAAGTAACCTATTGTTGGCAGAGCTCAACATCCGAAACACTTGGATTATTTTAAAATTGTAGTATTTTGAATTAATAGGATTAAAACAAAGCGCCTAGACATGCTATGGTGATGAGGCTATGACTGACAATTTATATAAGATGATGAACATATTTCCACATTGTAGTGAAAATTAAAAGTAGGATACTATTTTCTTTCCCAATTTAATAGGTTCAGATCCGTCCCTGGAATCTAAGTGATAGTGACTTTGTGATGGATGGTTCACAGCCACTTGATCCTCGGAAAACAATTTTTGTTGGAGGAGTCCCTAGACCATTAAGAGCTGGTGAGTAAAATCTGTGGCAATTTTAAAAAACAAGAAATTATTAGAAATAATTTGTACATAATGCATAATCTTTGTAGTTATGTATGGATAGACATAGATATGTACATATAAAAAAATGAACAGTCTTGGTAGTTTTAACTGCAGTATAATATTCACGTATTCTTAAATTTCTCTTACTGTCTGGCTTTGGCCATAAATCACTGTTCATCACTGAGATTTACTGGAAAGTGCTACCTCTCAATAGCTGTAGTGTAAGCTATGTCACAAAAGGCATAAAACAAAGAGTTTGGTTTTAAAATAATGCTGTGGAAACATCTCTGCCCTGCTCCGTGACTTTGGAGTGATATTTGTACCTTTTAGTCATTCTGCATTAGCTACTCTTGTGCTGCTATCAGGTTACACGCACAGACACAGGTAATGGAGTACTTGAACAAATAAGCAGAGAGAAAAAAGAAAGAAATTCAGAGAGCTAGTACAGTCTTTATGGCACAACATTATATGAGATTGCAGGAGTCTTTCTAGACTCTTGCCAGAGGCGTGAAGGAAAAAGTAAGTGTTTCTGTAGCTGTGGAATGGCTGATGTACAATCTGGACAGTCTGTGTTTTCAGTTTGGCTGCAGTAGCCTCTTACGATATTTTAGTTGTCTTTCTAGTAAGTAGGTTGCAGTGAATACTGGAAGTAGAAGCATACCATACAGTGGTTCAAATCACCTTCTCATTTAGCAGGACCTCTGGATTTCACTAGTCTTTCATAGTTAGTAATGAATTTTATCCTTAGAGAAGATGAGCTTTTAGATGAAAGGCGTAAGAAAACCAAGAAGCAGTAGTGCAAATTTGCAATACAAAGGGTCTTAAGTTTTTCGATCTTGGATGTGTAATGCATGAGGTTTTTTGTGTTTTTACTTTAAAGACTCTACTTTTGACTGTAATACAAGCTCTGCAAATGACTATAAACACAATATGTTCCAACTGCAGATGAATTTTTCTTTAAATTCAGTCCAGTGCTCCATATTACTGTGCTGAGTGTCTGTGATAAATTTAATAGATGTGTTCTTATGCTCAGCTCACAAATGCCCTGTATATGTGAAAATGAAACTTTTATGGCATTGTGAAATAAAAATAATGACTTCACAAAAGCTGTAAAACTTAAGGAGACTCTTCAAACAGCTATTGAACATCAAGTACTGCTGACACCTCTATATCCTAATACAGAGGATGCTAATTCTGAAAAAACAGTGTTTTTTGACCACAGTCAATTGCAACGGAATTCAGTATAATCTGGCAGTCAAGGGATTACTAAGGTACATTTCAAATTGTAAAATTTGAAATGTTTGTTTCTCATACCTCAGTATCTATGGCAAGGATAGCACTATAGAGATAATCAAGCTCTGTGTGGCTAAAAGATACTAACTACATCTTTAAATTCAAAATTCACATAGAGCATTGGGACAGCCAGAGAACATGTACCAAGGAATTTGTGGTATGTGGATCTATTTTATACAGCTTACATTCCAATGCCTGCCCAAAAACTCATTTGCTTTAAGCCCTTGAAGAAAACTGCCCTGAATTACAGTTCCAGGTTATCAAGCACCTACAGTTCCATTGTTCCTTGGATGTATGTCCCCACAGTGTGAAAGATCTGTCTGCTGTGTAAATAGTAGCTTATTTTGTATTATTTCTTTAATATTTTCTAAATCTTGTTATTACTGTTCCATTGCCTGTTGCAAAATTAATAATTAACTTTTCCAGTATTTTTAGACCTGAGCGTACTAAGTTTGTTCTGTAAGAACAGTTTGAATAAATGCTGGTTTGTTTCTTAATAGTGGAATTGGCTATGATCATGGACCGTCTCTATGGTGGAGTTTGTTACGCAGGAATTGACACTGACCCTGAGCTGAAATACCCGAAAGGTGCTGGACGTGTTGCTTTTTCCAATCAGCAGAGTTACATTGCTGCCATCAGTGCTCGGTTTGTTCAACTTCAGCATGGCGATATTGATAAACGAGTAAGTTACACAGAAAAGACAGTTTTGCTCTATAAAGAAACTTCTCAGAGTGTGGTAGCATTGCATGTGATTTGCTTGCAAGCCAGTTTCTACATTTTTTTTTAGCATTCATGTAACTCCACTACTTTCAGGAGTATGCCCTGAATGCCCCGAAACGAACAACATATTTCCACAGAGCAGCAGTTTGTTCCTTTGACATATGTTGGACCATATGTTCTTCCTATTCTGGCGTTCTGGTTTTGTTGTGTATGGGCAGAGGGCTTGAAAATCTCTTTCTCTCCCATGTTCTAATGAAACCAAATACTGTGATAATTCCTCTGTCATTCATAAGAAACTCTAATATTCATAGGCTTTAGATTAGCTTGGTACTTGAAACTGCCCTTAATTTCAGCCATAATTGTCAGTGCTCAGAAAGTTGGTCAGGCTCAACATTGAAAATGCAAAAGGTCTTATTTTTTCTGTTTGAATGTCTTCTTAGTCCTTACCAGTGCATATTTCTGTTCGCTACAGGTGCTTATTTCTAACAAAAGTAAAACTAACTTATATTAAGAAGACTAGTGAATTTCATAACTCCCAATTACAAGAGTAGCAAAAAAATCTGGCATCTAAATTATGTCAGTTTTAAGGGTCACTAGTTTTGATGTCAAGAGCTGCAGAGATAGTCTGACATTATTAGGTGTTCTTAAAAAAAAAAAACAACTAAGGTCTTATGGGAAGAAGGGTTGAGTAAGTAAAGTAGTTCAAGGTCCAGTCTCCTCTACAGATCAAAGACACAGGAAAAAGAAAGTAGTACAGTTAACAGAAGTCTGCTCTAGGGAGGCAGCATATGCTTCTCTCCTTTCGAATAGGCAGAATAATTCAGCTTTATGTGTCTCAAACACCGCTTCCTTTATGAGCTGAAATCCCCAAATGTGGTCCTTCCTGGAGGATGAGCAGGTGTGGATATGGGTAGTCATCTAAGCTTCAGATTAAGATGTCATGTCTAAGTTTTGGTCACTGGACTGCTATCCTTGTGACTTGCAGCTGTCATTGACTTACAACTCTGCTTTTTGGATACTTAGGTAACAGGAAAAACATGAATCACCTGACTTGAAAATTGAGACATGAACAGTTGGATACCATCCAAATTATGTCTCCCTCAAAAGTGAGAGACATAGACTTGGATCTTGTAGACCATGGGGAACTTTTATCTTGGTCTTCCTCTTCCCATGGGAGTGTGTCTTTTGCAGTAGAGAGGTAATGTCAGACTGGCAGTGCCATCTTGTAAGAGAAGGAAGGGCACTTGCACATTCATTGTTTTGCTGTTTTGTGGTTTTTAATGGCAGGTCACCAGGGATCTTAAGGGCTCTTTAGATGCCAGGCAGGCATCTGATGTAGTAGTGCTTGCTGTCTGTACAGAAAAGGATGTAGGTTGTTAACGGGTGATGTAACACTGCAGTGCTTGAGGCAGGATGGACTGCAGGCCTCTTGGAGCTTGGACAGGGGGACGAAAAACCAACACAAAATCTACCCCAAATACTGGGTCTGAGAAGTGCAGTGTTTGACTTACATCCATTGAGACTTAATTTCTAAAAACTCAATGTACTCAATGATTTCTTCAATCACAATAACAAAAAAAAACAAACAACCAAACAAAAAAAAATACAAAAAAAAAAAACCAAAACAAACAGCACAAGTACCAAAAAAACCCCTGCCAAGCATAGTTAGTGTCTGGAAATAGCTGTTCATGGATTGGAGAGGTTGGAAAGGCAGCACGATTTAGGTCTTCTCTTTAAATATCTGAATTCTTAAAGTTTCTTTTTTGATATAATTAATGTTCTTTCTTCAGTGTTGCTTTTTCTAACACTTGAAAAATCACTTTTTTTACTCCAGTGTTCTCTTAAATTAGGAATTTCCACATTTTTATTACCGCCCTCATTTTTTCATATTTTAAAAAATGTATGCTACTCCTAAGGCATTACACTGGCAAAATACAGCAGTGCCAAAACTTGACTATTTTAACTTGTCTCTAAGTCCAATGATGGGGAGGGTTTATGTACTTTTTTGTTTATCTGAGAGGGGGGTTAATCTGTATTTTTTAAATCATCTTCTTTACTTAAACCATTAGGTCAAATTATGTATATAATTACTTATATTTATTACCACACAGTTATTTGTGTTACTGAGGAGTCATAGAGAAGAGCATCATTTCAGGCACCATCTTGAATCTTAGCTGAAACTATGAAAAAAGCTATTTTCTGAAAGTGTTACACTAATGCCTTTTCAGGCTCTGAAAATATTCTGAAATCAGTATTAATGCTGATCTATACATGAACAAGTATTGAGTATGAATCTGTAAACCACTAGTTCTGTAAATGAGGAAGATAGTCCTACTTTGGGTACTTCCTTCACCTGAGGTGTTTGTGTGTGCTGGCCAGGAAGGTAATACAGTCACGTATCTCACTGAAGTCCTCGAGGCAGAACCTGTTCTGCCCTTTACCTCAGCTTTGCCTTTCCATACCAGTTATATCCAGTTTCCGTAGGTCTGCTGTCCTTTCACATTCTTTTCATAACCAGTTTTGTCTGTGTAAAAGTCTTTTTCAGTTGCTAAATTTGCAGTTCGCCTGTTTATCCTTCTGAACTTCAGTTCAAAGTATTTATAACATTTTTTTGCACATACCTTTTCCTACCTTAATTGGAAATCTTAGTGTCACAGTCCCTTGACAAACATTGTCTGTGATCCTAACTTCTTTCTTACCTAAGTTCTTTGTAGCTTCTCTCCAATTCTTTTGATATGTAGATATATTTAGTTCCTCTAACAGATGTTTTTCTCCAGCAAAGTAATCCTCGTCCTGTTTTATCATGTATGAAAGCTCAGCTCCAAACATTTCTTTGGAGTTCCAACTCCAAACAATTTCTTCAAATATTGTTAACTTTCACATGCCAGCAGTCTGCATCCACGTCATGTAATATTTCCATTCCCCAAAGTCTTTCTTCAATATTTTTGAAATCATCTTCGTACCAATCTTGGTGCATTAGTGCGCTGAAGCTTGAAATAAATGATGCTTCATGCTTTCAGTAATTCTGAGCCACAAACACAGTTACTGCAGAAGGTACCTGTTTATTGGAAAGTTTGAGTGTAATTGGTAATAAGGCAGGCCATTGTAGTGAAATAAGAAGTAGAGCTCATACTGAATATAGATTACTGGAAGAAGTATACTCTGACATTGGAGGCCTAGAATGGCCTCCACTTCTGAAACTAAAAACATGAAGCCTATTTGGCTGTAAAACTTCAGGTCAGGGAGCTGTATGTGTAAATTATTTCCTCTGGAGATACACTGAAAAAGTATAATTTTCAAATTCTTAATGTTTCAGGCATATTCTGTCTGAGTATAGAGCATACAGTCGATGTCTGTGTGATGGATCTTCTGAGGTATTAGTATCTAAGGAAAAAAATCTCATGCAGCGGTGAGGAAAATGTGAAATACAACAATGCATTCCTTAATGACTGAGTCAACTCATTTTGTGTTTTATTATGAAGTACTTCTTCCTGTCTGATCACAGTCTGTAGCAGTTCAGTTATGCAAAGACATAATGCATATTTACCACTGGACTCCTGCCACTTTTCCATTCTGGCAGTCAGTTGAGTCTGGGAGAGAGGAGCTGTGTAATGCAGGTGTTTGTAGCTGCCTGTAGACTTGCAAAATGGTCTTTAAAAAATATTTCAGAATTGCATTGAATACAAATTCCTGTGCAGCTCAAAGCCACAGAAAGTAGTAGATCACCAAAACTGGTAGGGTCAAATTTGACCCTATTTTAAAAAAGGGAATGAATTTACAGTGAACAGCACTGCTAAAAGATCTGCATTATAGATTGCAGAAAGTACTTGAATTTGGACTCAAATGTAGCACATGCAGAGACACTTGTATTTAAAAAATAATTCTACATTAAAGGGTAGTCTCATTCATATGTTCAGTTGTTTTTTTGCTAAATTGTATAGAATTAATTGTCATGTTGATGTCCAGCTGGGAGAGCTTTGGGCAGCTTGGTTTTCTTCTGCTCATACGTCCATAATATAATTTGCACAGAACACTCTCTGATAAATTAGGGGAAGTTTCTGATGCAGCTGTTTATTACATGCACCGTGGGCTTGAAGTGTTCTGCAGTATGGATGGGTCTGTAGGTGATAAATTATAATGAGTAATAACTGATCAGTTGTATAAAGGCGTTAATACGACTGATTTCAGACTTCAGGTGGGCTTTTGGGGTTCTTTTTTAAACCAGAGAAAAATTAGTGCCTTCATAGAACTTGAAGCAGAAACAGCTATTAATGGGAATTGTTCCTGTTTCGCTCCAACAGGTGGAGGTAAAGCCATACGTGTTGGATGACCAGATGTGTGACGAGTGCCAGGGTGCGCGGTGCGGTGGGAAGTTTGCTCCTTTCTTTTGTGCCAATGTCACTTGCCTGCAGTATTACTGTGAGTTTTGTTGGGCAAATATCCACTCTCGTGCAGGACGTGAATTCCATAAGCCATTGGTAAAGGAGGGGGCTGACCGCCCACGTCAGATCCACTTCCGCTGGAATTAAACATGGTGAACCAGCATCTACATAAGGAGAGAAGGGTGCATGTGGCTTACTGTGTTTGAAGATACTGACATGCAGAAGAAATAAGTGCATTCTTCTGCTTTTCACCCCAGCTATCAATACATGCATCTTTATCAGCAGCCAAAACACTACAAGCCTCTTGTTTTTCACCAAAACCCTACATCTCAGGCTTACTAATTTTTGTGATATTTTCATGTTAAAATAAAATGTTTTTTTGTATTTTCTCCAAGTTATTTTTATATGTAAAGTTAAAACTAGATATGAGAATGTTTTTGCGTAGGGGCACACAGTCTGCTGCTATATTTAGTGGGTGAAGCGTGCACTTATTTCTAAACATGGGTTTTTAACTTCAAGATCTGCCCCAGTAATTTACCAAAGGTAGCAAAATAGTGAAGATGGAATATGTCTGCTACAAAAAGCTTATTTTTATTGTTGTTGCTATTTTCAGTGTATACATAAACTAAAAATTAGGGTTGATTTTTTGCTCTCCATTTTGACTTGCAAGAAATAATACCTCAAGATAATCTGATTTATTAGCTATTTTTAAACATTTTTAATCACAAGCTGTATTAGCTTTGCTGCTATATAGGTGTTATGTGTAATGCCACCTATTAATACGGGATTGAAACGTTTAAGACACACTGCATTACAGATTAAATGCAGGCAGCACAATATGGCCTAAACTGCCATAGTTTTAGAATGTGAAAAAATTGCATGTTTACTTACCTGTATACACCATATGCATGCACTAGAACTATTAATTAACAAGAGGTGAGTTATTGCAAATGTTCAAAAAAAGGCTCTCTTGAAACTAGGTAGCATGAGCAAATTTACAAAATTTCTTACAAAAAACAAACTTGCATGCATTATTGTGACTGAAGTAAAAAAATGTCCTACATGTGTACAATATGCAAATTAGTTTTAGACTAGAAAGTGCAGCCATTTTGTGACCTGGTCAGTAGTGGAATTCAATTTTATGCAGACTGGATGTAATATTGTAATCCCTGTGCAATTTTGTGATGTGTGCTTCTACTTAATGTGGCGTGATGTAGTATAGATACAAGTTTGAGTAAAACGCTAGCATTTAAAAAGTTCTTTTAAGCCCCCTTGATT
>JAHLSL010000015.1:19707882-19810382 GCA_025920805.1 Petroica traversi | reverse complement strand
GAGGTCTAGGTCAATGTTCTGGCCACAACTTGCGTCTGCAGTGCCTCACTGATCTCACAGTAATCACTGATCCTTCACCAGGAACTCTGTGTATACACTGAGATTTACCCTCCATACATAAAGAGCTTTGTGCAGCTGAGTGCTGCTGCATCGCTGCAGAAGGCAGGCACTGGGGCTGGCTGGCTGAGGAACACAGGGAACAGGGGACTGGCGGGATGTTCCCTCCACATCTCTAATTTTAACAGGCTCGGATGTCTCTCAGTTTCATTTTCTTTCCATCTGCTTTACCCTCAGGTCTGTGACACCCTGGTGTTGCAATTTACCCAGAGCTTGTGGACAGATGAACACTTAATAGGAATTTTATCTAAGTATCTTCGGCTAGCCTGATGCAGACCAGGGACTTGAACCAGTGTACTGACGTTTTGATGAATGCACTGATCACCCACTGCTTGTGCTCCAGAAATAGAAGATACTTAGTTTACTCCTCTCTCTCAGAATTAAGACTGCTTGGTTCACTAAATTTGTTGACTCTGTGGCAAATGTGCAGCACAGCAAAGGGAGAAGCTGCTCTCCACTTACCCGACCAGAGGGCCTGGCCGTGATCTCATCTCCCTGCCCTGGGTGCCCTCCTGTGGACATGAAGCTACAAAGGGGAAAGTTTGATAAAGGCTCTGTTGTTTCCAGGACATGAATGGATTTGTTCAAGGCATTGCTAGGGTACACGTGTGCTCCTGAATCTGTTCAAATTCCATATCTATAGTTTCCAGAGCAGGAACACTCAGAGTCTAACTCCTGGCTTCAGATAGAGCATCTTGTTTCCTCCTTTCTTTCCACTAAAATCTTTCATCCTGCTGTATTGAACTTGCCAGTGTTGGGCTATGCAAAACACAGATCATCTAGAATATTGTATCTTGTGTGAGGAGAAAAAAAACATAAGGAGCTGTGATAATGTAAGTGTTGTGGTGTGTGAAACTGTTGAAAGAAGCCCTTGGTCCATACCCCAGTGAAGATGTGAGGCTGTTCCCCACTGAAGTGGTTGCCTCTGGGGTGGGAAATATTTCAATACTTTGCTTTGACAGTGTGCAGAGATCTTAACATTTAACTGGGGAAGGTGCACAATATCTGCTATAATCAGAAAGTGCACTCACAGCCGAATCAAACATGACATTTTTGTCTGTTTTGCAATTGTGTGAGGAAACAATCACAGCAAACACCATCCACCTCTTATGCAGGAGACTCCCTCTATCCCTGTAGAGGACATTTCCTATATATGCTTTTGGAATGGGACTTGCAGCAGCTTCAGCTCATGTGTGGACCTTCCCCTGAGAAGTGAATATCAACTTTCAAGGTTAAATTTTGGGTTAGTATGACACCATCTAAGTTACCCATTTTGCATGAGAACATGGTGCACTTGGCCAACATTTCAAATGCTATGTACAGTTCCTCTATAGGGAGACCCTTGAGAGAAAGGTGCTTCTGGGAACTACAGCAGTTTTAAACTGAGTTCTTTAAAGCACATGAATAGTAGTTGCCTGAAATGTTACTTTCTTGTGGAAGATAAGAGTCTCTTCAGCAGAATTCAAAATCAAACAATATTTATTACAATAAATACTGTCAGGGAACTTCAGATCTGTAAAGGTAATCTGATAAACTTTGGAGTCTAAATGAATATTGAAAGGAAAAGATTGAAAAATAGGTTTTCATTAACAATTTTTTAATAACTTATTCAATCATAACAATAATCAGGCAAAAACGTGTTGAAAGTCTGAAAATTCAGAGATAGCATCTAATGTTAACTATGTCATCTTCATTCCTAGCCACAGGTAGCTGATAGCTGCAGTAACAATTTCATTAAATTCCAGGTATGCCATCCATCCTGCCCTTTGCCTGCTGGAGCTTTGCCACAGCTCCTTTTCCAATCTGCTCTGGGAACTGAATGCACCCCAGTCTGTGCAGGGACTTTTTGGTAAATCTGGTTGCACTGCCTGCTGACATCAGGCTCAAACTTCCAGCATCTGAGAAATAAATCAGTTCATCTGATGGTCTCCTGGTCCCCAGCACAGGTGAGACTGTAGGGGGCAAGTTGCTTTGATTCTGCTATTTTGCTTCATGGCTGAGGCAGGGACGAGGTTTGGGAGCTGGATGTGGGGATGGAATGGGGGAAGATTGGCAGTCTCTTGACTACAAGTGGAGAAAGGGTTCTGGTGTGTGTAGATATAAATTATGACTTATCTTGTGAACTTATTTCTAACTACACTGCTCAGCATAAATGAAAACTTCCCTGTTGTGTTTAAAAAACAAATCTTATCTACGTCCCTGGAAGGCAAAGCCCAATGCTGGCACGATAACACAGAGGACAGGTTGAACCAGTTTGGTGCAGCTGAACTTGTGAACTGGAGCTGGATCTCATCCCACCACTTTGGCACATAGAAGGAAGGAGCCACATGGCTTTCCTCTCTAGGCCACATGAAAACACCCTCAAAGACAGTGCCTGGAGCCTGCTGAGACCAGGGGGCTGAACATGACACAGGAGCTGTTTTCAGAAGCAGTAGCCTGGTGACAAGGCAGAGAGGGAAACCTACAGGCATGTACAAGGATGGGATCAGTGGGAATGACTGGAAGTCCTCCAAAAATACTTCAATGCCTGTATCTGAAGGGCAAAAATTGCTATGGCTTTGATGCATGGTGTAGATTTCTCCTGGTAAATCTCAGTAAAGCAAAAAAAAAAACAAAAAACAAAAAAAACCCCCAACTCCTTTGTGTGTACTTGCCTGAAATTAACTTTTCTAAGTATCTGAAGAGTGTATGGAGAAGAGGCTGGCATCTGGAGATGTTTCTGTCAGGTCCTTTCTCACCATGCACCAGTTAATTACACCTGCAGATAGCTTCTGTTGGCCATAGCTAAGAAGTACCTTTGCCTCTGCTGTCACTAAGGGTTTACCCAGTGCTGGGCTGGTCAGGGCATGGATGTAGATGAAGCAGTTTTACCTCTTGCTCCCTCTTTGGAGGGGACAGGAATGGCTGGAGTGACACTTGAGTGACACTCAGAGATCTGGCTCTGTAAGGGCCTGTGCTGCAGAAGGCTATTTAATGTCTGCTTGCTCAAATGGAAAGCTGAAGACTTTAAGGTCTCTCCAGCTTCCCATAGTGAAGTTGTCATTCAGGCTGTTTAGCACCAAAGATTAGATTTGCAGGGTTTTCCAGTGACCTACTGCATCATCATTTACTCACGCTACTGATACTCCAGCAAATTTCAATGACCTTTGAAAAAGACTTAAAATCAGACTAGATTGACATATTTGCTTTAGAAGATGCTAATCAATATCTATTTTGTTAGCCAATATGGTTATGTCTCCTGTTATTGTGATTTATTTCATTTCTGTTGACCAAAGGTGGTTGAATGGGTGATAACAGAACTGAAAGTGGCAAGGGTTAATAAATTCAGATGAGGTTGTCATCTTATTACCAGAGTGCAGGAAGTGAAGCACAGCCATTTAATTAACCCAGTCGCAATGAATTTTATGCAACACGCAGTTAACACTTCATCTATTAAAACCACGAAGCAGATGGTAGTGAGCAGTTTTGTCTGCCATAAATAGGGTACCAATTTAAATTACTTGCTGCACAGCATTTTATTGGACAAAATTATCTAGATATTAAATGGTGAGATATTTAATAATCTCTTTCTTTTAAGTCATGCATATATAAGACTCTTGGTCCAATAGTAGAAAACTCAATTATTTTCATGAAAACTCCAAAATTGAGAGCTTAGTAAAAAAAAAAAAAAAAGAAGAAGAAGACAAAACCTTGATGAATTGACATTTCTTCAAACTCCAAGGCCTTCAGTCATTGTCTGTGCTAGAGAATATATACCCCATTATAAAGTTTTACCCTACTTTCTCTATCTGTGTAAGAGATTTTTATTATTCACATAAATGGATCATCCTAGATGACTATTAAAAGGCCACATTTCTCAATAGACCAGTAGTTTCTCTCTTGCTCTTGAAAAATGATTGTGATAAATATTACCAGATTTAACATTTTCTTTTTCATTCCCCACAGTTAGGAAGAGTTATGTGAGCACATGACTGCACATATGGGCAAGGGGGCTGTATATCAAAGGCTCTGTGGGCAACTTGGTGCCTGAAGCTGAGTAGCCACTTTGCTTCCCTGTCTTTATTCTAGTGAAGGGAACATAAACTTGAAAAATCCAACTGAACAAACAAGCAAAACAAAACACACTTGTGTGATATGGCTTCATATGCACATAGCAATTTAGACATTTCTAGAACTTGCCAGCTTTTGAAATTACTTCATGCACAAAATTGCTGCCCTCATATAAAGTACAAGGCAGAGGAAGAAGCAAATAGGCTCTCCTAGAATTATGATTGCCTCAGGACTGTGTGAAACCTATTTCTTAGCAAAGAAGCAGAAGTTTGTTTGAAATCAGGGAAAAATCCCAGGAAGAAAAGCAGAGCCTGAGCCAGCAGAGCAAATAGGTCGCTGCACGCCCAGGATTGTGCGGCTCCCACAGTCCTAGACAAGGGCAGAAAATTGTCTCTCCACTCCTTCAGAGAAAACAAACCTGACCGACTTTCCTTCAGCTTTCTCCTTCTGCCTCCAAAGACAGAGGCTTGTCAACAAGGCTGTGCTTCTGGTGAATAGGGTTCATTAAGCCCACAGAAAGCCAGAGGGTGTGCATTCATTTGTTTGAATGACTCTCGGAGACTCCTTTATTTGAATGACTTTTTCCTTAGAGAGGCAGAAGGCAAGTGTGTCCTTTGTCACCTCCTCTGATTGCTCTGTCCACTGAACCGCTAGCAATAGCTATCAGAAAGTCTCCAGAGATTCGAGGCGTCACAATCCATGACAAAGGACATAAATTGCTCTTTTCACAGATGACATCCTGCTTTATCTCAGTAAAACACAAATCTATGTTCAATGCCTGAAGAAGTCCTGGAGCATTACTCCACTGGAGCAAGGCTTCATGGAAATATGACTAAATCAGAGGTGATCCTTACACAATCATCCAGAGATTTTTTTTTTCATTTTCTGTGCTATTGACCTCCAGGGGAATTCAACTATTTATTGGTAGCAGCCCCACCCTACTTAAGCAAACTGCCACGGACTTTTTCAAGCCCATCCTATCAGGAAGGAAGGACTTCATTTGCTATTAAATCTACTGGCACAGGTCTGGCTGGGCTGTAAAAAAAAATGAGTTATGTATGGTCCCAAGTGTATGTAACACACAAAAGAGATCAAGAATAAACTTTTTGAGGCACAGTAAAACCATATGAAAAATGAAGGCTTTTCCTGGTGGGTACATGTGATTATGAGGCAATGTTACCTGCCCTCTTGGGAAGGGCATGCAGAGCTCCCAGCACCAGCCCTTCTGCACAAGGAGCTGTGGGGCTCCTGACGACTCTTTATTCCTTCACATGTGACTTGTGACCAAGGCTTATGGACTTCTTGAGGAGACAGGCAGATCTATCACTTCTGGGAGAAGGACAATCATAGTACATTTAGGCATCCACACTCACCTCCAGGCTGCCACAGATTGCCACAGCAATGTGCCACAATGGTTAAAAGGTGGGAAGGAGAGGATTGAGGAGCAGAACATAGTCTTTGTTCAAGATCACAGTGAAATCAACTTCGAACAGTCCAAAACTAAATTTTATTTGACTTCCATTCAAACATACTATGAGTTAATTCCTTTCTAGCAATTGCTGCTGAAGAGAAGTGGACAGACAGCCAGGTGGAGGAGACAGTGCCCTAAGTCACAGGAGCTGCCACTGCTGCAAGGGGGATCTCTGCCCTTATTCACTCAGAAAAAAGAAAAAGAAAGGCATGTTAATACCCCAAGTTTCAGAGTGGCAGCTTTTAAGTGATTTTCTGTCACTCCATGAATACCAAAGCACATCAACATTCACACTCTAACAGTTTCTCCCCTTTCATTAAGCATCGTTAACAGGGTTTCCTATGACAATAAATAACAGAACTGTAAATCAGTTTCAAATATTGATTGGACATTGATGGCTATTGATTGGATATTGGTATTGAAGGGATATTGATGCATTTGTTCAGATAGGTCAATATTACAGATCAGTCTGAGATGCCAGAGCATTGTAAGGCAAAATGACAACCCTGGGCTGACTCAAGAGGTCAAAGTCAGGCCCAGAAACAAACCCTGTCTCCTGACTGCCAAGTCAGTGCTTTATCAACAAACTGCATTGCTCTTTAGTATATTCATTTATAATGCAGATTAGGTAGATGAGAGGAAAATTTAATCATTTCGAATGACTAATAACTATGCTAATGTGTTCAGATAAAATAAGCATTCACATATGCTGAAAGCCTTTATAGTGTAATAAACTTCTGTTATCTTTTGAGGCGTGCAGTACTTTGATTTTCAAATACCAACTCCTTTTTATTTCAAGTGCAATAAAGAAATGGTTTTTTAAAGGATTTCAAAGCTCAAGACTCCTGAACCTCATTTTGCTAGTGCTTGTGTGAAGCGCTGACAAACTGCTCCCAGTAGTGGGCTCAGGGGTTGGGGTTTCTTTGGCTGGCTGGGGTTTTTTGCTCTCTGACAAAGTGTGTCAAACTAATTTGAAGACTTGCACTTCAGAGATGGCAAAGAGCTTAAAGGATATTGATTTCAGTGAGTCTGAAACTTTGTGTGTACTGAAACACTAACCCCCATGGAAGTTACTTTTATTTTCTGCACATGACCAAACACGTTTTGATCCCCGTCTAAGTTCCTTTTGTTCTTCCTCATAACACATACTGATTCATAAAACATTTTAGCAGATTTTAAATCAAACCTGGTTGCTAATCACATACCAGTCCCTGATATGTGTGACACTGGCTGCAGTTTCTTGGCTACATCCTTCCTACTGCAGCCACAGACCCCAGAGTTGTAGCTGTCAAGGTGCAGGTCAATTTGGATGTTTTAGGAAGCAGATCACTTTTGCCTGAAAACATCTCCAAGTGATGCTGCAGCAGATACAGGAGGTCAGCCCTAGAGCCCAGCAGGCTGCTCCCCCATGGCATGGCCTTGCCAGCCTTGGGGAAAAACATGATGCTGTTCTTTATTCCTGTACTGCACCATGTTATGGTTCTCCTGCATGGAGCACTTCAAAGCAGAAAAGTAAGTAAGTGAGAAGTCATGGAAGAAAATAATCTCAGTGTGATACAAAAAGAAGTGAGCAGTCACCATTTCAACCTGCACTAAAAATAATATAAATCAGTTTGGAGAAAATCAACTGTCTTTTAAGAAAAAGAAAACGTAGCAAACACAGTAATATTATTTGTTTAGTCTTCTCCCCTTGAGAAGAACAAAATATCAAAATACCTTGTCTATAAAAGGAAATAATTACCTGGCAGAAGGAAATAAATGACCACATATTAAAAACATCATCAAGAACAATAGAAAATCTTGGGGCCTGCTTTTTCCCTTACAATAGGACAACAAAGAATAATTAAAATTAAAAAAAAAACCATAAAGCAATGGTGTCTCATTCTGGATGAAAGAACAAGCCTCACCAAAAGCATTGAAATGAGGAATATGCCCCAAAATAGCAGTGGGGCCTTTCTACCCAGTTGACTTTTGTGAATGAGTGCAGAGAGCTCTATAAAGGCATGGATGCCAGCATGGGGAGGGCAAATGCTGTGGAGGGCATCATCAGGGAAAAATCAGCAGATGAGTCTACTGAAGCTGAGGTAGAAAATAGAAGTGAGGCTCACTAGGAAAATGCAGATCTTAGACAGTTTGTCAGGCAAAATTGCCTACCTGTTCCCATCTCCGTGGAGATGCACGGGTTATATTTGGTACTCGAGATTTTGTCATTCGCACTCCACTGAGTATTTGCCTGTGAGAACCTGCATTTATATTGCAAGGTTAATTAGTCATGCTGGAAAACAGTGCTGCAGCATGGACAGGAAGGGACAGGCATGCCCAAGTCTTTCTCTAATTACTCACTGTCGATATTTTCTAAGCTAACTCTAAAATTCAGCTTCCAGTGGCCGTAATCTTTATGCTGAAGAGCTGGAAAACAAAGGGTGATGGGGGAATTTGCAGAATTTAACATTTCCCTGCAATCATGGAAACAGCCAGGGGGACAAACAGCCCTGGCAGGCAGAGGCAAAGCTGCGGCAGGAGCTGGGTGTGCAGGAGCAGCCCTGGCACGCCACGCTGGGTGCCTCGGGTGGAGAGCAGCTTCACACAGGCAACGGGGCTGCATTCCTCATCCTGGCACAGGCTGAACCACTGGAGATAACAGTCCTCATCTGCTTTTTTCAGCTCCTTAGCAGAAATGTCATAGATAAGTGCAAGGTGTGAGTATTTAGGAGGAATATTTCCTTATCTTTTAATTAAGAATGTTACAGAGGTGGGTTGTTGTGGTTTTTTTCCCTTTTGCAAGATAGGTAGAGTAGTACATTTTTCCAGTCTATCCTTTTATAGGCCAGACGTGATATGTGGTAAGAGCCATGAGAGGCATTTAAATTATCTCTTTTGAGACCTTTTCATGCTTATTTTAGTTTCAATAGAATTGGGTCTGTTCCATACGTCCTGATTCACTACAGGATACTTTTCTTGTTGGAGGAGTGGCTCTCTTTGATCAAGATGGTACTGACCTCGTTTGTTAAATCAACTATCAACTCAGTGTATGGGGAAGTGTCTTCCTAGTGCAGCTTCGAACAAAAAAAAAAAAAAGTTTTAAGAGTGGCTTAATACAGATTCTATTAAGAGCAAGCCAAGGGGGAAAAAGAACAAACCTTATGTAATGTCATATCACACAGACTTTTAATTTTCCATTCACCTGATAAAAAATTTAATCAGAAAAATCTCTCATCTGAAATTAGAGCACAATGGTATTTTTAACAGTCTTAGGCTTCTGTTGACGTGAGACTATAAGATGCTGAAATCACACTAGTAGGACTGGATAGCTCTTGTTTTTATTTCTGTGGGTGAGAAAAATTATCTGTTGTTATCATCTGCATGTTATTATGCCCTATTCACAGACAGGGGAGGTGAGGGAGAAGGTTTGCTTCATCACAACTGACCAGACATAATCAAGGTGTATGCATTATGTGAACAACTCAGCCCTCCTTTATTTTAACAGCTGGAATATTCACAAAGCTATGACCTGAATGATAAAAAAAAAAAGGGGGGGGGGAGGGGGAAGTGAAATATTTATCTGAGGAGTCCTTAATAAAGAGCTGTAAAAATATTGGCTGACTACAGACTATGACTATATTTAGATATATTTTTCCCTGAAGAATGCAATCACCAGGGTAAAATATTAACATTTTATTTGCGGTGTTGATGTTCCCCATTTATTTCCTCATTCACGTGCATGTGCAGTAGGACAAACAAGGGCCTGGGAGAAGAGAGCTGTGGATGGGCTGAGGAGGAGGCTGTGTGTCCTGGCCGGTTCCAGGGTAGTGGCTCAGCAAGAGGATACGAGACACTCTCTCCACCCAGGGAAACTTTGGGAGAAGTGGGTTATCCCCTGTGCCCAAGGTTGTCTGCTCGGGCAGTACAGACACACACAGATTAAACTGAATCTTTACCCTGGGCTGTTTCACCTGGAACAATTCCAGCAGCAGCCAATTGCCCAAAGCCCTTTTGAGGGACGCACAGATCTGTGTCCCCATGCCCAGGCCTGTTGTTGGGGGAGAGCTCGGGCACCTCCAGTGATGAAAGGAAACCAGCCCCTGGAACAAGCACGGCACAACTCCTGCAACCTGCAGCCAGCAGCAGGACGTGCCAGGGAGGACACATTTGAGCAGCACAGCCGTGCTGGCAGCGTGGCCTGGGGGTTCTGCTGCCCCTGCCAGCGCCAGGCCCGGCGCGGCCCAGCACACACGGCCCGGCCCGCACAGCCTGGCAGCAGCTGCCCTCTGGAAAAACATCCCAGGGAATGGCTTTCTGGCACGGATGGGCAGGCTCTGCCTGGCCTGCAGCGATGGACATGGGTGGGAGTTAGCTGGTAGGAAAAAGTGAGCAGCAGCATTTTTTGGATCAGCAGCTGGAAACAGAGAGGCCACGTGGGCTGTTTCTCAGCTTAAGCATCCTATCCGAGCTCTGCTTAAAAACAGGGAAAGTAAAAAACATGCCTAAAATCTGACAAATGGTGCAGAAGACTTCCCAGAAAAAGTACCTGGAGGAGATCTTTAGAGAGTCATCCACTCTTATGCTTTGGGAGACTATGAGTGAGGCTAGAGTGGATTTCAGATGGTGCAGCATTACACAGTAAAGATCAGGGTGTTTTAATTTTTGTGCAAAGCATCCAGGTTTGACCACTGTTAGAGACAATATGATATTCCCTACTACAGATGGATCCATGGCACAGTCTGCTATAGCAACTTCTGTCGCAGTGAATTTCCAGAAATACGGGAGTTGCATTAATACTGGAGCTATGGCAGCAATAGCCATGGCAATTGCTCCTCAGAGTTGCTTGTCCCAGCTGTTAAAGAGAGGGATTCTTTCTGCCTTGTTTTTCTGATGCTGTTTATAAATGTAGGAGATGCACATGATTAAAGTGTCTAGATCTGGAAATCATATTTTAATCTCAGGGTGTGTGTCAGAGAGAGACAGGCAGAATAGATTAGCTTCTGAATTAATGCTTGTAACAGTTCTATGAACACAGGCAAATTCATAGTCAAAAGGATAGTATCAACATTTAATTTAAAAGACTCTTTAAGGAGTTTCATTGCCATATGTTGAAAATCTAATCTTTTAAAGAGTCAATATCTAAAAGTTTGGCTTACTTCTCAAATGCGTCAATTGATATTTTCCTTAATTTGACCTATTTATCTTAAAACATTTATAATCTGTTAGGGGGATGTTCATAGCTAAATGTCCAATTTAGTTTGTTTGTTTTTTAAATCTGCCATTCTGCTGCCAAGAAATTAAACAAACAGATGCCACTCTTTTTTGAGGGGCTCCATTAAATACAATGTCTTACCCACCATCTGCTGGATCTGCAGCAGCAATTAACAGCTACACACTATTCCCAGAGCAGAGCTGACAGCAATTGATGGTGCTGGGATCCTGGCATTTTCTCCTTCCCTCTCCTCATCCTCTCTCTTCCAAATACCCATAATACAATATTTCTGCATAGAGGATGGTCTGCTCAGAAAAGAAAGGAATGAACTATTCCTTGTTCTTCAAACTGTTGTGGATGAAAGTCCTCCCCAGGCATTACACTTTTTAAACCAAGAGTGTATTCAACAATAACAACTGATCCAATAGATATCTGCAAAGGCTGCATGAGTGAAGTTTGTCCGACATATTTTGGAACATGTCTCCTCTGCAACAGTGTGCAGCTGCTCTGAGGAGCCAGGGGCCAGGGCTGCACACAGGCTGTTTTCTTCTGCACCACTGGTTCAATCCCACCCGGGTAAGAAGCTGTTGAAAATTCCAACCTTTGTTTGATATGGAAATACCCGGGGAGGCTCAGCTAGTGAGTAGCCATGAATCATGAGCACTAGGTGTGGTTCATGTCCATTGTCTGACAGCCAGGTTACTTTGTACCAGTAAACCCTCTTGGAGATTGAGTCTTTTATTGGCAAGTGGCACTCTTAGTCACAGGATAACATGGAGTGTTTGGATTCCTTTTGCTGACTGGGCTGTCAGCCTTCAGCCTACAATCCAGTCCTTTCTTTTAACTGAGCAGATTGATCAGTAGTCAAGTTCATGTGTGACAGGGAGAGTTTAAATTTGCCATTAGGAAAATTTTCTACACCAGAATGGTTGTCAAACACTGGAACAGCCTGCCCAGGGAAATGATAGAGTTACTATCCCTGGAAGTATTTAAAAGACCTGTAAATGTGGCACATAGGGACATGATGAAGTGGTGGACTTGTTTGTGCTGGGATAAGGGTTGGACTTGATGTTAAAGGTCTCTTCCAACCTAAACAATTCTATGATTATATGATTACTTCCCTTAGAACAGAAGAGCTTCCCTGGCCTTTTCTTCAGTGTTTGTGGTGATGGTACTGTGGCTTTTCTCAGTCTACTGAGCCTGGACGTTAGTTATACTCTCTCTGGCTTCAGGAGGATTCTCTGGGCACCAGAGGGTGCATTAGAATGCTTTTTTAAAAATCTGTGTATTGAAGGTTTCAGGTTTGTAATCGATGCAGAAAGTTCACTTGCAAATAGACTAGCCTGCCTACTCCCTTAGCTTCTGGCACACATTCTCATAACTCTCCAGTGTCGAGGTCTTCCTTAACAGACAATGAGCTCCTGCAAAAGGTATATTTTTACAGTATTATCTGAGAGAAATTCTTGATGTTGCAACAGTGTATTACTTTATTTTCAACAAGTTATTTGCATTGCTGTAGTAGCAGAAGGATTTCTGTGCCTCTTTCAGGCTTGTAGCCTGTCCTCAGCAAAAGTAGTTTCTTCAGTGAAGCATAAAGAAAATAGAGGGACATCAGGGTTTAACATTTCAGATGCTCAGCTTTGCCACAGTGTCAGGATAGACAGGTGTACATTATTTTGGAAATTAAAATTTCCATCCTGCTAATAAATCTGTATAGTAATTATCCTTATTGCCCTGTATGGTGACTGTCTGTAAAGGCAATCTGAACCTAGAAAAGGCATCTCATAAATCAGGTGAGATTTAAAATCTTCCAAGAGTTTGTAAATCTGCCCAGGATTTAGGGATTAATTGAAGAGCAGACAGCTTAATACGTTAACCTTTCACCTCTGCAGTCTTTGCTCAAAAGCTGACTTAGGTCAAGAACTGAAAAATAGATTGGTGATTTTGTCCTAGTCCTTATGAATGCTGGGGTTTAGGACAGCCTGGTTAGCACTGCCTGCGGTGCCCTGATCAGTCAGCAAGGGTTTGCTTTGGGCATTGCATGTGCCTTTGCTGCTGGGACTCCATTATGAGTTTACTAACTTAAGTGTAAAGTCAGGTGCCCGATGAGAATGGTTAGTAGGCTATAGTAGCTGTAAAAAAGGTCAGGAAGCATCAAGGGCAGCCCTAAGAAGTTTGTTTCCTAAAACTGAGCCAGGTCATTGGAGGGACTGCAGGGATGCTGCAACAGGCAAGGACAGGAGGGAACATCCCCATCAGCCCTTCTGCAGCCCTGCCCTGAGCATTCACACTCATTGTCACTCCCCACGCTCCCCCCACCACTGCTGCCTGTGCCCTTCTCACAGGGCTTGCCAAGAAAGCAACTTTACAGGGAGGCAGTAAGAGAAGATAAGGGCAGCAGGCCTTCCTTAATTTCTTTGTCTCTGAACACAATAAAAATCAGGAGCATGCAGCAACATAGACCGTCCTTCTCCCAGTTTCCTTTGTCTTGTGGAAGATGGGGACACTGCAGAGGTCCTGGTTGTACCTTCAGCTATGTGACAACAGGGTGTTCTGTCACTTGGCAGTGACCCTCAGCAGCCCATCCTTGCTAACTGGGAGCCAAAGTCTGCTTTAGGATGGTCCAGTGCTGAAGGGGAAAGTGTAGCCTGTGTCCATAAAGGTGATGGAGCAGCCCTTTCATGAGTGGCCAGTGGTGGTTGACCCTTGCCCATGGCCCTGGCTTGTCAACAGTTCATTCCCTGTGGCTTAGCACTGACCGCTGGTGGCAGAACACCAGAGCGTGATCTGCACCTGTGTCAAGTCTGAGGAGAGGAATTGAGCAATGCCAGTGTCAGCAGCAGACATCTCTCTGGGGAGGCAGCACGCTCACAGTCCCGATTAAATAGCACCAGATTGGGAAGTCACTTGGTGTGACCATTCCTCTCTGTCGGTGTACAAGTATACCCACAGATTTATGTTCCTCACAACCTTCAGACCACCCTTGAGAAATACACATGCAAAATAAAAATTGCCCATGACCCCTGTCTTTGACTTTTTGACCTTTCTCTTTCTCCACAAATACCCTGTCTGCTTGGGATTTGCCAGCTGACTGATGAGATTGTGTCTGATCTCTGCTCTGAGAAGACATTTGAAAATAATGTGATTTTCTGGTACTCAGAAACACACACACATAATCTACATTTCCAGTGTGGGACTGAGTTTTTGGTCAGCTTGGAACAACTGTCATCCTGGGGTTTTTTAACCTCACAAAAATGCATTCATTACTAATGCAGGTCAGAGGTGAGATAAAAACACACTGTGAAATCCAATGATAGGAACTTTAATAATTTATTTTCTTGCCTGGGATCCTTTCACTTGTTCCAGCTGGTTCAAAAGCACTTGAAACATATCAACAAGGCTTACATGACTGAAAAAAAACCTTTGCCAGCAGCAGAACCAGACTGACAGAAACAGGGCAATGGTTTTTTCATGCCACAAAAATGTTACTAAGCAGCATATAGTTTCATGTGTGTTTCCACTTTGCCCCTCCTGACTGAATTATGAAATATTATTTACTAAAAAAACACTATAGTTCACTTTTAAAGAGAATTAATATGATTAAAGGATTGGTTGAGAAGTGATGATTGAAGTTCCAACTAATAAAATGCACATCAGTGTGCAGGGAGAACAAAACGGCACTGAAATTCTTTTCAAACCCAAGCACCAGGTGCGTTAATTACATTTCATTGCATGTTGGTTTATTACTGCGGTCACTTGTGCCTTATGATCTGCATTAACACCTGCGTTCTATGGATATCTTGGTATTTCACTAAACAAGATGAATATTGGCCAGATGGTGACTCCAGTAGGAAGCATTTCACATAGATTTTCCTGCTCTGCACGGTTGCTTGTAAAGGAATCCTGAATGTCATGCTACACCAAAGCAAACCCAAACGATACAGAGATCATTTTGAGATCAACTGCCTTGACAGCATATTCATAAAGGATCAGATGACAAAAAAATCAAGGCCTTGGAACATGGATCTTGCTAATAAATCTCTTGTGTGTAGCACAACAGCATTGTTTGTACCATCATTTCACCCCATGGGGTGACCCTGCCCTGGGTAGAAACATAATTCCGCAGAAAACTGGGTCAGCTCAGGTCTGAAACTCTTAGCACAGATGACTCAGTGGTTTTTTTGTTGGTTTTTTTTTTTTTCTCCAGGTTGCACACACGACCTTTCTTCCATAGTACAGGTTAGTTAATGTTCAACATACACCCAGCCCCCATGAGGTGCCACAATGAGGAGGACAAGAACCCTACCACGCTTGGCACCTTGGCTTTTCACCAAGGTACAGAGCACTTCAGGAGACGTGGGAGGGACACAGACCTCACTGTGCCTCTTAGTGGCACTGACTGGCTTTTATCCAGCACATCAGAAGTTAATTGCTGACCTGCACCAGAAATAAACAACAGATCTCAGATTTCATGCTGGCACGGTATTACCCTGTTAAAACCTTGGACAAACCTTCTAAAGTTGCAATTAACACCTACCTCGAACCCATCTCACCTAGATCACACAGTATCATTCCAGGGTACTACCCAGTGCTGTCTGTGAGATTTGCTGTGGCTGCAGGATGTGTAGAAGGTTCTGTCTGTGTGAGCAAGATTTTTTTTTAGGGACATCTGTGTTCATGGCTTCTTTTTGTGGTCCTTCACTTGCACATGTCAGTTGAGGACTACGTGACTGTAGCAACTGAAGTGTCAATACAAATTGTCACACACAGAAGCATTGAGTTTTCATGGTCTCCGTGGTCTTGCAGCGCAATTTTCTCCTCCCTGGGTATGCTAGGAAGGGTTCAGGGGGTGCAGTCAGTTCTTTCCAGCTCCCTCCTCTGCCCCCTCTGCCAGGATCAAGCTGTGCTGCCAGCCAGGGACAGAAGCCTTTCTTCTTCCAGGGGCTGGCAGACACCTTTTCCTACCTTACAACAGGAAAAGTTGGGATGCTTTGAGTGTGCTCCTTGCAGAGTGTCACTGACCTGTTTCTGCTGTAGCTCTGAGAGAGGCTGAGCAGAAATGAAGGGACTAAGGGGAAAAAATGCCACAGAATAGCTGGCAGACTGGGGCAGAGAGAGGGCACATAGTGTTGGGAGTGGGGGCTTGCCCTGAGAGCAGAGCACAGCAATACTCAAAGCTGGCTATCTGAGCACTGTCCTTGATGAAGGGCATAGAGGCACAAAAATGCCCCCCCAAAATGAACACAGCCAGCAAGCCAACACTCTGATGTGTACAAATGAAGGCAGAAAGTGAAGCAGAGGCTGGCCAGCCACTGAGCTCAGCACTGTGCTCAGCACAGGTGCAGAGCACCTACAAACCCAGACGGGAGCAGAGCCCAACCAGCCCTGCAGCAGCTGCAGGTGGCCAGCTCCTCCCCTGCTGGTGTGCAGGCATGACCCTAGAGCTAGCAGGTGCTGTCCCCTCTGACAGGTAAGTTCCTTGGGTTGATGACCCTGTAGTTCCTCACAGAGGCACACAGCACCAGATCAAATCTACAAAAGCAAGAAGCCAAAAAAGCACGAATTAACACTCCCACCTTTCCCCCAGGCATGCTTCCCCCAAGATGCTGTTTAAAGAAGGCCAATATCTCACTCTCAAGAAGTGTAGGCAAATCCTATTACAAGTTGAGATTAACCGTCACTCAGATAACTCACCAGTGCAGAGATCAAATATAAAAGATGTATGTTCTGTGTCATCTGTTTAGCAACCTTAAATTAGCTCACACAGGCGGATGGTGCTGGCCAAATGGCAGAGCATGTGCTGCAAATGGAAATCAGAGTCAAAGCAGAATCCTGTGGGATACCCCCAGCAATTTTAAAGCAGCTATCTTATTACCTAAGCAATTTTCAGGGACAAGCAGAATTCAGACACAGCCGACAACGCTCTCTGGTCCAACCTTGGTAAAACTACTTCATTATTATTTCAGTAGTGCCTGGAGAGCTCTATCTGCTGCTCCAGTTTCTCTGCAAAACCCCTTCTAACAACCCACAATAAAAGGCATCCCTGTGAGGACAGGCTTACAGTTTAATTTAAGACAAGGAACAGCAAGTGAAAGTAACAAACAACCAGAGAGGCCAGAAGGGAGAGGGTTGATGGAAATGATGGAAAGCACTTGTCCCGGGAGTCCCTGTATGTGTACGCACACATACTAGATACAGATTAATGTGTGCACACATATTTCAGAAGTCCCTTAACCTGAATGTAAGACATCCAGAAATAATTTATAAATAAATTCACGCTTAGGGTGGAGTACTGGAGGATGGGAGAGACCTGCCTTGCTCTTTGCTGAGGATTCAATGTGCACAGGAGGGTTTGACTTGGCTTTTTTCATACTGCAAGCAGCTTTGGAGGCCATAGGCAGCAGTCACATACCTGGCTGGACTTGATCTTAAAGGTCAACCTAGACAATTCTATGATTGTATGATTGAAATCTCTCTTGTTTTTTGGTGTACCTAGCACATACATTTGACCTCACAGCCTTGGCATGGGAAGCAGGAGAAATAAGAGGACTGTGCAAAGTGGCCTTGATGTAAAGTATGGGGGGGGTTATCTTGCAGCCATGTGCTCTTTGCTGCCTGGAACATAACTGCAATCAAACTGGGAAACAAGTAAATTCAGCAAAATTCACCCCAAAGGGATCTGTTTGTTTGTGTATTGTTTAAATATTTCATGTTTCTTTTAAGTCTTGTTGAAAAACTACTGCATGGCCGTACTTCTTGTAGAGCCCCCAACCACTTCCCAGCTCCAGCAAGCCCTTACCATGTGTGTGGGTGAGGAGGTTCAGCCTGGCAAACCCACAGGGAAATCAGCATATCTGGAACTTCTTCTGAGGAGTGTGGATTTAGGCCAGTTTTTCCTTTTTCCAAGGGGAAACTAGGTGTGCTTAGTCCATCTTTTATCTTCCTACCACCTGGCATCACATTGCCAGTAGAAAACAGATTGTTCAGACACACATAATGCAAGAAGGATTCTCTAAAAGTGAAAAACAATTTGCAGAGATACTGATGACAGCAGGATGCTTTGAACATATCCAGGTTTGTGTTTGTTCAGGGCTCAGGGATTATCAGAGGAGGCACAGTAATGCCACTGAAGTGCAAACAGTTGTGAACATGACTGTTGTAATCAAAACCAGTGCTTGTTTGGAAGTGGCATCTTAAGAAGCAAGAAAATTGTTTTAAAGAGGTCACTTCCAGAAAGAATAATAAAAATCCCTCTATGTCAACAGCAGCATGTGCATTGCTCTCAGATGAGGAGATTACTCCTTTTCTCCCAGTCCCTAGGAGCACAATGTGCGGGAGTGTCTCCTGAAACCCTGACAATGTGCAATAAAAATTCACTTTGAAAAAAGAGCTTCTCTGGTGATGTCTACAGGCTTTTGACTTTGCTCTTTCCTTCAAACATCACTCGTGATGCTGAGTGCACATTCTCTTGGCCTATTTGTTCCTGGCAAACAAAGAGCAAATTCCCCTGGGTACAGCAATCCATTTTTAACACTCTGTAATTATTTAGAAAAATGTTTTGATAGGAGAAATGAAAAACTGGGGCATTTCAGGTTCAGGAGCATTATGTGAAACAGGGACTTGGAGTCTCTTTATTTATGGCACTACCTCCAAAAAAAAAAAGTCCACCTTTTCAGCTGTGGCATTTGAACCTATTTGCAATTCATTGAACAGCCTCCCATCACTAAGTGCAGAAGGCATAAAACTCCTGAAGGTCTGCTCCAAAATGGTGAGGGAAGGCAGAACACAAGGACTTTGTTCCATGAGCATTGCTGGCGGGTCAGGTGCGGGAAACTGTCCCTTTCTGAGCTATTGTCTCATTCTGTCCTCCCAAAATCTATGGGACTTCATATGTTAATGTACCCTTTTTGGGAGCCCTCTGATGGAAGACATTGCAGCAGAAAATGTCAGAGTCCTTAGCAGGAGACTTGAGTGCTGTGAGTTATATGGCCCAAAGGCACCCAGGCTTAATACAGGCCAGGGGGCTGTGTCTCCTGCCATCCTCTGGCCAGCTGAGAATGTCAGGAATGAAGTCGAGAAGCTAAATGTCAATTCAATTTTCCTTCAAGGGCATATTTTTCTTTAAAGAAAGCACAGGCAGAAAACAACTGGGATCAAGCCTGTGCCCTGGGTGACCAGCAGCCTGTGCACACACTGCTTGCCAACTTCAAAACCGGTCATCCCCTCTTCTTTTTCTTCCTCCAGTATTGGTGTTCAGCATCTGTGACACGGCTTTGTACCTGTCTGTAGGGCTGAGCCACTGAGACTGGGAAGGTGACTAGTAGGTGCGGGAGGTGAGGGGCATTGTGCTGCCGAGGGAGGTGTGGAAAGGATGGAAATGCAAGCAATAAAAAAGAAAAAAACCCAAACAGAAATTAAAGTGTTACAGCTCTGTTGTCCTCAAAAGACCCATTTTCTTTCAGGGAGACTATAAAAGAGAAATAAAGGGGGAAAGCCCCAGACTCAGTATATGCACTGCCATCTCCTGGTGAACAGAGAGCCCCGGCCTGCCCTGTCCCTCTGGCTGCCCTTGTATTTCAGCGTCCTCAGCAACTGCAGAAAAAATGGCAGCTTCAGGAAAAGGCCCTAAATGTATTTTGCTTGTGTGCTGCATGCTAGAAGCAGAAGACCATCAGGCCAGATGGGGTTTGCTGAAACCAAGGACAAAGCCCCCATCCTGTGGTGGGAGCTGGGTCCATCCCAATGTTGGCCATCAATATTTATGATACCTCTCTTGCAGTTCCTCTGTGGCAGGAATGATGTATCAGATAGAATTACAGACCTTTCAGTAAGAATTTCAGCCTTTAAATATAATCTGTTACTTAGAAAAATCATCAAGTGCAATCAAAGCCACAGAAAATGTTAAAACAGGAAATTTAATGGACCAGGATGGTTAAATTGTGCTACCACCAGATCGACATACTGCCATTGCAGCAAAACAGCCAAAATTCTGTAGGTTCATGCTAACCAAAAGGTATCATTCTTTTTAATATTACTTTTCATGCAAGAGTAAAAAGATTTTATGGATACACAGAAAGTAGGAAATGCGTTATTGGGCTGCAGGGCACACAACTGGGAGAAAACCCAGGTAGCTCCAACTCCCCACTGCAGGGACAACATCTCCCCCCACCTTTTCCTCATATTTTCCAGCCAACACTCCAGAAAAGCAGCTGAGATCAAAGCCATGGAGGGAAGATTTGACTTTGCCTCCAAGAAAGGGATTAAAGTATTTGAAAATAAAGTTTAGCTAAGAGATCTGTGATTTGACACAGTTTTTGGAGGAGGAGATTCAGCCCCTCTCCCTGCCCTGCAGATTCATGTTTCAGGCAGCATTCCCTGCCTGGCTCCTAAAAAATCACTCAGCAGTTTTAAATATGTCACCACCAGGATCAGTCTCTCTTTTTAAAAGTGAACCTTTGAAAAGGCACCTGTTCCCAGTGACACAGCATGGTGAAGTGGGGCTGTGGTCTATGGAGCCATTTTAAAGCTTCCATGTTTGTGTGCCTCTGATGGAGCTGCGTATTTCATACACCTGTCAGGAGCTGAAACCTAACACACAGTGGCACTTGGAGAGGAAATATTGTGACAGGTTTTATTTCTGAAATACACTGAAGAGAGGCAGAGTCAGGCAACCGGGTGCAAAAGCAAAAGGACAGGGGGAAAAAAAAAAACAGGTTTGCACTGAGGAAAAGCTCTTGTAGCACTTTTCCAGAATTGCCTTTTCTCTCTTGCTGTTTTCAGTGTTTTCATTCTGCCTACTTCAGCCCCTGGATAAAAATATAGAGAACCTTTTAAAAGAGAAGATAAATCCTTTCTTTAGTGAGATGTAGGTTACTGATATCTGCCTGGTTATAAAACCAAACTGAGATCTCTAGCTCAGGAAAATTCCAGTGCATAGAAAAGCAGATTTATTTGGTTTGCTGTCATAGGTTGGGTGCATCTCCATTCCTGGACAGGACAGTAGCATTCCTCAGGATGCTCCATATTTCAGCCTCTTTCGTGCATCAGCACCGGCACCTCATCAGACCAACACCACCATGAAGAGGTTTGTACAGGCAAGTGTCCCACACTGAGTCCTTTCACTGAGCTGTGCTGGAGAATGGGTGGTGCCCATTTCTATCTGTGAACACACACACACAACCTTACACCTGATGCTCGCCCTGTAATGGCTCTTCCCTTCACACACTCTCTTGAGACAGCTGAACACCCCTCCTGCACCTGGCTTCCTCAGTGGACTGCTGAAAGAGCCCTGCTATTGAGCAGGCTACTTGGGAAATCTCTATTTTTGAACTGCACTGGTTTCCCTAGAGAGAAAATGCAATTTGGTGTGCTGTTTTGATTCTCCAGCTCCTGATCTTCCGTGTCCTCCCAGCTGCCTATCACCAGATGATGTCCCCAGCCCAGACCAACATGGGTTTGCCTCCCAGCCACACGCAGCCACCTCCCAGGCCTGCACAAGGCACGTGCACTCCCAGAGACACAGCTTGGTCCCAGCACCACGGCTGCTGAGGGACCTGTGCCAGGCCTGCACCTTGCAGAGCAGCTGAGGTGTGCCTGGGGCTCCCAAAGGCGAGGGATGGTGCCCAGGCTGGAGCCAAGGCCGGCTGCTGGGAGATTCATCATCCTCACATCTCCCAATAGGAAGGGGTGGCTGGGTGACTTTTAGCACTAGGATCATAGAATCATAGAATGTGCTGAGTAGAAGGGACCCATCAGGATTGAGTCCAACTCCTGGCCCTGCACAGGACACCCCAAGAATTATACCATGAGCTTTTCTAAAGCATGTCATTTTGAAAACAAGCTCACACATGTTGTGCTGGCAGGTCTGAGAAAATGAGAAGTTATAGAAAGGAGGAAAGAGAAAAAGGGAAGAACCTTTCAGCTCTTTAAACTAAAATCTGTTGAGAGTCAAGTGATTCCATCACAGTTCTGGTCTGAAGAGAGTTATTCATCCCTTTTGCTTATTTTGAACAATTACAATTGCTTTTGTAAGCACTGACAGAGATTAAGATACCACAGATCTTAGAAGAACAAATGATGTATTGCTAATTTCTGAGCATTAGAGAGAGAGGTCACATCTGAATGATTAGGTTAATTCCTGAGACCCCTGCTCATATCATACAGCTACCACAATTAATTTAGCTATAATGGAAGTACATATACTACAAACATAATAACTGTCGTAGTTCATCATGTAATTCATCTTACAGTTATTGGATTACTTGCCCTCTCTCAGAGATCTGGTTTATCCTGAGATAAACCTGCATCTCCAGAGTAGCATGAGGGCCCTGCAGAGCCACTGTATCCCTTGCAGTGCAGTCTCAGTCACTCCCTCTGCAATAACCCCCTGGCAGCACTAAACTCAGCCCTTGGCCCTGCAGCAATGCTCACCTTCCTTATTACTTGCTGTCCCCTTTTCTCTCTCAAATATGCTCATATTTTTCCCACACAGCTTCTCCTGTTCAGCTTCTCCCCCATCATAATTGTGTGGCTGATGCTTTGGCTGCCCCACAAAAACCTTGATGCTGCTGCGATGCTCCCTGAGAAGCTGTCCAACCAGGCAGTTACAAGCCAAGATTCTTGCTTCATATTTTGCAGAGCCCTCCTTTTAGTGCTATTTTGTGCTGTACATAGATACCCACTTTTTTACCATAGGCTTTTTTATCTACAGATAATGTATAGCCACTACAACTTGTTGATGAGCGTGCTATTTGTTGCCTGATTCTTCCTTAGCTCAAGCTGCAGGTGCACCAGTTTTGTTTTGGTGTAACAGGGGCTTCAGCCAAGTCTACAGCTCTGTGTGGTGCCTGTTGAACAAGGAACATGGCACATGAACTTTCCACTCCAGAGGATTTTACTCTTTATTTTTTTTTTGCAGGGCAGCTACCTTAAAGATAACTCAATCACTGTTCTGAACTCATAGACGTTGCTACAATACTACTGCTGAGCAAAGGCAGGCTTTGATTTATGCAGTGGAAACAGAGTGGGTGGAAATGTCTCAGGATTCAACAGCCTGTCAGTTTTAAAGCTTATCCTCAGTCCCCATAAATTATGTTTGAATTAAAAGCCAACTTGGACCAGCAAAAAATAAACTGGGGTATTTCACGTGTGTTTGTGCTCCCATCCTTGTGCCATGCTCCAGCCTAACACTGCACTCGCATCTTTCAGAGGGATGCAGCATTTCCAAGCTTTCATGTGGGAACACATTGTACTCCCATTTTGGGTTTCTGAGACAATATTTTTTGTGCTCCCATTTTGGGTTTGTGAGACAGAAACAGAAACCACTGCAGTTCCTGTTTTTGCAGAATGAATTTGCTTCAAGCCAACAGTTTGTTTAATTTACCAAAGCTTTAGCAGCTACACCTGCAAAGCACATCCTCATATAATTTTCCAACAAGCAGGAAAGAATCCAATGGGGAAATTAGTTTCCTTTTTCTCTCTTTCTTTTTTTGGTGCAGCAAAGCTGCTTTTCAGTAGCGATGCCAAAAAGCTCTCTGCCCAAACAGTGAGTTTAGCGTGTTTGGCTTTGGGATGTGAATATTTTTACACAGCTTCTAATCTGCTGTTATTTAGTAACAGTTTTTATAGCATTATTTTCCTGCACTACTTGGAGATTGCAGACAGTTCACAAAGATTTTTGGCAACTTTTTGAGTGGCTTATTCTTTACTATGTGCATTTGTGCTTGAAAAACTGAGAACAAATTGGGCTGGAGGATAGAAAGCCTTTAGCACTCTTGGCTATACAGAAAAGCTTGAAAATACAGGCTGATTTCATCTGAAAGATTAAAAAGCTAGAAGGAAATGAAGACTCACATATATTGTATTTAACATTTTATCATTTGGAGTTGCGAATAGCTGAATTCATGAATTTTGCATGTTTGGAAGTGCTCTTGTTATAATGATCAAGCCTAAATCAAATGTAAGTAGCAATAATCAGATCTAGTTTGGGGAGATCATAGAAAAGAAAGAAACCAACTTATACTACTTGTAAATGTGCAAATGAAAGCTTTCCAAATGACCAGATGAGTGAGAGAGACAAAAGAATGACGCAAAAGACTTTTAAACTGGGTCTGCAAACGGTTTGATCAAATATTCCAGGCATGCCTAGCAAAGCAGCTACTATAAACCTTGATATAAAAATGAAATGTACAGAACAGGTCTGCACATCTACTGCTGAAAATCAGACATCTTTTGATAAATACCTGCCTTTTTCTGGAGAAACATTCACTTCAAAGGCTAAACAAAAGAATGATTCAAAATCAAAACAACATTCTTATGTTTTCCACAGCTCTGAGCTGTGTTTGGCTCTGCAGATGCAGAGTGTCTGCAATCATGCCACACACCTCAGGCTGTTGCTGTAAAACCTGAGCTTTCACCTCTGTGCAACACTTCTCTAGTTTTGATTTATTTCTTTTTAACATAAAATAGCCTGTCAGTTGCAAACATTAAAGGTATTGGAACAATACTTTCACAATATTAATAAAAAATCCTTCAAGGATCAATAGAGGATATGTTTGGGGTGTACCTCTTTATATGTTTTAACTTAATGGCTTCTATATGTGCTAATTAATTCCATCACTATTTTAAGCTAAATGCCAAAGTAGTTGTATGCCCACAAATGCTACATTTTTCACCATTGTCTCAGGCAAATATCATACAATAATTCCACCATTGTGGAGCATCAGAAAACCCCACCAACAGACCAAAACAAAGAAAGAAAGACACTGAACATAATCACAGTATAGGCTGAGAGCTGTGAGATTCAGGTCACCTACTTGGTGATCCTATAGATCTCCCAGCGGTGCAGGGTGCACAACCCTAAGAAGACCTGTACTCCTAAAACCCAAACTGTTTTCTGAATGTTCCAGGATGTTAGATGACTGCTGTGCCCATCAGGTCTTGTGCTCAGCCCCCCCTCACATCCCTGTTCTCTTCCCTGGGGTGGTAGGACACCACACCAGCCTTCCCCAGCAAACCAGCACTGAAGTGGCCATGGTGAGAATGATGGAGAGCAGATTGACCCTGCAGGTGAAACTTCTTCCCTCTGTTGCTCGTTTGTAAAATAATGGAGTAAAAGATAGCAGCACTGTGCTCCCACAGATGTCCTGAGGAAAAATAGATAATGGCCATTAAGCGTTGTAATGGCCTCATCAGCACCCAACTCCTGCCTTATGGCTGCTTTAATCCTGCACACCACTGAAAAGAGGTCTCTTCTGCATCTGGGTCCTGTCTTCTTCCTCTGCAGCCCAATCCCAGCTTCTCAAGCCTTTGTGTCCCCACTCCTTGTTCCTGCCCATGAGCTAGGTCTGTATGGAAATAACCTCAGCAGCACCTAATTCACTCCATTTATAGTGTGAGGAAAGTGCTGCTTCTCAACACCAGCATTTTGTAGTTTAAAAATGGCATTTCAGTTATTGCAAATGGCAGTAAACTGATAACCATATTGCTTCTCCCATCTTACTATTTTCATCCCAAAAGGCAGATAACATTCTTGTGCATTTGGAGATTTGATTTTTTTAATTATGTATCTTGAGGTCAAATTGTTGTGCTTTTTTTCAGTAATTAGCTATAATAGCAACCTGAAATTCCACTTCCAAAAATAAGTTGATTATTGAATTTTCTATATTATGTTAATAATTCAAATTTTTGTAAGAAGAAACTGCAACAGTTTGATATTGCTGAAATAAAATGTGTTTTTGATCCCACTCAGAAGATTTTTCAGGTGCTGGCAGGTGATTGAACAGGTACTGGATTCTCATAACTATACATCCAAATATAAATAGTGAAATATTCAAAAGCTCAAAGTGAAACATTTAGAACATTCTTGGAGTGAAATGACAAGCCAAATTACATCTTAGCCTTCAGCAGCAGGACAGAGGTGTGTCATGCAACTACTATTGAAAATACCACTGGAGATTAGCATCTCAGATTTCAAAAAAAAAAAAAAAAGAAGATGCTAAAATGAGAGAGGAATGTATTCTTTTGAGTGCAAGGCCTTTGGAAAAAAAAAAACAACAAAAAACAAAACAAAACCCAAAACACACACATACAAAAGCAAACAAAAAAAATCCCACCGAGGACCCTAGCTTTCTTCTTACCTTATTTTATAAAAAAAGGCATCTTCTAGATGACACTGTACAAAATATTCCAGTTCCACACTTCAAACCTGGCCCTGTGGTACATCAGATAAAACCAAAATCAGATCCCCAGGCAGATGCCCAAAAGATAAAGGTCTTGTCCTTTTACCCACATTTGAAGCACTGTGATGTGGCCGGCCAGTGCCTGAGCAAGGCATGCTCAGAGCCATCCTTTAGCCACTTCAGCAGGGTTGCTAACACCAGTTCTTTATCTTTTTTTATTAGTCAAAGCTCATTCTGTTGTCATATCCATTTCCATAATGAGGAACTAATTTACCAGACTAGTTTGCAATGTTAAGGGCTATGGATGGATGTACTTTCCTGTTTCTCAGCGCATCAGAGGATTCAGTGCCTGGGTTTAGCTCTGCTGCCTTCCTGGCCCATTAAATGCCTTTTAAGATGTCTGTTTCTTTCCTCTGCAGCTTTGACTTGCTTCCTTCTCCCAGCCCAGCAGACGCCTCTTGATCCTTGCATTTGTGAACTCCCTGGTCTTTTCTTTCTCCTTCGCACAGCCCCAGGGGATGAAGGCTTCCCACTAGAAGGGCACATTAATGTGCATTTCTCACTCTGACTTGAGGCAGTCCCTAAGGCCTGCAAGTGCAGAAGATATTTCCAACAGCAGGAGACTCTGAAATGCCAGTTTGGCTTTGCTCGTCTCACTTCTGTCCTGGCATAAAGCAGGGTCAGGTCTGAGCTCTGCTTTTCTTTTGGCTTTGTTGGTTTGTTTGTCTGTTCGTTGTTAGCTCTGAATTCTCATTCAGAGGCTGCAACAATTATTTTTAAACCTCTGGGAAAGCACTTCTCTGATTTGGGGAACTGCTGGGTTCAATGGTTCAGAGTGGAAATCCAGATGTAAATCATCCTTATTATGCTCTCTTATCTTGTGTTATTTACAGACCAGGTTTGCTTCAGCCATGAAAGATAGTGCAGATAATGTTGGTGCATCAAGGTACTTTGGCTGCCAGCTGCAGAAAAGGACCCCACGCCAACTGGTTTACTTGGGTCACTGCTTTTCGTAATCTTTAGTGCAGTTAGCACTGAAGTTTCCTCTGCTGTAGAATCAAAGTCTCACCAAAATGACTTGCTGGAGGCTCTGCAGCCTCTCTAGCAGGGGCAAGCCATATGCAGAGGGACCAAAGGCAACACAGCTGACACGACATGGCAGGGGACAACTGGTCAGATAAATATTTGACAGTCAAGATACCTTCCTGTAACAGGAGGCAGAAGAGTTCATACTCCCTGTGCTATGGAGGGGAGCTATGGCACTGGGAGGCTCTGGGTCTCCTCTTTCACGGCCAGTCATTGCTGTCCCACACGGGTCTGGACCCTCACCCTGACACCCTGCATCCTTCCCTCCTACAGCAAACCCTCATACCACCTGGCGGAGTCTGGTTTTGGAGAGATATTTTCCATATTCTGTCAAGTTTACTAAAAAAGTGGATGTTCCCAAAATTAGATTAATTGTAGGTGAGGAGGGTTCATTATTTTATATGAAAGATCTCTAAGCTTTAAATTATACCACTAATAAAATATGTTTGCCTCTTCTTTTGGTGGAGCTGACTCTGAGCCTTGGTCCTTCCAAATGCACAAAGTTATGCCAAGAAACCGTAAAGCTAAGCCTGTTTTAGGGCAGATCAGCTCCATCCATTTTCACTGATGTCCTGGAGAAAACAATTCACTATTGCCCTGTCTTCAGGAAAAAACCTCCAAATCTTTATTGGACAGAAACATGTAATTGGAGTATTGGGGGGAATACTGAGGCTTTCCCACTGGGATATGCTGCTCAAAGAGTGCCCTAAAGATGTGTTAAACCAAGAAGGGCCCATTCTGGCCTGATGCAATTCGATGCCTTGCAGAAGTGTCCACCCTGAGCAGGTCAGGTGGGTGAAACATCAGTGCCAAAATCCCTACTGATGAAGGAGGAGCTTTTGGAAGAGCTCGGTAACCAAGCAATTATGTTTTAGCATCGCCAGTCTGAGGCTGCTCAAGCTGGCGGAGCAGTGAAACACATTGGAGGCAAATGTGAAAGAAGAACACCTAGACCTGGAGCAATGGGGGACGGAGAGGCGGTCCCCGGGACACACAGGCGTGATGGCATTTCCACAAGAGCCACCAGAGGGCAACAAGAGGCAGAAAACGAGGGAGCCTTGGGCTCCCGGGGCCGGGCAGCTCTCGCCTCCGGGCACGAAGGGTCCTCGGACGTGCCTTAGGAAAAAATGTCCGCTGTGATTTGCCTTGCTCACCCTGCATGGGAATGCGGGAGGACTTCACATTTCAGCCCCTCGCAAAGACTCCTCAGTGTCCGGCAGTGAAGGGAGCGCGCCGGGACCGCGGGGAGCGCGCAGGGACCGCAGCTCGCCTGGCAAACTCAGCCTCCCTGGACAGCCAGCGGCGCGTTCTGAGCCCTGCTCCTCTGGGCAACGAGCGCTACCAGCTCTCTGCTGGTTTTGTTTGGTTCTTTGCATTGTTTTCCAATGGAGCTGCGTTTAAGTCTTTCCCAGGAAAAGTTGGTTGGATGGCTGTTGTGGGCACTGAGGCTGCAGAGGGAACCAGACCCCACCTCAGACACACGGGGCAGATGTGTTGTGGAGCTGGGAGGATTTTCCACGTCAGGAAGGAGGCTGTTACCTCCTCACATGCCTGCATCCCCCGTATCTTCACATCTCCACACTCCCCTGCCTGAGCACAGCAGACCAGATCTTCCCTTCCCAGATGCAACCCATCTGCTCCAGAGGGTTTTCCCCCCATTGCTCAGCAGCAAACACTCCCCTCAACGAGTGACTTGGGAGCAATGATTCAATCATTTCTCATCATGGAATCCAACTGTGACAATAACAAATGTTGCTTTTACATCACTTTTTTTTCCTCTTTTCTGGTAAGCTTAAAAGTAGCAAATAAACTAAGAGAAGGATTTTCTGGAGTACAGCTAATCGGAATTTTCTATTTCCTATGCCTTTTCTTTGAGGAGGGGGAAGGGGAACAAATATCTTGCTCTTTAAATAAAATAATTTAGAAGTAGCAGATGTGAATTTGTGAACTCATACTGAGATTTTGCTTTGAATCATGGGGAGAGGGAATGGGATCTGGAGCCTCCCCCCTCACTGGGGAGTGTCCTCACCCTCTCAATGATAAAATAATCTTCTTGTTGCTAGTCTGTAAAGCTGAACTTATGTCAGCAAGACTCTGATCCACCCAAAAATAGTCTCACAGCTGAACATCAGGATATTTTCCTGGAGGAAGGGATGGAGTCAGATATTCTGAAGCAGAGGAACAAATTATCTCCCACACTTCATGACAGTCACATCTTTTTGTTTCATTGCCTTTTAATATCAGCATTCAAAGTATTTCTCTCCAACTCAAAGCAGCTCTTCCATTCGTCTCCATTTTTAAATTTTGTTCTTGCAGAGAGAGAAAAGCAAATGAAGTATTTGAAAGAACCTTAGCCAAATTTTTCTCCCAATTGGCAGCTAAAGCAAAACAATCCATGAGCTGCAAAACCATTATCTGGACTTTTTAACCTCATACTGAAAGGTGCTAAACAGGGGTGTTTGCAAAGAGCAGATTTCTTGTTTGTGAGTAAAAACCATACACACACAAATTCTAGTGTAGAGATGGAAAGAGTAGTTTAACTTATAAAAGAAAATAGAAGAAAATGGTCAGAAAAAGAGTTACCTCTCTGTGTATGTGCTTGTATACAAGTGAAAAGGTCAAGCCACGCTCCCTTTCTATGGAATATCCATGGAGTTCCTTGGTGCACTGAGGCCTTGAGTTATGTTGGAGGGGAAGAAATTATTAATTTTAACCAAGAAGCTGTGCGAGGAAATGTACCTCTTTCTTTCAAGTGCTGTTCAAGTCCATTTGATACCTCAACCCATCTAAAAGTTACTGTTTGTCCTTGCACGGAACACTGGCACCAGGAGGGGACTGGGGATGGGGGTAGCCTGTCCCTCATTGTGGTGGCCTGTGGCTGTGGTGCCACACGCTGTGGTGCTGGCTCTGGATGGCTGAGCAAGCCCAGGGAAGTGCTCGCCTGTGCACAGTGGGATGTCCTTCTCCCTCCCAGCTCACTGCCCCTGGTGCCATGGGATTCACCAGCAGCTGGACATGGGCAGGGTAACATCTCGTCCAGGTGGGCGCTGCTGTTTAAAATAGCTGCTAAAAATAGCAAAAATACCCTGTAGAAGTCGTTCCAGTTTTCAGATGTTCCATTCTGTCTCAAAGGACAGGCTTTTAGTGGCAGAGAGGGTATCAAAGAATGATCATTAAAGCTATGGTTGTTCTCTCTGCATTTGGGGCCATTTAGGAGCCGAGGTAATTGTGTCTCTCAAAGATGAGCCTGTGATGTGTGAGTCCACTCAGGTACTTCTGTGCTAGCAGAGCAACCCTTAATGAGCCCTTTTAAATGCCACAAAGAGGCACAAAGACACATCGCTGCAAAAAAGAGATCAAGTCCATGATTTCTTAGCAATTCCCAATGATGTAATTCTTTTGCTTTGCAGCACTAATACTCCTGGGTTGTTTGGCTGGAGTCACTTAGGAAACTTCAAGAAACTTTGGAAAACAGCACTGCGGAAATTAGAGGTTTCTCTAATATCTGTGAGGATAATATATTCACAGCAAAATTAGTTGCTGTGGAGTTAAAACAATGTCCAGAAAATATAAGGGGTGGAGACTGGGGACATTTTGGAACAAGAAAAGAAAGATATTTGGCAGCTTTTAAAATAGAAATCCTATAGAAAACAGGTCACTTGGGACACAAAAAGGATATCCTCATTTTTCATCATTAGAAAGAAACAAGACTGTAATTAAAAGCACATTCCAGAATACTGATCTGTTTATTCACTATAGATGGTCTGAATTAGCAATGGGTTAGAAAACATAGACACACAAGGATAAAAAAATAAGGGTACATAAAACTGGATTTTTCCTTTTAGACTTCCATATCCAAACACTGAAAAGTTTTCAATCCAATGCTTCTTCTCTTTGCTGGAGTGAGGTAGTTAAATGGCCCCCAGCCTTAGATGGGAACAGGGCATGGCTCTGATGGTCTTTGCAGCTTTCTGGGCTTGTTACCGCTCCAGCTTCTGCTGTGTTCCATGGTTTTCCAAATTCCTTGCTGCTCTTCATATTACATTTGTACCTTCATTTCCAAGTGGCAAAGGCTGAGCTGGGGGACTGAGTAAGGACAGAGGGGGGGGAGGACCCAGCCTCTGGCAGTGTCCCATCCCTGGGCAGAGAAGCTGCAGCGGCCCTTGTTCCTGGCAGCAGCAAGGAAAGCATTAGCCCTCCTCTGCTCCTCTTCCTGCTCCTTTTTCCATAAACACCATTTGGCTACCCCTGGGGACTGTTGTACCCCTGGCCTGGCTGAAACCACATTGCTCCACCAGCCAGTTTTGGGCTGCTCCCACTGCTGCTTCAGCACCTTCTCTCCATCTGCACCATGCTTAGCACCAAGCTTTGCTGTGAGAGCAGTGGGGTAGAAGCATCAGAGTTTCCAAGACCTTACTCCAGTTCAGTGTTCCAGCAGCCAGGCTGGGCAGCCTCTGCCTCTCCCACAGAGAGGGATGCTGAGCCACAGAACCATGAGAGGTGGCTGAAAGACTGAAGTATCTTCTGCTTGAGACACTCAAATAAAAACCTGGAATGAAGACTAGTAGATTCTAGTCTCTGTTTCTTTAATTCAATGATCTATATCCTGCAATCCTAAATCAAACTCCAGTACCCAGGAAAGTTTGTGCACTCCCTGTCTCAGCAAGTGGTTGCAGTATCACTGCCTCCAACCACATTCCTGAAAACTGGACCTGAACTGGACTGAAACATGAACTACAGTATCTTGTACAACCCAGCCACTAAATGATAGGCCACTATCATTTGCTCTGGGCTAGGCAGCCTGCAGACAAGAGGGTGGTGATCCCAGAGGGTGGGGACATATTCAGCCACCCAGGTCTAAGGTGCTGCCTGACATAGGATGGACACCTCCCTACAGCATCCTGCTGCAAGGAGTCCCTCCATCCCTGCTCTGTCACAGCCCTTTTCACCACCTTGGATGCACTCTGAGTCTTCCAGTGATTCTTTCAGCTTGTTAATTAGCAGATTAAAGATCTGACTTGATGCTGGAGGTGCCAGGTTAATGGGTTGAATCTATCCAGTGAGGTGTCCAGCAAGTGGGAGGACCAGCAGCAGGAGCACACAGCTGAGCAGAACAGTGTGGTGAGGGGCAGACACCCAGTTTTGGCAGCAGGGAACTGCCAGATAAGGTCAGTCTGTCTTTTGGATTGCATCCTGTGATAGTTGGTTCCCCAAAACCTGTGTATTTGAAAACCATATGTGCATGGGTCATGATGACCTGATCCCCAGTCTTTGTTAGTAACAATACTCAATTGCACAAAGGTAGCAGAAAGTCTCCACCACAGCAGCACACCTTGAGGATTTAGGACAAGCATTAAAACCCTCAGTTTTGCCTGTTGAAGTTGCTTACTTAAATTTCTGGTCTTTCTGGTACATCTCTGAATGCATGACAGACAGATTTTTCTGCTAACCAAAAACAAATGTTCTAGCTTTTTAAGATAAATTGCTCATTCTGGTCACTGCTGTTATGCTACCTCAGCAGGTTTAAGTAGTCAAGCTAATTGTGACAGCAGTGATTTGTTTGTTCTGAATCAGAAGGTTCTTTACAGAAAGTTACCAGCTATGTTTTGTTACCATTAGTGTCAGTGAACTTGTGTAGGTCAGGAAGTGCGTAGAGCCAGCAGTCCACTTACTTGGTAAGATATCTGTAGGCAATAAAGTTTTATGAACAGAAATTTAATGGCATGGATCTTTCCAGACTTTGCAAAGAGGCTGAGCATAAATGATTTTTAATGCTGAATCCTTTTAGTTAAGTATCTGCTGGTAGCACAGGCTGCATCCTGCTCCACTGCTGTACAATGGGGCCATCTGTAATTAATAAACCTTCAACCTTTCTGCTTTACTGTTGTCTAAGCTTTGGTGGAAGGTGTCAATTAAAAATTAAAAGAATCCTCTTTCCACTGAATTAAAAAGCATTTGAAAAAAGAAATGCCACCCTCTGATAGCAGTTTAGCAGCCGGAAGGGTAGTCTATCAGCCAGCCAGAGCAGGAACAGCAGAAATGAATATACATGCGTATCCATATGTAGTGTTCAGTTTTCTTGAGCAATTGCCATTTTATCCTGGAGTAACCCTTGAATCGTTTACAGGAGAGTGTCAGATAATGCTTTCTTCAAAGCCAAGCCAGCTGTATGTGCAGTCAGGAAGAACCATATGGTGCCTTGTGTGCAAGGCTGATATTTGCTGGGTTCTGAAGATAGTTCTGAAGTCTGTCTCATGGCATGAGCCCCAAGCTGCACTTGGCAGCTGCCCTTTCTGCCTGGGAGATTCATGGATCAAGGGACACAATGGATGGGTTGGAAGGCAGCACATTTTCTGAATTATGTAGAAAAGCTGTCCCTCTTCAGGTAGGAAACTTTTTCTGTTTTGCCTTTCATACAAACCACCCTCAGCAGATAAAGTAAATGCGTATTTTTTAAAATGCTTTTGTCTTCCTGGTTATACACTTCATTAATTCAGTACAATTCCTGTCCTTCTTGGAGTTATATACCCTTTTCTTATCCAATTCTTTTCTTCTGTAGTGACTAACTGCTAGAACTTAGTCATGAGTTTTTAGACTGGGTAACTGTGCTGAGACTCATCCAAATGCTGTATTTCTGTCTGGACAGGTCCGCCAGCATTTCAGCATAAATTGTTTTTCATGTACACTTAAAAATTCACTTTTTTAGTGGTTGAATTTCTTTTACAGTGAGTTTTTTCGCATATGCTCAAGGTCAATAGAGTTTGAAACACTTTCATAAACCCCATTTTTGAGAGGTTTGTGATGTTCTCTGCATTACCTTTACTTTTGAAGGACTCTATCCTTGTAAAATATTAGAAAAGATATATCCCTTCACATCCATGGACTTGGCACCTTTTTAAAATAGCATTTGTCCAGGAGAGTTTTATATGCGGGTTAAGAGCTACCCTGAGCATGAGAGAGTTCAAGTCTACATCTCTTACTGCTCAGGAGGGTGCCCGACCATCAAAGGACGTTCTCTACCCATCTGTGTCGTGCTGCAGTGGAGAAGTTGTGGATCCAAGGATCACTGAGGGAATGGAAATTTAATTTGCTCTTTAACCCTATTCTCAGTGTCATTGTTTGGGAAAGGCATATCTTCATTCCCACTTGTGCTTCTGGGGCTGCTTTGGTACCCATTCCTAACACTAGCAATGTAAGTGTTAAAATAAACATAGCACTGACCGCTGCATTTGTTTAGGAGTTTGGAGCTGGAAATGTGGCAAATCTGAACAGGTGCATGGCACAGCAGAGTGGGCATACTCTGGAGAACCTTGCCTGACAGCTGTGATTAAATTCCTAACTCTGTATCAGCTTGTTTATCTTTTTTCCCCTATTCATATTCCTGGGAAAAAAGGATAGGTTGGTAGGGATTAGACAAGGAAAATATGGAGTTCAGTTTTAGCTGTGTTAAATTAAAGGAATTGGCATGGTTGTTAGAAAGAAACTGTAGAGACCAACAGTAGAAGTTAGATCATTGTGAGAAACAGGAATATTAACTGCTTTGTACAGGGGTGATGGGATCACATAAGATTATTATTTTCAAAAAAAAGGTCTATCAAAATATTGTAATATCATCATAATTTGTCAGCAATTGTGAAGTCCAGGCACCTCAGGCAACTTTTCAAATTTTACATAATCTTCAATGTCTGTGGGAAATACAATGAAATATGCCCTGTTCTTAATTGATTCCTTTTGCACCACATTTTTCACACAGACTTGTCTGTTGGCCTTTCTTTGCTAAGTGAGGGTTTCAACAAGTGAAGAAGATTGATGGCCAGACCAATCAACTCCAGAATATGAAAAGGTCAAAGCACTCAGTGAGCACATTGCAGGCTGATTCCAGATAACCCAGGCATAATGAATCAGATAACTTCCTCTTAGAACAAACAAAATAAGGAAAGTAGAAGTAGTTCAAGAATGTTTTCTTTATGACTTGAAGACCACCATGCAGAGCACTGTGGAGTACAAAACAGGATAAAACTCCTTTCCTGATATCCTGTTGAAATAGAAGAGAACAAAACTAAGTAATTTGTATTTGCAATGATGAATAGATTTGCAGCAACATTTAAAGTAAATTAAGATTGAAGTGTGCAAGCAGACAAATGTTGTTAACTTTTGTGTATGGTTACAGCTTTCTTTTTCGTTAAAAGTTTTAAATGAGAAGCTTGTAGAAACATGACCCTATAATGGCAGGGGTGCCTGGCCACAGCCCAGGGCCAGCAGAATCTGCCTTCTCACCTGGACAAATCCAGTGCACCTGGGAAGGGAAAACTCTTCAGAATGATCAGAGGAAGGGTTTGGTTGCCAAATCCTCCCAAATCAGTATGTGTGCTAATTTTTAATGGGTTTCTGTTACTTTCAGGCTTATCTTTAGTTGCTGCTCTACTGCACTTGGCAGGAGAGAAATAAATACAAGCCATTATTGCTGCACTATCTTGAATAGCAAGCATGTTTTCATTCCATCTAGCTAACATGAGTCGAAGATAAACTGGCAGCTTATTCCTTCTTTATTTACCAAAATAAAGAAGAGTGATAAGTGGAGACCTCATGCAGAGGAAGCTTTGGTGGCTCTGGAGGGTACATCTGTACAACCACATATGAGATAAAGACAATAATACTGCTCTGAAAGGGACGTGAATGACAGATGTGTATTTTATTTCTATTTCCATTATGAACAGTTTGTGGGGTTTCAGGAGAAATAAAACCATGGATATTTAGTGAAACATTTCTAACCTTGTGAAGGAGCTTCACCTCAGCCCATGTGAGATCCTAACTCCCACTCATGTAATGCGAGGTAGACCTTGTTGTAACTTTGAGGAAGAACCTGTGCCCAGTGATATTACCCTGGCACTTTCTGGGAAACACAGATGTCCAGCTTTGGGAGAAGAAATACTCTGACCTGCATTTGATACAAAGGCCACTCTCTCTGCTTTGGGAAAACAGACTAACAAACAGAAACTGAACTGGAAGATATATACAAAACATTGCTTTTTCCAGGTATTGTCAGCTTACAATATCCCCCACTCATTTCAGGAGCCTTACAAATCTCACTGGCTTTCTGTGATGGACTGAGCTGTCAAAACATCTTTGCAAGTCTGGCCTCTGGTATTTAGGACTCCTGCTGAAAAATGTTGAAGGCAAAGGGGAGGGGAGGTGGGGTGGAAAAACCCTCATCATGTGGAGGTGTAGGCATGTGAAGTGAAACTCCAACTGCAATTTTAATTGCAAATGTGTAGTGGAGGCAATGGAGCTGTAAGGCTCTGCCCCATTAAGACTCCAAGCTCTAACACTGGGGTGATCTGACTCACTGGAGGGTGAGAAATTTAATGTGCTGTACTGCTTGTCACAAACAACATTTGATTTCAAAACAGTAAGTATATGAGAGTTGTTCCAAGCTGTTCCAAGCAGATAAGATTTAAACCCAGCATGCTAGCTTTACATTGGTGACTAATGATTGAATGAAGATACCAGAGGTATCTTTAGGTAGGCAATCTCACTGGGTAAATGAGATTTGGGCTGTGTTTTCTAGAAAATTTAGACTCAGAATAAATTATACCTTTTAGAAAAATTATAGGCCCTGTTGGAACTGCACTTTGTATCTCATAGAGGTTAAAAATGCACGTGTAATTAATTCATTAGTACACAGCTGCCTCCCTGAGGTGTGCAGCCCCAGCACCCACAGTCATCTGGACAAGAGCTGTTCCCATGGATCCATCCCCATCCTCCAACCATTCACTAGATAGGCATCTCCAGATGGATTCACCAACTGGGAATCATCAAATCATAGAATGGTCTGCCTTGGAAGGGACTTTAAAGGTCCTCTAATTCAAACCCCCTGCCGTGGCCAGGGATGCCACCCACTAGAAAAAGTTTCCAAGAGCCCCATCCAGCCTGGCCTTCAACACCTACAGGGATGGGACAGCCACAGCTTCTCTGGGCAATCTGTGCCAGTGCCTCACCACCATCACAGTGAAGAATTTCTTCCTAATATCATATCTAAACCTACTCTCTGTCAGTTTAAAGCCCTTCTCCCTTGTCTTACCACTACATATCTTGTAGAAAGTCTCCTCAGCTCTCTTGTAGGCCCCTTTAGGTACTGAAAGGTGCTATATGGTTTACCTGGACTCTTCTGCAGGCTGAACAACCTCTCTCAGTCTGTCTTCATAGCAGAGATGCTCCATCCCTCTGACCAGCTCTGGACTCACTCCAGCAGGTCCATATCCTTCGTATGTTGTGGACCCCAGAGCTGGACATAGAGCTCCAGATGGAGCTTCCTAAGAGCAGAGTAGAGAGTGGGACAGAATCACCTCCCCTGACCTGCTGGTCACACTGATTTCTGGGCTGCAAAGGCACATTGCCAGGCCATATCAAGCTTCTCATCAGTTCAAAAGCAGCACCCCTTAAAACAGGTCAGGATTCATCATGAAAGGAGTACCCCTTAAAAGCAGCTCTCCCATCCCTTCCTCTTCCATGGAGCTGTAGATGCCTGAAGCTAGTGACCAAAAATCTCAAACCAAACTGAAAGAAACAAACAACAATAAAAAGGATTCCCCAAATGCTCGCCCAGCAAACTAAGCAAAATCTCCCCTGTGTTTTGACATCTATTCCTAGGTAACAACAGATTCTTCTCATTTAGGGCCACTTGACGATGACATATTTTTGTTTACCTAGATGAAGCCAGTATTCTGTATGAAAGATCAATTAGGCTTCTGGGTTTTAGCACCTTTATGACCTCCTAGAGTGCACTGTGCCATTCATACCTGCTCATTCTCTGCATTGTGGCAAGATGAATCCTGAGCCTTTATACCCACACTTGGCAGTCAAACTGAGCACTCTGTGGATGTGAATGCATTCAGCCATAGCACAGGAAAATCCCAAATCCCAGCATCAAAGGATACTTCTCTTTATAATGCCAGAACATCATAATTCCTTCCTGCCAACAAAACAACTTAGTGGTTCACAGATGAAGGATTTTGTTTGATTGTTGGTTCAGATACTTGCATTGGAAACATCCATTATGCTTATTAAAACCTGCTGCATTTTAAAATGTTTTGTTCAGAGAAGGGACTTAAGATGTAACAGGAAAAATTATCAGCTGCTTGCCACATGAAAGGATTAAGGACCACAATTTGTCAAGGGTGTGACAACTATATTCCTTAGAGCACATGTAATCCCATGCAACTCTTACAAACATTCAAGATGCAACAATCTGTTATGCAACAAATGTCCAGACACACAGGACCACATGAAGACTTCCACTCACAGGGGAGCAAAGAGGCATTTTCTTTCCCTTTGAAATTTCCCTGAGGTAAATGATTCCTTTTTTCCTAACCCCTCTGGTGGCTATTCCACTGTACTGTGAGGACATGCTTGGTTCAGCTGCTGCAGCAGACAGCTCGATCCTACCTCAGCTGTGTCTAGAAAAAGCCAAAAGCAAGAAAATCAGTGTTGGTGAAGTGCTAAAATGTGAAATATTTGCCAAGAATTGTAACTTTAGAGGGATTTAAAATGAGCCTATCACAAGCACCAGTGAACAGCCCTACAAAAATAAAATCTTTCTTCCAAAAAAATTTAACCCGTGTTTTGTGTTGAACACTTAGTCCTCCAGGGCTAGCAGAGCACTTTGCAGTTTCTCCTTCACTTTTACCCTTGTCACTTTCCTTTAGTCTAGAAAGTCTGGTAAGCGAATGAAATGGATTCAACCTCTCCCATTTAAGACTTTTGCTATGTTGAAGCTCATGTCTCTGTCCCTCTGACAAAGCTTTAACTGCATCTTCCCCCTTAAGCCTCCTTCCCTATCACCTAAGAGTGGAACTTCCAGCTGGTGCTTTAACATGGTGTTGTGGACCGCAGAAAACTATTCAGGTAGTCTTAGTGGGCATAAAATGTTAACCTCTTAGAATATTTTTTTTTATTTTAATTATTTTTGCTCTAAAATTAGTGTGATTAATACTATTTACTACTTCACCAATGGCTATTTAGCCCTAGTCACATGAGGCAGGTAAGTAAATGGCAGCCCAGAGCTAGGTATGAATCAGTGGCAAAGCCCAAATTCCTAATTCCCACCAGTCTTCTCCACGGTCTTCTCCAGTTGGAAAGCATAGGGGTTTTTTTCCCAATGTGAGGGGTAACATTCCTTGCTTCCTCCAGAAAGACTCAGGAAGAGGAAGCACCATCTCATGCTTCCCTAAAGAGAATCAGTAAGAGAAAACTGAGAGAATGAGGACAATAATCTTTGGGTAATTTTTAAAACTGGGTAGTCTTTAAAACTTCTGCTTGATTTCCCAAGGATTCAGGAGAAGGTTTCCAGAGGTACCACTGCCTAAAAAGACATGCTTAATGCATGATCACTAAATGAAAATGAAGATACAGAACAGGAATATTGAAGCGACATGATAGGATGTTATTTCTACCCTCACTGTTGCTCACCAGTAACTAAGTTCACCTGCAGAATCACAGAGTAAAATAAAAATACTCTGATAGAAATACTTTTGGGGGAAATTGAGACTTGTAAAATCATAAATTGACGTTTTCACACTACCATATGATTTTGAAACAGAGTTTTCTATATCCTGGTTATTACCATTTAGCACTGGAATGAAACTCTTTTATAAGAAAGGGGAAAAAAAGGTTTGATTTTTCTTAAACCCTTTATCCCACACCTGGGCAGTATTTTATCTACATTTTTGGAATGCACAGGACTCTGGTTTTTAACTGTCAATTTAAAATATTAAATACTTAATATTTCAATTCCATGGAAATTAGAACATTCAAACAAACATGATCCTTCTGAGCTATGCCATGAGTGGCATTCCAATTTTGACTTGATTTTTCACAGAAGGCTCATTTCCTATTTTAGGGGCATAAAGCACCTTTGAAAATTTCAGTCTAATGTGTCCATCTTCACTTTCACTACTTTTACAGGAAAATATGTCTGACCAAACCAAAGTCACTTACTAACAACCACAATAAGCCTCATGCCACCTTAACATAAGCAGCTCAGGTGGATGCATTTCCAAAGGTGCTGGAAGATTTGGAGCACAGCCTAAGATAGGGCTTTCACGACCCTCATTTCCTAAACAAAAGTTTGTTCTGGTACCCATGGAGAAACTCAGAGACTGAAATTTCCCAAATTATAATATTTTACCATTTGTCTATTTGTTGCTTGCTTTTAGCTATTCTGCAGAGAAAACTCCTATTTGCAAAAAGGGGACCTTTTCCATAAGTTCATAATGCACACCATGTGTGTCAACCATAACTGGTTGAAATAAATTCCTTGCACAAAGAGGGAATTCGGCATGGGCAACTCTCCTATATGAACAACACTTTACGTGCTTCACTATCCCAATCTGAGCAAAGCAGAACAGAACCATGCCTTTGAAAACCATGCCTCTATTATTCAAATCTCTATTACTAAAGTGTCTGCCTCTGTTAATTGACAGTGTCTCAGATGATAAGATTGTTGCCAGGAGTGTATTTCTACCCAAAGCACCAAGTTTGAAACACTTCAAAATCAATAAGTTTGTGGTTGTGCTTGGCCAAGACCCTGAGCTTGGGGTCCCAGCCACCCTGTGATAGGGGCACCCTGCATTTCAGTGCAGAGGAAGCCCTGGAAGAAGCCCCTGGACCTGTGCCCAAAGCCTCAGAACCAAGGAGGGGTGACTTGTGGCCAGTGTGGGGACCAGGTTCCTTTGGGAGCTCTGAGCACTTTATGTATTTAAGGCTGTCACTTCTTCCTGCATTTTGAGGCAGATGCTGCTCCTCCCAAATCCCATGCTGAGGGGACTACATGCCAAAAGCAGCATGGTTTTTTCCTCTTCCCTGTGCTTTTCCCAAGAAGGAGACAGCTTAGCCTGTGATGCTTTCCAAAGATGATATAACATTACCTCAGGGAGGCTATGCCCTCAGTCCTGTTAGGACTTTGTCACATCACATCAGTCTGGAGCACAGGCTTGCTCCTTGCTCCATGGTATAGAACTAGTTCCTTCCAGCAAGAGTTTTACAGCAAGCCCACAGTTGCTTTAAATTAGAAAAGTTGGCAGGTGGCCAGGGAAAGGAGCGGGAGCTTGCTCAGCTGAGACAGACAGAACTGTTTGAGACAAAACTCTGTTCAAGAGCATCAAGCCTCAGATAGGTTTTCACAAAGTACTTTTTTGTCATCCCGGCATTTAAATTTGTTTTAAAGGATTTTGAATCACCAAAAATTACCTTCTGGTTTGAATCTACAACTCTTACACCACCCAAACGGAGCATGTTGCTTTCCCTGAAAAATCAGATGTCATCTACTCAGCTGTGAAGGTAAGTTGTAACTGATTCTACTTTCCTGAACTGACTTCTCTGAAATGCATTTGGAGAAGGGAATGCAATAGAAAGGTGTTTCAGAAAAATGCATATTTTTGCTGAGATATATGTGATTCTGTTAGAAATCAATTGTCATGGTGTCTCAGTGAAATCTGCTTACATATCTTCTCTTGTAGGAGATGAGTAATAAGCTTGGACATTTATGCACACAACATCCCCATCAGAAAGTTAGCCGACAGATTGTTTAAAAATCAAGGATGTAATTTTCTGGCAAAAAAAAAAGAAAAAAAGTTTTAAATGTCCACCTTTCACAGGGTTCAGGGTGATTAAATTACCCAAAACATTTATATATTATTTCTCTCTATCTAGCATTAATCTTACATTCCACCAACCCTAACCAGAGATTATTTGGGTTTTTTCACTCATGAATGATTCCATCATAATTTCAAATCTTCACTCTAACCGTAGTTGCTATGGTTTCATAGAAACTTGTTTTGAAAAAAAAAAAGTCAATCTATAAATACAAAATAAACTAAATGGGCTATTGCAAAGTTAAGCTCTTGCATTTAACTTATTAAACTCTGGCAAATATATCCATTTGTTATTTTGCTAGTGTGTCTCTTCTGCTTGGTTGGGTTTTTTCCAGGTCGTTTTACTTTTTGTGTTTCCACTGCTACCACCAGTGTGCTTTGTGCCTATGAGTAGGCTGGCAAGAGAATGTGTGTTTTTAAATACAAATGAAATCCAAGAGTAAGTGATTAATCACAATCTTGGTCTGGGTAGGTGAGAGTCTAAGTGGATTAGCAGTTTCTAGCTGCCTTTTTTCCACTGGGTCTCTGGTTACCATTACCCAGGCAAGGCTGAGGCAAGCACTGCCTGCTGCCCAAAACCTGATAGTCACAGTGGGGGCTAATTCCTCTAACCCACTCATTTTCAAGGAAATGATGAAGCTTTTCAGGCTGAAGTTTTAGAAAAATATGGGTGTGAGCACAGCATTACCCATGGCCCTTGGAGCTGTACAAGCTATGGAAATTCAGTAACAGGAGCCTGCTTCAGAAATCACGCAACTATTGTGTTCTATATCATGCTGCATTTAAGAAGCAGAAAATCCCTTCTTCCTGTAGTGCCTGCTCCCTGTTTTCCCTGACTTGGGACAACTTCAGCTGTGCTACTGGAGCAAATTTACCCTGGAGAGAATGGAGGGCTGTCAATGCCCCTAATGCTGTGTTCCCATGGATCACACTGTAAGAAATGTATTTAAGAGTAGAGAAACACAGAGCAAGGAGGGAAGGGAAAAGAGTGTAGAAAATCAAAACTTGAAGTGGAGGAGCTGATATGCCTGCCCACTGTCATGGAGGAAAACCTAAAATCCTATTCACTTTGAAGCCCGTTTTAAATTTGTGCCGAACGGGAATTCCACCATCACCATCCTTGCTGAACTCTGGGAAGGTGGAGCTAGGAACACCCCCATCAGGTGTCTCCTGGGTGAGGACTACACAGTGTAGGGATTGGGAGGTGTGCTCCCTGTCTCGGTGCTTGCCTATTGCTTGTCTCTCCTCTACAATACCCCAGCAATCTGATGAGAAGGTGGGAGTAAGGGCGGTAAAGGCTGCTCTTGCTCCATGTTGCTTATTGGTACTGGAAACAGGAGGGTTTCTGAAACTGAATATCTCAGCCAAAGGGACTGCTTCTAGCTCAGCAGCAGTGACAGGGAAGGATGCAAACAAAGAAGGCAGTGTTTTATTTCATCCCCTTCATCATCTCCACACTTCACTGTTGCCTTTATCCATGGTTCAGTCACAGTGACAAGGTGAGGAGGTAGATGGAAATCCATGTTTCTGAGTTTTAGTGCCTGCAGGAGGTTCTTCTGTCCTATTCGCATAGCTAACTTATATCCTTAATTTTCTGTGACATGTCCATTCACAACTCTATCCTATGCACCGGTAAGCCTGATTTTCAGAGTCCTTAAACAGATGCTGTATGAACATTACATATACTGTCATTGCATGATCAAATAGCATCCCTGTTACCAAAGGATCACTTTGCAATGATGAAACTACAATTTAGATTCACCAGAAAAACTTAACTTCACAAGGAGCAAAAATCCTAAGGCTTCAACCTTTTACACAAATAATGATTATTAAAAATAATTTCTGATTCAGAGATGTTGCTTGTCACAAATACAGGACAGGTCAAACTCCATTTTCACTGCTGAAGTGGATTCAGTGGACTGTTAATCAAAAGGATAACAAAGTAATTATGTGACTGCCTTGACTCTAGAGAAATCTAGAGTCTTTGCAGGCTCATCTTCATGATCCTACCTGGAAAACAAAGGCTGCAAATGAGAAAACCACTGGGCAGATTTACATTTCAGTTACAGACATCGGGCTGTGACTGTCAGCAAAGGATATTTATTTCTGCTCCCAGTCTCTCTAAAGTAAAAGGTGCACATCAGTAGTAATTTCTCTGTTGGGCTGAAGAAGTTATCTATATTACTCTGATTTCCCAATGCTGAAATAAATAGTTTGTGTTCTCCATAAGTTAGGATTCAGCTTTCATTTTTGGAAAGAAGTGTGGAATTTATTCTTGATTGTCTGTCCTCAAGACTCACCTTATGTTGGATGCAGATGGGAAAGCCCAAAGCAATGAAAACAGAACACCAAAGCAACTGATTGAAGTCTTCAAAGATGTTTTATAGTTTCGCTAAACCTTAGAGCAGGGATAGGGCCAAGTGACCAAAAAGTCTACATGTTTCTGAGAGGTTTAGGTGTTGGGAAGAACAGAACTGTTTAGTATAAAACTTACACATATCACAGAGGATAATGAGGACCACTTTTAAAGAGGAAGAATAAGCTATGAATAATGGGAAACATATCCTGGCAGTGAGAGATAGACAGTTATAAAATAATCCAGAGGGAAAGAAGGGAGAAGTCTCACGGGCTGGGATGTTTCACTTACTCTGGGCAAACCTAGCAGAAATCTGTGGGGAGCAATCATTCCTAGGCTGAGAGATGTGATAGTCCATATGTTGTGCTGGCTTAAATGTATTGGCTCATCTTCAGTCTATCTGCTGTATTTGTCTTCCTCATCCATGTGAGTATTACTCTCTCAGATCCAAATGGGGTGCAGCCTACAGAAGCGGAGGCCAAATCTCAAAAATTTAATGGAGGTAGATTATTATGTTTGGATGCTATCAGGCCACCCATCTTATTTTCAACTCATTTTCTCCCCTTCTCTTTTGGAGAGACCCCAAACCCAAAATCAGACACCCTGCAAAAAAACAGGAACATCTCTCTGGCAGAAGTCCAAGGTTAAAGTTATAGAAAGGGATAGGGAAAGGATGAGGAAGGTTTAAGGAAAGGAACTGTTTGGTTAAAGGGATGGGGTTTTTGGATGTATTTTAATTCATACACTCTGTTTTATTTCTCTCTCTTTTTTTTTTTTTAACTTTTTTTTTTGGCTACATTCTTCAATAAAGATATTTTTCTTTCAGGAAAAAATGAGTAGGGAGAGCATTAATAGCTGAGGTGGGACCTGAAATGTAGTTTAAAAAATATGCAATAAAAACAGGGAGTGACATTGCTATAAAACCAAGGAGAGTTGGAAGGGCAGAGCTGAAGAGATGAGTGTCCAGCCTGCTCACCCCAGCTCTTCCCATTGGTCTGATGGGCCTCGTGACTGGATTCAGGCCAGTGTAGGAGTCCCATCACTGCAGCACAGGGAAAGTGATTTGTGAGCTGCTGAGAGAGAGACCTCCCTTGGGTTTTTTACCTCTTGGAAAAAACAGAGAAATTTTATTTTTTTTCTGGATTTGTCCAGGAAAACTCTCCCTTTTCTTGGAGTGGGACTCTTCTGGTGCTGGAACATACATCTGCTATTCTCACTAGCAGTTACAACTCAAGACCAAAAGTCTTTTTCCTTCTCAGGAGTCTATAAAAACTTGATGTTATGCCAGCCTTGTAGGCCTGCACTGATGTTCCTGCTCAGCGCCAGTCTGCTGCCTTTCAATGCACCTGGGGATTGAACCTACTTCTCCAGCACATCTCAAACTGCTGTTTCCAATCCTTTTTCACTATCACTAAATGGTGGAAATGCAGAGAAGCACATAGATTACTTTTTGCATCCATTCCCTACTCTAGGCACCATGTTGGTATTTATTTGACAGAATAATTTGCTCCTTTGAGTTTCTGTAAGTTCTAGCTCTGTACAGTCATGCTCTGAAACTTATCTTCCAGAGATTGTCCTTTTCTGGCCCCCAAACCTGAGATCACAGCCTTGCCTTAGCAACCCACGCAGTCCCACACATCTTTGCTTGTCTCCTCCTGGGAATTACCAGCCTGGTAGTCTCCTTCTCACAGACCTTCCCTTTTCCTGATGTCTCTGTGTGTTTGCCATGGGTAGACCACCTTACCACTTCCTCACGTGAGGTTCCTGAGAAGGGAAGTCATTCCTCCCAAAGTTACGGTGATTGATGGGCCATCCTGTAGCCTGCTCAAAAGATCTGGGAAGGCACTCTGCAGCTTCCAGACAGCTGATTTCTCAGGGAAAAGATCAAGGCTTCTTTGGCCTCTCTTGAATTATTGTTTGTGTCGTTCAGGGCAGACATTCCTGCTAGAAAGTGGTGATACGAATCTGCAGATGACCTCTGAGCACCAGCTTTGAGGTGGGGCAGCAAGAAACTATCCCAGGCAGAGGCAGCAATTTTGGAAGTGGGAATAGGATGGCCTACACTCCAGGAAAACAGCTTGCATAAAGGCCTGGTGTCTGCATCACAGCTCCTCCTCTTTTCCTGGAAGAAAAGAATTTTCATTTCTTTCCCTATCTTGGATAAAGGGAAAGGAAAATAAAGAAAAAACGTTCCCTTTACTCAACTTCATCATCATCAATTTCTCCATGCATCTGAAAGTCTCACATGGGAATGCAAAGATCAAGTAACATCAATAGCTGGATGGAAAGAGTTTAGGAAGGATGAGCAGGACCAGTAGCCCTGGCTGACTGTGAAACACTTTGTCCTATTGCCTCTCCCTCCTTCTGCATCCCACAGAGAGAGCAGGTATTCTCTGCCCAGGGCTGGCCCCTATCAGTGGGGTCTCAGAGAGGCTGTGCTACATAGCCTCCATGGACTTCCATGGCTGTGCAGTGAATATTATTGATTCTCTAGAGAAGGAGCTGTAATTCTCTGTATTTTAAGCTTTACAGATGAGTTACGTAGCTTTACATTGGACCAGAGTTTTGGAAGCTGCATTGGAGACTGCCTACAGCTTTTAAAGGAGAATTGAGAGTTTCTTCTCCAGAACTGCCTAGCATGGCTATCTCCATGCTGACAGGCTACACTTCTCAGTCTTGATTCAAAACTTCTGTTCATGGAATTTCTCAGACAGAAATACATCACTTTGCACTGTGTCACACCTGAGCACTACCAGAAGTTGCCTTACTTGTTGGACCTGGTCTGTACAGCTGGTCTGAGAGCCTGCCCTGAACCTGCCTGGAGTGTCTTTCTCTGACAGATCTAACAGAATATACAAATTTTTTTAAGGGCAGATAATCCTTAAACTCACCAGGAGAAAATATCCAGGAAAAAAATAAAAGGGCACCTCGGGAACAGGAGCCATTAGAAACCACTGATTATCCTGAATTCTCCCTTTCTGCAGTCATGCTCTGTCCTTGAGAGTCAGGATTTCTGTCTGAGACTTTTGATTGCCAAAGGCTGGGAAAAAAATGTCTGAATGGTGTGTGTAAAACATCTGCTTCTGCAGCCCAACAGGGCATGCATTAAATCCCTGTAGTGAGAGTCAGGTCACAACTGAGGTCAAATCAGACCTCACAGTTCCAGTTGTGTGTGTGACATAAGTATATGCACAGATTGGGTCTGCTGTGGCTGCAGCTCCAGGGATGCCCAGGGCATATTTGGATTGCTGTATCTGGCAGGATTTAGCCCCAGACTTCCCCTCTTGCAGATAAGGGCTTGTAGCCAGGAGGGTTGTTTTCACACCTCCTGAACAAGTTAAATGCCCATGTGAAGTACTTTGATGTGATGTGACTCTTGGCCATTTCCAACCTGACTCAGCAATCAGGAAGTTGTATCACCTCTGCAAGGATAGGCCAGGGCTTTGAAACATCTCAGTTCCCTTAGTGAGGACCATTTTCTACACCGGAAGGGACGGCCAGGACACTCCCTGTCATCAGTGCTTATGCTTGAGCAGCCTCTAAATCAGCTCTGGCACAAGCTTTGGATTCCTTGACATTAAGACTTGATGATCCCATAGCAGAAACAATTTTGCTTGTATGGAAGAGCTGCCAAGACACCCTTAAAAGGAAGGCTGTGCTGAGAGCACACTGCTGGAGATGTTCACCACAGCTCCAACCTCCCCAGGAACCATCCTGAGCGGGCACAGGAGCAGGCGTGTGCCTCCCCTGTGCACAGGGACACAGCCTGATCCTTCCAGATCCCAGGGGTGGGCAGGACCTGCCCTGGCACCGAGTCCCCCCATGTTCCTGTGCACGCCTCCATTCCACGCTGTCAGCGGAAGCAGATGTTTCTAATTTATCACTAAAACCAAACAACTTAATCCACCAAATATGCAGCAGTAGGGGGTGAGGAGGGGCCCTTTCACTTAAAGCTGATTTATAAATTGGATGATTAGGGTTTATTTGTCTATGAATGAGGTAAATCTGTGTCAGATATTGTTACTAATGCTTCCTCCCTCTAATTTTTGCAATTCCTAAACATCCAAAGTCTTTTCAACCTGAGGCAATGGGACGCATTCCTGTTCTGCTGGCCAAAAGTGTCTGGCACTGTTTCCTTTCGTCAACAACTCCAATATTTATCTATTTAGCCCTTCAGAACATTATTTGGGTGTAACAGATGTTGCAGCCCTCTGTGGTATGGGTGCCAGAGGCAGGCCTCAGTAGCAACCCTATCACACCCCTTCTTGCTTTGGGAGTGTTATTTCCCTTTGGCTGTCTGGCAGATGGCTGATGGGCAGCCTGGCACCAGAGAAGCTTGTGCTGGAAGGCCCTGGCAGCAAGGAATGTGCTCAGGGCTTCCACAGAAACTGCATCTTCACAACATGCTGAAGGCCCTGATGGGAAGGGTCCTGAATCCAAGTCCATTTCAGATTAGACTGAGAAAATTACCGGGTTTCCCTATGTTTATCAATCCTGAAGATCATGGTCAACCTCAGATCATCTGTATTTCAGCACATGCATTGCTATTGATCCATCCAGCTACAAACAATACACACACCCTGCTCCTGCACCAATACACATCCTGCTTCTGCTGACACTCACTTCAGACCACCAGTTCCTACTGCTCATAGCCTGTGTCGCTGTGCAGGAAAAAGGGCTCTTCTCCAAGCAGCTGGCACTCAGCCACAGCAGTCTGCCATGCACAGCAGTAGTGAGGAAACAGCAATGCAGTAGCCTTAAAAAGATCTTAACAGCATAAGCCTTGTGTGAAAGGTGAGGGGGAAAGGCAGCCCCAGCCCGCAGCAGGATTGTCGAGGCAGCTGGGCATCCACAACACAGAAACAAACTGTTGCAGGAATGGGAGGGGGTTCTTGTGTCTGGCCTTGGCAGCCCACAGACCCCCATCCTGTGGTGCCAGGCTGAGAACACCAGGAGGGCAAACTGGCACACTAAACCTAGCCTGGTTACACGGGAAAAGAACAACTGTACTGATTTGTTCAGCTACATCTCTGAAAATAAGGATTTCATTAGGTGTCCTTGCCTGGTAGACACTGCAGTGCTCCTTATTCCTCATAAGCCAGTGCTCCTGATGCAGAGAGGCACCCAATGGCACAAGTTGGTCCCCAGATGTCATACACAAGAATAAGTCCCTTCAACCCAGGGGTGAGGGCACCTGTACTGCAGCCATGGCACAGCACACTGCTTTTGGACATCTGGGCTTTCAGGTTTAATTGCAGCAGCTGAGTGGGTTGTAAGAAAATACAAAATAGCCTTGTATGCAGCTCTCTGCTGGGGTCGCTGCAATGGGGATAAGGCTGTTGAACGCTGCTGCAATGACTAGTGCCCATCTCATCAGCAGTCTCTTGGGCTGCAAGCAGGATCTCCTGGGGCTGGAGCAGTCAGGAAATCCTTCTCCTCCGTTATTTCTATTAAACGGTTGCATTAGACAATGCACCAGAATGTCACTGAACTTGTTTTCAAGTCCAAATGTCAGGTAGGCTAAAGGGATGAGTGAAAAGGATAAAAAAGGATAATGGCAGAAAACCAGAAGGAAAGCAGCAGTAGGAGAAGGAATCAGAGCCCCTAGTGCTCTGCTGCACCTACTACATTCCCATCCCTCATATACATGAAACGTATAAAGCAAGCTGGAAAAAAACGGGTTTGAGAAGAAAACGGAAGACACCTGGAACAGCACTGAGCTTGAAAAGAGCTGAAGCAATTCTAGTTTTGTTTAACAAAAAAAATCACTATTTTTGTAATTCAATCCAGACAAGCTTGTATCACTTTAACAGTTTTAAGCTACATGAAATGGGAGCAGCATAAACAATTTATTCTGCAGTGCAGTCTGCTTTTGAGTCATGAAGACTTTTCCCAAATGAAGAGATGCAATTCAATTCATTTTTACCAGTTATACAGCCCTTTCTTCTTGAGCTGGGCTGTGCTTCAAATGGTGATATACACCATAAATGGCTTCTCCTCTACCTCATTATAGAGATGCCTTCCCTCATTCTGCACCTACAAGGGATGGTCAGAGATACCCTCATGTCTGAAAGTTTTGCACTTGCAGGAAGAAAACTAATTGCAGCTCATTGCAAGAAAAGAGCATTTTACTTTGATGTTGTTGAAAGCATGGTCTGAAATAGCATCAGCCTCACTCCAGACCTGATGAAAAGTGATGAATTTCAGTTTCAATTTGTTGTTTCAAAAGTTGTTTCAAAAGTTGTTTCAAATTTCCAGATACATCTTGTACATGATATTCTGGGGCCCTAATTTTTATTTCTGCTTGTTTTTTCCAAGGTTATAGAGAAGAAAGGACTATAGACTTAACTTATGGGAGACTTGATCTGTGCATAAAGGACCATTTTCTTAAAATGTCAGAAGATTAAACATAATGTTTTGCAATCATGTTCAAGGTACAGGAGCAGCAGATTTTTGATGGAAAGTGACACAAGCTACTGATAGAGAGCCTGCTCTCTAATTCCTGGGGAGTTTATTTTGCCTTCCTACCTCTGATGATGTGCTTGGAATAGGTTTTGCTTTTGGCTGAAGATCCATCCCACAACAGAAGAGTCCTTGCCCTAAAGCAGCTCCGGGATTCATCTATGTTGTCTGACCTCTGAGAGGAAAGGCAATTTAATAAAAAATCCTTTCGGACCCTCAGATGGAAGATCACACAGCTCCTCGAGTGCAGGCTCAGGACATTTATATCTGAGCGTGAGAGTTTCTTTTGATGTGTTTTAATGTTATGTGTTGTTGATGTTCCTAAGTTATACAGCTCAGTGAAGCATTCAAAAACAAATGTTCAGCCCCCCTGGGGTATGGTACAAGGCCTAAGGATAAGCTTTGATGTGGATACAAAGCCATGATGGCTGTCAGATCCTGAGTCATTTTCCAGTGGCACCAATGTGACCAGAATGGGAATATATATGCTTTCACACAGTTTTAAACCAGAACTTCAACTTCTGGTGCTGCAAACTAATTATGCTGCCTTTGCAATCAGTGCAGCAGTACTGGTGTATATCAGATCAAGAACTGGCCGTTCAGATTTCAAGACTGAGACATTACTGGTTAAAAAGGGAGATTTGCCTTCTACATTTTAATGACATATTAAAATTAATTACAAGCTAAAAAGTCAGAATTCTTCTTTTTTTTTAATGTGCAGTTTGAAGCATCAACAGGAATTTGCAGATCATGAGTTCTTGCCCATTTTTCCCTAGTCCCTACACTAGCTGAGACCACATGATTTAGTGTCATTAGCATCTTCCCTCAAGTGAGAAGTTGCTGCAGTCCTGATTTGGCTGGCATGGCAGGTCTGAGCAGATATGCAGCAGAGTGTCCAGAATGGAGGCTGGCAATATGGGCCATCCATATAAGGGTTGCAAAGGAGCTTAACTGGGCCCCTCCAGGAAGCACAACTAGTCTAGCATTCATCTGTGCCCCATACTGTATTTTTTTGTTTTTCACAGAAGTGATACATCATTTCTCAGCTACATGCCATGTATATGTATATATGGGACCATGTATAAAACAGCATTACTCACCAAAATCTAGATGTGAGGGTCATGCTTATGCACCACTCGTTTAAATATAAACATGGTTGTCTTTCAAGAAAAGACTATCTTGCCTCTCAATTCTTCCCAAGCCCTCCATATGTATGAACTGAATTTTGAAATTAAAATTGATTGCAGGTGTCTTAAGTATATTTTTCCAGACCTTAAATTTAAACAAGTTACAGTAATACTCACCTTCATACAGTTTTTGATCATTATGATATGAATTCTCACTGACAGCAGTAAAGACCATGGGGACCTTTCCTCATTTCCAGAACCATCTTTTTTTAATTTGAATCCCATTTTAGACTGTCAGAAGGGCTGTTTTTAAGGAGACTCATTCATTTGATGATCCTTAGCACAGCTGCCTACCACATGTACAGCAGCAGTGTTAGCACTTTTTCATTTTCCCCCACTTTCAGCCTCAGCTCTGGAACCCATTACAGAGCTGGCATCTCATAAGCACTGTGTTACTTTGCCCCCTGCTTCTAAAAATGATCTGTAATAGCAAGGTGCCTATTAATAACTAACAGCAGGAATGCACAGAGAGCTGACAGAGGTAGGATGCCAGCCCTGAGAGATGACCCCTCAGTTTCTTACTCTGCAGAGATTGTGATCTCTGGCAAATATCATCCTTGTGCCCCAGGTCCACATCTGTAAAAGAGATACAATGCTTTGGCTTCCATGCCAAATAAGTATAATCAAATTATTAGGTGATCAGCTATGGCAATAACCACGGGTTTGTAATTACCTGAGATAAAAGATGCAAAATCCCTCTGGATCATAATCACTGAGTCATCTCCTTGCTCTTGGAGGTAATGGGGGTCAGGTGCTCTGTATGGAATGGAAACCTCTGAATAACAGAGTCATCACTGAAGAGACAGCTGCCAGCTGGTTAGACGTGCTTTGAGGAGATGTTGGATGAGATGGACTCCAAACGTCCTTTCCATCCCAAATTACCCCTGTGACTCTGTTGTAATGCTGCACCTCTGCAAATACATCCTCTTGGGAGCACAGGGGACCAGCACACACCCAAAGTAGAGCTGCAGGACACAGGGACTCCATCAGGGACTGACCAAGCCATGATGAACTGAACCAATTCAGGGCAGCTTGATGCCTCCACCAAAAGCACCTTGGTACTTGTGGCCCCAGGCTTATCCTAGAAATAGTATAGGTGGCTTTAGGTAGAATTGTGCCTCTGTGGAGCCAAGTAATAGCAGGTTTATCTCCAGATTAATCACCTAAAGGTAATGAAAGCTTACCATGTTGGGGAATATGCTCTCTAGTTCACATTTACCTGCCATTTCACCTTACACCACTGCTCCATTAGTGTTTCAGTCCTTGCTTACACAAAATAGCAAAATTAAGCCTTGTGGCTCCTACGGACTCTATATTTGGCTTCTCTCATGAAGTAAGTGAGCTTTGTAAAAGCCTTGTGCACTGACATTGGAAATAATAGCTACTGGGATATATATATTGTTGAGGTTTTCTAAAGCAGTGAGTAAAATTAGACAATTTCCAAAGTCTAATTGAAGCAGTTTAATGGACTGTGTCACATCACAGCTGGGGACTTACTTTCTCAGGGTCTCAGAGATAGCCATAGTACCATGCCAGCAGAGCAGCACTCCCAGCCTGCAGACAGCACAGCCCAACCAATCTCTCGTGTGGAAAGATAAATGAGAAACATAAGACATTAATTAATATATAAGGATCTACACTTCCTCTGGGGGGAAAAAAAAAAGAAAGAAAAAATATTCTTATATTTTTGATGTGGTTGATCATGACACAGACTTCACCCTACGAGTCTCTTACTTCTCTATCTGTATTTCAGCTTGTGGGGTCCTGGTCAGGCTTCCAAGTTCACGTTCACCATTGCAGTTGTAACTGAGACCCTTATGCTGGGAACCATTTTCTTAACTCTGCATGAACATCTGTGCATGCAAATACAATAATGCCCATTGAGGCAAATGACATTTGCAGTGTCCAGCTGCCTCCAGTTGTGAGGCAACATTGCACAGGGCCACAGCAGAATGGAGCACCCAGAGGCTTGCAGTGCTCATACAGTTGTGGTGTGGCTGAAATGGGCTGGGGATAAATGACATCATCCATGCCTGGGGGCTGCAAGTGCACTGCCCAATAGCTTGTTGCTTCTTTAGTCAAAAGCCAAATCCCTGGGGCAGAAACTGAGTCATGCCTGAGAGTAATTAATAGGCATTCAAATTAGTACTGTGCTTTAGATGTCCCCACTGAAATCAGTTCAGCACTCAGAAGTTAGGTATATTTTCTGCTTGTCTCCAAACACTTCCCAGAGCTGCAGGTCACAGGTCCCAGGCAGTTTCTGAAGTTTAGCCTCTTGTAAAAAAAAAAAAAAAAGAGCTGGATGGGATCCCAATTCGCCCCACTCCAGAGCTGCTGCCCACAACCTGGGCATGTATGAGCAGTGTCTGTGCCAAGCCTTGCTCCTACACCAGCTCACATGCTCCCCAACATCATAAAACAACATTAAAAGTCAAAAATGCCAGCTGTTTTCTAAAAATAGAAAAGATGAGCTGGGGGAGAGGGAGAAAATACATCCTTGCCGACAGTTTAGCAGCAAGGGAAGAGGTCCAGCCTGGCAGCTGACAACAGGATCACCTCAGCGTGGCTGAGCAACAAAGCAATACCTTTCAAACATGAATTTGATTTTAAAAAAAAAGGCAAATAATTTTAAATTCAAGATACATGGTTTGATAGTGCCTCATATTTTGTAACTGTTAGTGGAGAAAGGAAAAGTGAAAACAACAGGAAGAGCTGAAAAGAGCCAAAATTAATTTCTTGTGGGCTTAGGGTTTCAGTATTTGACAAAGGAAATGGATATAAATGGAAACTAAATTAAAACTGAGGTCTCTCTCATTCAACAAAATATATCACTGCTACTAGTCAGCTACAATGCAGAAAAACAATTTAATTACTAATAAACAACTCTGAAGTTGTACTTGTGTTTTAGTGTCTCAATAAAGCTGCAAAAAAAAAGAAAAGCAACAATAAAAGCTGAACCCAAGTCTTCAGGTGCATGAAAACCAGTGATAACACATATATAAAATGTGTAGGGAATTTTTTCAAGTACATTTTTCACACAGGGGAATAACAACACAGATCATTTGATCATTCTTCATTAAAAACTATTATTTCCTTAAGCTAGAAATGCCTGTTAAAAGTTTTGAGTGCTATTCTGTTTGTTTCTTTTATCTTTATATTTCATAAAGCCACAAAAATTTAATTTACAATATTTTAAAGTTTGATTCTGGACTGTAAGCCTGTTTCTTTTTCCCTCTTTTGCAACTGAATAAAATGGAACGAATGAGGACTTTGATTTCCTTTCTTATCTTTGCTGCTTTTGTAATATGGCTTTTTTCCATTTTCTCCATAAATCCTCTGTCCTTATCACCTGAGAATTACATAACTGCATTTAAACTATTGTCTTTATTCTTTAAGATGTAATTTTAAAATGGAGCAGGGAATTTTTTCCTGAAACTTTTGATTTACCTATTTTAAGCTAATCTTTTGCTTTTCTTCTTTGTCTCACAAGTTGTTCTACTGATTATTTGTTGCAAAAGCTACACTTGTTTTTATGAAGTTTAGTAAGTTTAAGTAGACAAAAGGGAAGAGAGGAAAAAAAGTAGTAAACAGATCTTTGAAGGAGAAAAAAAAATCTGAAAACCACTCATTTTTCTTGCAAGGGATTCACTGCGTTTCTGATATCCAAAATGCTGAACTTCAGTATGGGTTACATTTCCTGGCTGGGATACAGAGAAATTCTCAGAAAATTGAAGTTTGAAATAGAAAGCCAGCAGCAATCTCATCTGGAACACAAGGAACCTCAGCAGAGGGGACAGAGCTTGCGAGTGCTGCCACTTGGGAGCCATGAACTGAAAGAGAGAAGCCTGACATCTTTGCTTTATTTTTAAAATATGTGAACAAATTGGAGGCTAAAAACAAGCACAGGGTTTTGTTTTTGCTGTGCCTGTGCTAGCAGCATTGCTCCCATGCCCTCCCAGTGCAGAGCACACATGCCACAGCTCCTGCGCTCCCGTCGCTCGCTCTTATGTTACTGCTCAAGTATGCATTCAGAAAAGAGCCAGCAGATACAGTAGATTTATTCTAGTTCTTGAGGTCAAGGACTCCTTTTCTTTGGATTCAGCAGAGAGGGAACTCTTTCCTCATAGCACCAGAAAGGCTCTCTGCTTTGCAGCCTACTGGCAGTGCACACCACAGATAAAGAAACATCTGAGAGCATTTTAAAGGATTTATCAATCCAAAGCACCGGTGAGCTATGTGCTGTCTCCAGTGTCAGAGTTAGGAGGATTTCAGCAAGGAACAATATCTGCACAAAGTGCAAGCCAGAGGCTCCAGCTGCTGCAAACTTTTGCAAGCCATGTAAGTAAAGGGCTTTATGCCGCTGAAGCAAACTTTGTATATTCTCTTGCCTCATAAAAACTCTGAGATAATCTAAACTTTAGAGGAATTTCCTAATACTAGTGACGTTGCTGTCCTGCTGTCCCTTTGAATAATGCATGTATGTCAGCACAATAAATAAATCCTTACCTTGTTTTGCTTGTGAGTCTTGTAAACAGCAGAATCTGTAGCGCCTCGGGCAGGCTCTGTTTACTCTTCTGATCGCTGACCATTTCTGTTCTGTTTGTGATCGCACAGAGACCTTTCTGATTCTCTGATTTCTCTGATATCTTTGATTTCAAGGACAAGAAGCTGGCAGGGAAATGCAAAGGCTGTGCAAAGGAAAACAAAGAGCATAAAAGCAGTTTCTAAAGTGTTGTCAGTGAACCAAAAGTGGTGTGTAAGCCCCATGCTGAACTTGGGGTCTTGTGAGATTTTATGTGCTTTATAGTGAGGTTTAAGGATTCACAGATTATGTGACTAAGAGGAACATTAAAAAACAGAAGAAATATTTTGATTGCTTTATAAAATGTAACTTTATGTTCATGCTGATATTTAAATTTTTCACTTTCTCTATGGTTATCTTGAGCTTATGGCAGGGAATGGATCCCCTTTCTCTGAGCTTCACCATGTAATTTAAAGTGAAATATTTCCTTGTTTTCTATGTAGTTCATATACTTATTGGCAACAAAAGGCCTGTCAGAGAGCTGCTGAAATGCCAAATTTCTTTTCTTGTCTGTGAAGCCCTCCCTGAAATTTTGTTTGCTGCCAAAATGTAGACATGGTAAATAAATGGATGATATATTAGATTCACTGACTAGGTATAGGTGGCATTACCCTGAGACAGAAATTTCTTGCACTCAGAATTCTCAGTGTCTTACTGTTCAGAGAGTCTCTAGTTCCTTGGCATTCCTTATTCTAGAAGCATCTGATCCCTATGATTTTGCATGTTCTATTTGACTCACACTTTTTTCCCAGTTCCTAATAACTTTTAACAGGCCCTTTCCTCCAGACCCACATGTCTGAAAGGTTGAAACCCTTCCAACCCTCACAGTGAAAACCCTCCCCCCAACCCTTCCCTCCAACCCTCCAACCCTGTCACACACCCACAGAGACCAAACCCAGCTTTATTTATTGCAAACCTGCCACCACAACCACCTCTTGCACCAGGTGCTCAGAGGAACATGGATGCTGCCCTAAAAACCTTACCAGCTCTCCCAGCCCTCCTCTTGCCCTTCATTTCCATGGCAGTGCAGGATCTGCTCCGGGAGAGGGCACTGGCCATTAAGGGAGATGCCCACGATTCTTTGAAGGCATAGGAAGGCTCTCCTTGATGTCAGCCAGGCAGTCAGACCTGAAATGGACAGGCCTGCAGGGCTGGGAGATGCACTTTGCTGCTTCCAGGGATGCTGGAAAGTCACCTCCCTGAGCGAGGATGGGGAAAGGCTCTGCTGAAAGAAGTTTTCAGGGTGGTAAGGATCACACCTTGAAAGTGCACTGACAGGAGCAAGTGAGAGGGGGCTGGTGTGAAAGTTAAACCTCTGTAATGATGAAAGAAGAAGATGTTGCTTTTCAAAAGTGTTTGGAGAATGAGAAAAAGTTTAATTTTTAGCACAAAGATGGCTAGGAGCTGTTTTCTTTGCAATATAAACTCTCTCATACCTTGATGGTGCAACCACACTCCAGGGACAAAACAGCAGTTTATTATAGTTTTTGAATTTATGCATATTCATGTGTTCTCTTGACAAATGCATCATTTGTGTTCTAAAGCTTTCTGAACCTTTCATATAGTCCTTTGCTTTGAAGCAACAGATGTCAGTGATAAGCAGATGGTTCTGGCTTTGAATTTGAACATCTTTAAATACTTTGTTGCATATATTTTATGGTGAGGAATGCACTCTGTCTTACTATGCAGAACTGATACACTAAATGAAAAGTATCCATGTCTGGATGCTTGAATGTCACTCCCTAGCTCACAAACCAATAAACCACATATTTTCCAGGATTATTTGTTATGAGATATTTTCATCTCATTATTCAGCTTGTGTTTCAAGCTTGAAACAAGCTGTGAAATGCTCTAATCTGATGTGAGCGCAAAGAGAACTAGCAACAAAAAGAGCCAAAGGAGCTGCCCTAGTTGTGAATTGCATTTTCACTCTGATGTATCCTGTGAGCAGGCTGAAATCTTCCTCTTGCACAATTTCCCAGAGGAAATAATGCAGTGCCTATGGAAATAACTGAACAAAATCTTTTGATCTTTCTTACTCTAAACCTTCATTTTCAGGAAGTACAGCTATGAAATTTGATGAGTGGAGAATCTAAGAACATAAGATCGTAAATCAGGAATAAATTAGGGAATATAAATGGAAAAAAAAGATCTGAAATAAGAAAATAACTAGTTTTCTTTCAAAGAGAAGAAATCACACAAACAGATTTCATCCAAATGGTTTGTTATTGGATATTAATTTACTGCTCTAAAAAGTTTTCTCCCTCTGCCTGCTTTCCAGTCCTGAAGAGTTTGTTTTCTAAAGAAATCACTTGAGATAACCTGTGACATGTGAACTGTTTAAACTTTACTTAGTTGATTTTGAGAATTGATTATTGCACATATTGTCAAAGGCTTTATTAATGCTTATGACATAAGAGTTGTTATCAGTGCTGATACAAGGCACCAGCCTGACTTGAAAGAAGAGAAAAGCCTTATTTCAACCAAGCTTTGGAGCTTTTGCCTCTGTGTTTTGAGAAGGAATGGGGATTTTGGAGGTTTCCTGGTGCTGAGGGGGTGTCAGAAGATCTCAGTGGTGAAGCAGAACATGTTCTTCCCCTCTCTTTTTCCCTCTTTCTCCAATTATTGAAACCTTTTTCTTTCTCACTTCTTCAGGATACAGAATCTCCTATCGCCAGGCTCTTCCAGAACATAGGTTTTTCCTCAAATCAGCCTCTCCCTACTCCACACCACCATGGCTGCTGTTCAGCCTTTGTGGAGTAGAGAAGGCTTGGGATGGAGAGGGGGCCTGGTGAGGACAGAATGCCCCAGTACAGCTAGTGATCCCAGCTCTCCTCGTGTTTTGCTTACATGTGGGTAACTTGTACCTGCCTGGATGGGGATTAACCACAGAAATGCAAACACGAGGGCTTATGACCCTTGAAATCTGACGCCCAAGGCTAAAGGATGCTTTAATTACTGCCTTGCATTTAATTACCGCCTAATGCTCTGCATTTCCTGGTGGTTTCCACACTCAAGCATCTTCTGGGACTGATCATTACCCAAAACAACAAAAGACTGACAAATCAAGTAGCTTGACAAAAGAGATCATTTCCTCCAGTTCCACTTTGAAAGTTTCAAGATCTCTTCTGTATCCAACACTGTAGAGATTAAAAAAAAGAATTATTGAGGTGTTCTATCATTCTACTTTAGTATATAATTTGACAATATCAGGTTTTCAGGTTTAAGAATCTACATACAAATGAGAAGGAGTTGTGAAAGCTTCTGATTGATGGACCGTCTTTCTTTCTGACAATTCTAATTATTTAAGGACTGCAAATGTTCAAAACCACAGGAAATGTTTTACTACTTGTCATCAGTGTAACTCAGAGAGTGACTCTCCCAAATAAATCCTTGCAATAGGAAGAGGTTACAATATGATGTGTAGAGACTTAGACTTCTCTGGTCTAGACCAAGACCTTTTTCTCTCTGTGAAGCCCTACTATCCATTACTGCTCTGGTACAACCCTTCAGCACATATGTATTTATTCTGCCAAATCTACCTCTCAGGCTTACAGACATGAGGACCAAGACAAGACTCAATGACTGGAGAACTGAGATCTTACTAAAATTCTGTGAAGAGGCAGAAAACTGAAGATAGTTCTCCTGAATAGTGGAAATATGTGTCCATCCATGGCCACCCCACCCACAGAGAAACAGGTTCTTTGTAAAGAGGGAAAGAAAATATCATTTAATCGTTTCCATGGTTCTGTGTGCCTGCAGCTTTCCCAGAGGGTCAGAGGCAGAAAAAAACCTTAAAGCCTGCTAGAAAGCTCTGAGTCTAAGTGTTGTACAAGACAATCAGCAAAACTGATCACAAAGGACCATAAGTAGCAAAACATCCCAGATGATCAGTGTGGAGAGCTGGGAGCAGTTGCCAGCACTGTGATGCCTGCAGTGGAAGAGCTCTTGCAGGGAAGGCAGCAGTGCAGAGGTACAGCAGCCTCTCCAGCAGATGGACAGCAATGCTGGAAGCTGCTCTAAGTAAGCTGCTGCAGTGCAGGGTTGCAATGGGAACATGGAATTTTTGCTGTGAATCTGTGGGAACAAATACCATCATCCTTTGTTGTCAACTGAGCTTGTTCATGCAACTTATCTCTGAGTGACTACCCATTTCTGAACTTCAGGGAACTTACAAACTTGGTGTCCTGGTTTAGGGCAAATATTTAGGAGGAAACCTCTGGGGGGTCTCCTCTAGGAAGAGCCGATTCCAAACCACCCCTCCCCCTACAGGTTCGGGAAGAATTTCCTCAGAGAAAGGTGGAAAAAACTATTTATTTAACAAAGAGAATATTCACAAGCATAGGAAAAAATTGGATAATATGAAAACAGTGAAACCTCTCCTTCCTCTGAAGAGATGGTAGATTCAGAGTCCATCTGAGTTCGGTTCAGTTCTCCAGCGGGGGGGCCGATTGCCGGGCCCGGCTGTAGAAGTCGGGGGGCGGGGGGCCGGGGATTCCCTGGTGTCCTGGGCCCACGCGATGCCAGCCAGTCCCAGGAGGAGGAAAAAGATAAAAGTACCCAGCAAAAGAAACAAAGTCTCCCCCTGCAAAAAAGCCGAGAAAGATCCGAGGAACCCCTCCGCTGTGTGCTGTTCCGCACACACCCGAGAGAATAAAAAAAAAACGAAGTCCCACTGGAACGCAGCCTCAAGGCCATTTCCAAGTGATAAGATGAAACTCCTGCAGACAAACGGCGAGTGGGTTTTTTTCCTCCACTTTCACTCTCTCTGTCTCTCTGGGACTAACTTAAAGTTGTAGAGCTTAATGCCCAGCATAAGCAAGAGGACGATTGGGGATACAAACAGGTCATATGGCCAACCCAGGACACTTGGTATCTTAAATGTAGCTGGTGAAAGGATTAAGGGGAAACGGAGAAGAGGAGGGATATCTGCTTGTGTTCATATTCCAGAGACAATTCATTCTGTTGCATTTGTAAGGTTTCCTCTGTGGCTTTTATTTCCTGAAATCTTCACTTACATTCATGCAATATGTGCATCCAACTTTTTCTAAAATAATGCTGAAGCAGACCAAGTGGTAAGTAAAACAAATTTTTTCTTTGAATGTCATCTCTGTTTTTGTTTATCAGCTGATGCTCCAGCAAGTAGTTTCTGCCTTGAGGGGCTGTTGATAGACAGTTCCTTGAGAAAGCTCATTATCTTGGCTACCTTGTCCCTGAAAAGTCCTTTTAAAACACTGAGAAAAATTTCAGTGCTCATCACTAGTTGATTTTGGAACTTATTGGTAGTTCAGATCCTTGACAGCACTGAAGGAGTGTGGTGGAGCAGGTGGGTAAACGTGACAGTGCAGAGTCAGAGGAAAGCATTGGGACCGTTTGGGGTTTTTTTTGGTGACAGTCAGGAGCCAGATTTAGCTTCACATGGCTGCACAACAAGGGCACTGCCAGGATCCCCTGATGGCTGCCTCAGTGCATGAACGACCTCCCAGCCACAATGTTTCCTGCATCTCCTCCTCAGAGGAAACAGGGAATCCTGGAGGATTACAAAAATTCTTCAGGGTACAAGGAAGCAACAAAGTGAATGTCTGAGCATCCCAGGTGGGCAGAACAATCCCCTCTTACAAAGCTGAAGATTTGGGAACTTATATGACTGTTGAGTTGACCATACCATGGCAGCTGTGTTCTGCTCCTTAAAGAAAACGCTTGTATTCATGGCCAGTCCTTGTTCAGGAAGGAAAATGTTGAGAATCTTTGGTCAGACTTGTCACCAGTGGTCATAGAACAAGAGGGTAAGAATCCACATTAACTGAAAAATTAAGATATTTTATCATTATAATTATTGACAGGTGCCACAGACACCTTGAATTTTGCAATCTACAAATGTGGAGTCATCCTTTTATTTATACCTATTTTTGAACATTAGTTAAATTTTTATAACTTAAGCAGAAATCAGAGAAAAAACAGTTACAACTTTTTGGGGATTTCTGCTTAAATGAAACTAGTTAGAAGATGAGAGATATAAATGAACACAATACCTGTGGGGTTTCACAGGTGACTCAAATACTTTTTTAGATAGACATGAACTCAGGACATGAAGGAAAGAGTCATCCTGACGATTATCTTCCTAGTTGAAAAAAATTTGAGTTTCATGTCAACAGCATGCAGAGATGCCTGGAAGGCATTGCCAAAGACCATCCCAACAGTGCATCTATTCTGTAAATATCACATTTGAAATTAGTCAGCAACAGCTATGTCATTTTGATTTGCATGCTAATAAGATGATGTAATGATGCTCTAGAGAAATGAATGTACAGTTAGCTGGCAATAAAACTTTTGGCATTTTTGAAGTAGTGAATTTTCAGAATTCTCAGGGGTGTGTTTCTCTGACTTTGCACCTTGTCTCTTAAATAAAGAAACATCCCACTGTGGCCATATCTATAATATCACCTCTTCAAGGAGAAAGGGATGTCAGATATTTCTTTCTGAAAAATGCAGGTGCAGAAACTAAGACATGCACATTTCTTCATAGACATGAACTACGACAAGTTTGCAAATTATCAGCCTTCTTGTTCAGAATAAGACAACATTATGGTTAATAAAAAGCTACTTTTCAGGGCATACTGGACTCTTAAATTGAGCACTAGACCCTGTTCCAGAAAAATATCAGTTTAGGGAGAAATATGGGATGCCTTCTCATTGATAAATATTGTTTCCAAGACAATCTCTCTTTGAGCTGCAGGGCCATTTCCAAAATGTGAAAGGATCCTGGCTCCTTGCAGACAAGGGAGGGATGTGGAAGTCCAGAGAGGCACCTCTGCACATGGGATGGTGATGGCTGTGTTCCCCTTCCTTGAGGCAGATAAAGCAGCACATGGGTCTTTTGACATTTTCCCCTTCAGTGTAGCCCTTCCTCACTTTCTTTTTTTTCTCACAAAAAGACTGAAAAAAACCTTCCTCAGCATCTCATCACTGAGAGGATTTTTCGGTGCAGGATTTTATAAATCATATCCTGTACATTTATGGAAGTTATGACCCACACTTTTGCTGTCAGCATATTTACTCATACTGATTTCACTGTAATGCTAGATGGTTTCCCCTTGTTGTAATGAGGTCTTAAGTTTTTTCCCTGTTGCTCTGAGCAGGTCATGGGAGTGCTTTCCTAAACTAACAGTGTGTTACATATTGTAGCACTGTTATGTCTTTGAGGGCTCAGTTTTCATGCAGGTGCCTAATGTCATTCTTGAAGATGATGCTCCAGTGCAGACAGGATGTTTGGCTGATTTCTGCTTCAGATGGCTTTTACCATCTTTTCTTTATTGCTGCCAGGGCTTTCTCTTGCTTCCCTGGGGACGCCAGATGCATCTAATGAGCCAGTTCCAGCTTCGAAGCCGAAACGGGTCATGGACAGCAGCCATGTGTTGTTCAGATTCCTGCATGGAAGGGAATTTCCTTTTTCTCTTGCTGGACCAATTCACTCAGTAAGAACTTGTTTTAGATAAAATTGGCATTTCTTTTAGCTAACTCGAACCTTTTCCAGCCTTATCCTTAATCCAAGTTCTTATTATATAGAGGAGAGGAGGAGAAGAGGAGAGTTGCCTTTAAAGAAAACTGGTGCCTTAGAGAGTGAGTCTTGTTCCCAGCCTAAGTGAAAGGAAAAGAATTGCTTAAACACAAAAGTCACAGGCTGTAGCTGGTGAAAAATTAGACAACAGTCAGAGGCATGTTCTCCCCAGTGTTGCATAAGTAGATATATAATGTATAATGTACTGCAACATCACAGCAGGTCTCCCAAATTGAAAACAAAGAGGAATAAAAGACTGCCGTACCTTGGCTCTTAAATCCCTGAATGTGTTGCCCGTGTTGATTAGTTACTTTGATTTGTGCTTCCCTGCACAGCTCATTTTTCCCTTTAATAAGAATTTGGCTTGTAAATTGTCACTTGCATTTGCACCAAACAGTGCAATTAGGCTGGAGTGACGGAATATATTACATTGTTTGTTTTCCATTATGTTTATTCCAGATGGTTTTTGTCACTGACTCTTTTTCTGAGCTGGGCTGTTAATAAACATAGGATAAATCTAATGAATAAATTTGCCTGCTTGCTCCAGATCTGTGGTGGGCGCTGAGATGGGGTTATGCTGCTGAGTAATGGGCTCTCAGTAGAACTACAGAAATGTCAATTCTTGCTTACTTATGAGAGGCAAACTGTGCCCATGGTTAGTGAGGGGTTAAAGAAGGTGATTGTGTGGGGTTTTATTTCCTTTAAAAGACATATATTTGAAATTTAAACAGAGGTTATGATGAGTTCACAGTAGTGATGCTTTATTGCTTCTCTGAACAAAGGAAATGTTTATGGTACAGCTACAGAGTGAGTACCTGTTTTCAAGCTTTTCATCGTCAGGAAGCTCCTCCATGCTCTTGAGTCAGCTGTTTCAGTTTTTGCCTTGGTTCCTGAACAAATACTTGTTTCCTTCTTCAACCATCTTGTCTCTTCAAATACAAGTTGTTAAAAGTCCCTGATTAGGCTGGAAATGCAAAATCTATTTTAGAAAAATAACTGGAACATTTTGGAGAAAACATATAAAGAAGGGATCAAGAAGAAATGTGGGTGACTACAGGGCAGCAGAACTTGTCTTAATCTGTTCATTTGCCAAAGTGGTGTTGACTGGAAACAAATGAAAGCTGTGACAGCAGGTCTTGTAAAAATCATAACACTTAAAGAGTTTTCCAGCCTCTTAGTTTTTTCTTAGTTAGTGGCCTCTTAGTTTTTTCACCAGAAAGGACACAAGAAAACCCAGCATGAAATGCAACATGGTCTTTCCTACCATCTTGCAAAAGTTTTAAAAGCTGCATGAGAAGAGGTGACCATGGCTGCTGAGCAGTGGGATCTTGGTTAAAGTGAGTCTTGCTTAAAGGGCACATTTTTTAGAAGATCAGCTAAAATCAGATTATAGTAAACAAATTTTGTTTCTACTAACATCTCCCACTTTCTCTGAACTTTTCCTGGGAACTTATAAGCAGGGAGCTGCCAGCAGTGCTGCCTTTTGTCAGTACTATGGCATCTCACATGTCTGTCAGCTGCTTAGCTCTGCTCTGAGCAGCAAAACCAGTGTCTCTGCCCCTGAAGGTAGTGCAAGGCAATGCTTCCCCAACCAAACAACCAAGTGATGAGCACTGGAAGAAGAAATTGTTCATCTGCACTCACATGGATCCACTTGCAGCAGGCTGGGGGCCCAGTCAGTGCCATGAGGTGGATGGAAGTGGGTCTCAGGCACAGTGGAGAAGGAAAGGTTTCTAGGAACAGGAATAGACAAGAAAGAGGAAGGAGAAATAAGAGGTGTGGGAGCAATAAGTCAAGAAGGCCCCAAAGGCATTGTGAGCTAAAAAAGGCTAGAAAGACATGGCTGCTTTGGTAACTGAGATATAAGGAAAATGGGGATACAGATTGCATCCACAGCAATGGTGCCTGGCCAGGCTGTGAAGTGTGTGTTAACCCTTCTGGAATTAATTCAGAACATTCCAGTGCCTGAATTCATACAGTAAAAATAAACCTTGTGCCAGGCTTGCTGCCTATAGGGCTTATGCTCTGCTTTTTGATTCAATCATTTAGAAATGCAAGGCTCTTCTACCAGGTCTGGGCTTTAACGGCATCTTTGCTTTGCCATCACCAGACTGTTGCTGACAGTGGAGCAGACCCATGGAAATCAAATTCATGGAAAAAGGTCTATGTCTGCCTGCAGCTGGTCAATCATGCTGTTTCTGCAGGGTCTGATTCACATCTGGACTGTGCTTTCCCTCCTCTGTGTCTTACCCACCAAACTCTTCCTCGGGCCCTCTGCATGTCCACTTGTGCAGCAGCCCAATGGTGAGTCTCCACAGATGCCCAGTTAAGGCTGAGTGTTTACTGTGAAATAAGATAAATTAACTACTTGTTCACCAGATTCCTGAGTGTTTCACTGGTGGGGAGAAGGAGAGTTTAGCTGTCCTCAGAAAGGTACAAGTTGGACCGCAGAACCTGGATGCAGACTAACGGTGCTTGGCCAGGATAGGATTTAGTTTTTGTCATTCAGAACAATAGTTACTGCTTCTGTCACTGAAATCCTCATTTACCCCAGCTTCTGGCCCCTGGAGGCCTCCAGTGAGAGTTTATTTTCATTTCACATCTTTCTCTACCATACTCCTTACTTCCAAGCTGACCATGATCAGACACTTTCATGTCACTTCCCTCACCCCCAGGCATTCCTTTGGGTGGCAGATGCCTTCAGATTTCAGAGTTATGCTTCCTCTGCTTCCCAGACCCACCAGTTTAATTTTTTCTTGGATCCTGGAAGCTGGCAGTATTCTGTAATTCTCACGCTGAGAGGTGGTCTGCTAAGAAGGTACATGAAGAAAAACATTGTGGTGCTATTTTTTGTCCTGTTAACAAGTGGAGAAGATGCCGCGAGCATCTTCTGGTTTTGTTGATTTATTTAGGAGCAGTTCCTATTCAAAGGAGTGTAAGAAGTTCCTATTCAAGGAACATGGACAAATTTCTATTTGGTTACTCCCTGAAAAACGGGAAATGACCATGATACAGTCTGATGATTTCCTCTGGATTTACACCAGTGCCAATAAGAACATTGTTCAGTCCACTGATTTTACATCACATCCCAATGGACATGGACAATACAAGCAGTGTTTTATCTCCTATCTGAATGCATATGAAGAGTTCAATAACAATGGCATTTACTGAGGATTATTTTAAAATGCACTTTACTTCTTCACTACTTTCATCCATTCTCTTTTGGTCTTCTGTAATTATTGCTGTATTTGTTGAGCACCTTGGCCAAAAAAATGGGCAGCAATTGCAAAGTCTTTGGTGAACTTTGTGAAGCATTCCACACTTCTTATTTTATTTGTCATAGTATTTTGTTGTCAGCTTAGACTTTCTGAATCATGTCTTTTTAACTCCAGAATGCAGTACTGTATTTGGAAACATTTCATGCATAGTTTTGAAAAAAAAAATTATAACACCCAAAAATATTGCCATGAACCAAAATTTATTTTTATCCATCTCCTTTATGAAAACGATATTTTAGCCTGTTATGAGAAATGTTGATAATAATTACTGGATCCCTGCATTGACCTTGTTAACACCATCCAGGATGGTATTTTAAAACTGTTAAGGAAAACTGTTTCACTTAAAGATCAGTTGCATAGCAATTTTTGTAGCACACTCAAATGGAAAAATGTTCTAGGTCTATTATTAGGCTCTATCCAATTCTACTCATGCCATTGGAGATGATTCATAAAATACTGCACATCTGATCCAAGTCAGCTTCTGTCCTTAAAGCCTGCATAATCCTATAAACCACACCAGAGCCCATACATCACTTGATTCACATCACTAACCCCACGTAGTGATGCAATGCAAAATGTATAATGTACTTGAAGTTGATGACCCTTTCACCTAAAAAAAAAAAAAAGGGAAAAAAGTGCCTGTGCTCTCAGTCAGGGGAGTAGAAAGCAGAAGAATAATGTTACAGCATGAATCCTCTGTCGAGCTGGACGCAACAGGACCAACACCTTGCATTGAAAATTTCATGAGCCTTCTCCAATGTATTTTCATCTCTGTAATATGTTAATGTGTTAGCTTTACAGTGTAGCATGTTGCCAGAGCATTGCAACAACTGCACTCAATGCCAGATGCTAAAAAAGCTCCTTGAAATATTACTAAATAAGGTATTGTGAATGTTCTTCATGGGAAAAATAAGCCCATTCCCTGAACAGCAAGAATAAGGGCATCTCTCAAGTCTAATAGCTGTTTGCCAAGTGCTTGTGCTTCTTTATGGTGTTTTTCTTCCCTTTCATTTAATTTCTCTAACTTTCAAACCCATCTTGGTATTTTTTTTTAAAACTAAGATTATCTATAATTTACTAGTGCTTTATTACTGTTTGAGACGCATCTTGATCCATTTAGAGGAACAGCAACATACTAAGATTTCAGTATATTAAAAAAATCCCAGTATCTGAAGTCTAGTTATTTGGAAGAAAATGGTGCTGAGAGCTAAAAGTCAGTGCAGTTTCTGGGTGTATTACTGTATTTCCTATATGAAGGGGGTATGTCAGGATAATAAAACACTTTCTGCAGGGTGCCATGATGGCTATCTGCCTCAGGCAGCCTCTGGCCAGGAGGAGAGCACTGTACTCACCTGGTGAATGGGAGCAAGACCTGGCTAGGAGGGAGGGCAAGCCATGGGTCCCAAAGGATTTTGATCATAATGCTAACATTCAAAGCTGGAACCCAAGATACCTTTTTCCACAGCAGGTTATTCGGCTCTGGGGATGACTAAATGGCAGCAAAATTAAATTCCTGCATCAGCCTGAGTGAGTCCACTCCCAAAGGGACCGAGCAAAAGCCCTCGAGGCAGCACCAGCCTGTTCCTGTTCCTCATTGCCCTCCTGCAACATCTCCGCTACCCCAGCAGGCTCCTACAGGAGACCCAAGGGCCTTCTCAGCCCTCAGCTGGCATATGAACACTGCAGGTCTGTCCCACCTGGGGCTGCAGGGTTTGCAGCCCATGCTGGGGCTGCTGACCCTGCACATCCACAGCAGGCACGTCACTACAGGGACTGGGGCTGCCCCACCACCACTGCTTTCCAAAGGGGAACGAATCTCAGCCAGGGACACCCAGGCATGGGGGCTCCACAGCAGTAGCACAGCAAGGACCAGCTGGTTAAATATCTCTTCATCTGCTGGTCCATGTGAAGGACTCCTGGATATCCTGAGGCTGTGCAGTGCTTGCCATCACCTGGCCACATCACCTGGCTTCAGAGGGAAAACAGATAAACCCCTTTTATCTAAAACATCTCCTATCTACTGCATCAGCTCTCCCACAGGTTGCCAAGATCACTTTATTTACTGTTTAAAATCCTTAATGCAAATTGAAAAGTCTCCAAGATCATCACTAAAATGTGCCGTGGGGACAAGCGGAAAAACTAAATTTATCACTGGAAAAACAAAGACAATACTCTTGTGAGTGGTTGAAAATCAGTTTGGCACTGCAGTTACAGCACTTCAGTGTCTTCTCTTTTTTTTATAAAAATTGTTTATCTCAGTTTTCTTCAAGTCCAATCAGTAATCACTTGTTTTGTTGGGTTTGTAGTGGTCTGACAGTTTTCATATCTCTCTCATTCACAGCCTGTTTTCTCAGTTTGCTAAAGAACAGCTGATAAAACTCAGTCTCAGATAAACAAAAAATTACATTTATGCCATAAATACCCTCTGTGATTATGGGAAGACACGGTCAGTCTCTTTTCATTGGCAGTGAAATCAGTGCATAAAGTATGCTTGAATATAATTGTTCTTTGTTTTCTCAGGGACATGATGCCAAATTTCCTTTTTTCAGGACTGTCCTTATCTGAACCTTTAAACCCTTTCTTTCTAAATGATGAAAAGTAGTTCCCTGTATACCCTGTAAAATCCTCTCTCTCTTCAGAGTATCCATAGCCAGTACACTCAACAGAGAAAAGGAAGTATGTCATCCCATGAGCACAACAGTCATATCAATTGTTGTGGTGAGATTTTCCCAGTTGCTAATGATTTGCGATGGAATCCTTATCCTTTACACTTAACTCCTAATAGTGTTCAGAAATGTCTTAGTTTATGGTCTGGACTATCAGAAGCCATTGTGATCAGATTGCATATTTTAGTGGTAAAATCACCAAAGGTCTTGGTTCTGAGGATGTACAGGAGATATTCCAGATTCACATAATGGGAAAGGCTGGAAGGGAGATCCTCCAGTCCAACTCCTCTGTTTAACAAGGATTCCCTAGACCACATTATTCTGGATTGTGTCCAGAGACATTTGAAAAGGAGACTCCACAGCCTCTCTGGTCACTTGGTCACTTGCATGGTAAAGAAATTCTTCCTTGTATTCAGGTGGAACTTCCTGGGCACCAATTTCTGCCAATTGCCTCTCTTCCTATTGCTTGGCAGCCCTGAGCAGAGCCTGGCTCCACCCTCCTGGCACCCTCCCTTCAGATACTGTGAGACATTGATGAGGTCCCCTCTCAGTTGTCTCTTCTTGGGGCTGAACAGGCCCAGCTCCCTCAGCCTTTCCTCAGAATAGAGATGCTCCAGTCCCCTAATCCTCTTTGTTTCCTTCCTCTGGACCTGCTTCAGGATCTGCATGTCTCTCTGGACTGAGAAGTCCAGCACCAGCTCCTTTCATAGAGCTGTGTTACCTCTGACAGTGTGCTCCAAGTAACTAGGGAGCTTTAATTATGAATTCAAAACCAAACCAGAGACTACACCAAAGCTTCCATCCCTCAGCTGGAAGCAAGCTGGATTGTGGGTGGGGGTCAGGTCATACAAGTCACCATCCCTCAGCATCAGGCTGTTTCTTTGACTCAGAGAGGGCTTTGGAGAGCAGCAGAGAGTCTGTTTTCACTCCACGTGAAATTTTCATTATGAATTACACTGCAAACACAACAACAACAACAAAAACTAAGTCTATTTCTTTCTCTATGTTTTATATTTATCCATACTCTATCATCATACTATAACCATATAGTCTCTCAGCAACAGCAAGATGGTGTAGGATGGACAGACCAGGACATCTCTCCCTTGCAAGTAGCTTTCAATAGTGTTTTTCTTCTCTCTGTTTGTGTTTTAAGAGTATTAATTAACTCCTCTGGTACCACTGCAGGGCACAAAATCATTGCCCTCCATATGGAAATAGAGAAATTAAGAGGATTATGTCATTTGCCCAAAGCTAAGAAGAGAATTGTTATCAGCACTAGGACGAGAACTGATGATTTTTCTTAGTGCCTGGTCCTGTAATGCAATTAGCAGAGCAGCCTCCCTTCCCCTCATCTTCTGCTGGGTTACCCTCCACCTGTGAATGGCACTGACTCCAGCAGTGCTTGATATTAGAAGTTGAATTTTGCTGCTAAGATTAATTTCCACTCAACAGGATGACTCAAACCAGTACATTTTTGCATGTAAGAGAAACATTAAAATGTACCTTTGAATTAAAGGCACATAAGAATCCCCTTTAACCACAGCATGAGCCTGACGCTCAAGTAATTTTCCAGGAACAAGCTGGTGCTACAGCAGCATTTTTTGTGCCATCTAGTGGCTGCAGAAAATCAGATGCCAGGCTCTGCCCCAATGTGCCACCCAGCATCAGTGCCACAGCAAATCCTGCTCCTGCTCTGACAACCCCTGCCCTGCTTAGGGCTGCTTGTACCCCTTTTTCTTTTGCTGCTCTTGTTGTCACTGTTTCACTTGGGTGGCTGTGAGCTGCTGAAATTCTGGAAAGCTGCAGTAAGAAGTGGTCTGAAAACATAAGTGAATGGATATTCTCAGGACTGTTCTCAGCTTACATATATTCTGTGTTTCTGCAGAATAGGGAACACTTTCTTCACTGCTTGGAGAGTGTGAAGAAAACTGTCAGGATTGAGGCAGTAACCAATATACACAGAATATTAGTAATTTGTTTCCTGAGGAGAAGGAAACTTAACCAGGTGCCTTGGAGAAGGGAGTTGGCTGCTCCACTGGGCTGGCCACCCTCAGGGAGGACAAGCAATGCTCAGAGAGGACCTCAGGGATAGGGCTTAGCCTGGGGTTATTTTCAGCCACCTTTTTGATTAACTTCTCAAAAACACAGATAGGGACTGATTTCTGCATATAGCCATGATCTTTAAAAGCACAATCTAAAGAAATAATTCCCTAGCAAAGGCAGTGAGTAAGGACTGCACCATATATATGCTTAATTGAAAACTGCCTTTGATAGTTAAGGAAAGCCAAGACAGCACCATAAGCAATAGTGACATTTTTCCTATGTTTTAGTGGAGAAGCATTTTGTAAGGGATTTAAGTTGCTTTTAATCTAACACATTTTAATTGAGAATAGTCATGAGAATAAACATGGTAGTTCCTAATGCAGATAGCGTTTAAGATACAAAAAGCATGTTTATTTGTCACAGTTGTCCTTCAAGTTACATAGAAAGTCCAATACTATCTGCTGAGATAGTTTTGGCTCAGTGAAGCTAAGCAGTTCACCAGACTTGGTCAACATTGTTTCATACTTTATCTGTACACACATTAACACATTTGGTAAAAATATAACAGCTTTATGAGAAAAGCTTCCCTGTTAGGACTGGACTGCCTTTGACAACCCTTCATCATCCCCACAGCTCAAGCCAATGCCAAGACCTTGGTAAATGACAGTCCAAAGACACTGAGTTCCTGCCATTCTCCAAAACTGCTCTGCCAGAGGCCACACACCATGACCAACAGTGGGACAGGCTCCTGCTCCCACCCCAGCACAGGAAAGCTGCAAATAGATGGCCTCCTCCAGATCCAAGTGTTCCAACCCCAGCTTGTCTCCTGTGTTCCCACACTGTCCCCCGGCTAGTTAGAGCTCCCCACTCCCTGACAGACACAATGAACCAGACAGGAGCTCTGTTATTCCCACTGGACTAATTTTGGCTGGAAGAGGCCAGGAGATGCACTTGGAGCACTTGGCAGAGCTGGCTGTGTGCCCAGGAGGCTGGCATGGGCAGGCAGGTACTGACCTCTCCTGCTCAAGCTGAAGAGGATCTGGGGTGGCTGTGCCAGCAGAGCTGCCAGGGCAATAACCTCCAGCAGCGTGGCTTGTAATCTTCATCTGGCACAGCTCTCTACAAATAGAACATCTGTCCACAGCCTAAAGAGATGTTTCAAAACTGATTTAATTAGACCAGCACAAGCACCCATCTGGATACTTTTAGTTCTTTGGCTCCCATTCACCTAGCAGACAACGGCAATGCATAAAAATAGTTTTCACCTGCCCCAGTTGCAAAGTGGTGAAAAGGAAAGGATGATGTATCAGCCATGCCAGAATCATAAACTTTTGGCAAATACATCTGGTGAATCCAGATGAGATGCTTTATGAAGTTACCACCTGAGATGACCTGAGATGAAGGTGGCCACACCTGCAGAAGGGGCAGTGAGGGAACGTGTGCCTGCAGCCATGCACAGCCCAGAGCTCACAGCTGACTCCAGGGGGCCAACGAGCACAGGAATGGCTTACATTGCCTTGCTCAGCCAATTACTACACTGAAGCCTTCTCTTACCCTTCTGGTTCTGACATTCCCCTACACAGCAGTGCTACACAACAATAGAAAAGAATGCAAATGATTAACGCAGTGCCAGAGGAGTTAAACAACCTATGGAAATGGTGACTCTACACACTAAGGGAGCCCCAGCAGAATGGCAGCAACAAACTGAAGAGGGATTGTCACATTTTAAATTGGTACATAGGTTTTTGCAGCAAGAGACTGACTATATCATTAATTTATATAGCTCCTTATTCCAGCTTGGGCCAAATAAAAATAAACTGACTGATTCTAGATTAATTAAAATGTCAACTAAGGATCTGGCATTCATCTAACAAATTATTTGAAGATAAATGCAAGTTTGTGCACAAATGTTAGAAAAACATTCTGTAGAGTTTAAAAGAAGAAAAAAAATCACCTATGAGAACTGAAAGCACTATTGCTTTTTAAGCACTGTTTGGAGGCTGTAGATAACCCAAGTCTCTATTAGATTCTTTTCTAAACTCTTAAAAAAAGGCTACAGTTTATATTAGTTTTAATGTACCTCATGCTTACTATCCATTGCTATAATCCTTTTAAAGAAAAAAACACTGGAATTTTAACTAGTTACAGATGGTAGAGATAAAATTGGTCTTTACAAATCTGTGTTTAAAATAGGATTTTCATGGAAAGGACTGTTTATATTTGCTAATATTATCCAGCCTGTCTATTTGTAAATAGAAGTCAAAGGTTTACAAGCTTTAGCCTGCGATAAAAGTAAATCAGATTGAGGAAAGACCATGGACAATGAAATTCCCTGTTACACTGGAGCTGTTTTATCCAACAGGATAAAGACCAGACAGGCCACAGCAAGGGGCAAGCAATGAGCTGAAAGGAACAGATGCCCTGCAAAACATTTCTGTTGTTTTCATGGAGAGAACAGCATTGGTAACGCCTCAAATGGTCCTATCAGACTTCATGTGGCCTTGGCCTTTTCCTGGTATTTACACTAGACCAGGATGGTAAAGAGGCATGTACACAGTCAGACAGAGAGCCCTCAGGATTCCTGAGCTGTCTGCTCTTTCTGGGACATGGTGCAAGTTCACAGGCAAGAGGGATGCTGCACAAAGCCTCCACCTGGCCTCTGCCCACTTGGTTTTAGCTGCCATTGCAGGTGAGGAGGCTGAGCAGCCTCAGCCATGCCTTGCTGCTCCTTGGATGAGTCTGTCTTCTGCCCACTCTTGGAACACAGATATTCCTCCAGACAAGAGCACAAAGTCCCCTTTTGCTTATCCCAGGGAGACTTAAAAAGCCTCTTGCTACGTTCCTTGGCTACATTCACTTTTCCCTCTCAGATTCCAAAAGTGAGCTGTGCTGACCATTTGTAATCAGGAAACAGCAGCAGCATCGTGTCTCTGCTACCCACCACACACAGATCTTGGCTGCCCTGTAGCTCCCAGCTCTTTATGCTTTTGGGCCTCACTGCAGCACCCGTCAACAAGGCAGAAATACAATTTTGAAATTGAAGAAAAAAGCCCACAGCTTGAAGATCAAACTCCAAATCAGAACAACCTCTTTGGTTAATGGGATCCTTGTTTTTGCCAAACCCACTGTATTTGCTAATAGTCAAGGGTGAGTCATTGCTGTCCCTCTCCACTTCCAAAGCTCTCAAGAAAGGAGGATATTTTGGCTGTGATTTCTTTTGTACAAGTGGCACCACCCACACAGCAGCTCAGAAGAGAGAACTTGTCTTCAAAAGCCCACAACTGAAGGGAAGGCAGTGACAGTGCAAGGCTTGGGGCTATGCCCTACATCCCGTGGCCTTCCAACAGGTTCTCCCTTCCAAACTGCTGGCCTACTGCATCCCTCTGGATGGAGTCTGTCTGCCAAGGTCCGAGACAGACTCCAAATAGATGTGACTATGACATCTGGGCCCACCACAACTTCAACATTCCCAACAACAAACACTCTATTTCAGCCAGATTTCTGGCAGGAAAAGCAAGTTCTATGTCTGAGATTTCCATTTAAGGACTTTTCCCAATCATCTTTTAACTCAGCCAGCTACAGCATGACCCAAAGGAAAGAAGTTTTCTCATTGCCACCTTCCTGCCACCACATCACTTTTTGGACAGGTGACCCTTTCTGTCCCAAATGGGCATGGAGGAACATGAGTTCTGGAAGATCAGAAGTGCACCAAGGTGGCCGTGGCTGCTCCTGGGCTTCCTTCATATGCTGCTGTATCTCTCCTTTCCCCTCACCTTCAGCCTCGTGTCCAGCAATTAAAGCAAAATCCCAGAGGAATCCACATCCCAAAAGATGAACAAAGGGGGGAAAGGATCTTCCCCACGTGCCTATTGGGAGCAGGGCAGATTTTGACCTGGGGCTCCTGGTGCTGGCAGGAGAGCTCAGCAGTGCCAGGGGCCCAGCAAGGAGAGGGTAGCTCTGTGCTGGCGGGCACAGGAGGACGAGGAGGAGGAGAGGCAAAGCCACCCTGCAGGCAGTGGCAGTGTCACCACGCTGTAACCCAGCCAGCACTGTGGCTGTGACATGCAGTCACCAGTCACACCACTGAGAAGAGCTGGCTACTCGTGAGGAGCAAAGCAAGGGTCTGCACAATCTGACAGGCTGAGATTAAAACAGATACATAAACAAACTAGGTTTTGAGCAATAATGAGACACATCTGCATTAAGAAATCATGATTGTTTTGTTAACAGTGTGCCAATGAAAGCAATATCTTATAGAGTATTTGAAAGACCGTCCTTTGAGCTTTTTGTAGCTAGCACATAGTTTATGCAGCTTTGATGAATTCAAAGGGGTTTTTCCCTTCCTATAAGAGCCACTGATATCACCTAGAAAAATATTATATATACTACTTCCCTTGGCTTTTAAGTGTAGCAGAATGACAATCACTACAGTGGGCAGAGGCCAGATAACACAATGCAGGCTGCTGCATTTTTGCAGCTGTACTGCTGCATTTTTGTTAGAGATGATGAGTTTATGCTGATCTGAGGATATAACACGAAAACTGTTCTTGTGTGTCATTCAGCATCTTGCTTGCTGATGTTAATACACTACAGGAAAACAGCTCTTAAATTTGGTGGACCATGTAACAACTAGAATTTTTAACTGTAAATTTATAATGCTCAGCAAAGAAAAAGCTGTGGCTATCATAATGTTACTATCTGTCTGAGAAAGATAACATACCAATGAGCAGATTAATCATTGTCTCTTAAAGCAAGAAATAGAAGGAACCAAATGAAATTATTAGTTAAAAAGATTTAAGGGAGACAAAATGGTTTAAGGGAAACAAATGTGCTCTGTGCAAAATTAATTTAACAAATTTACCAATTATGAGAAATGCTGTGAAAAGGCAGAGTTTAAGCTCCTTCCAAGTTATGGATAAAGAGTCTGACAAGGCTGACAAGAAAGCAAGGCCCCGGGAAGTATCTCAGTTTGGAAGAGCTCAGCTGCAGAGGAAACAGACAGAAAATCTCCTGGCTGTGCTGCCCACATCCCTGGGAGCTCTGCAGGACAGAACACTGCCCGAGACAGAGGGCACGGGGCTGCAAGGGCTCCTGAGCATATTTACCAGAGTCCTTCATACTTAACATCCATCCCAAAACAGGGACATAATGAAATGACCGTTAGGGCTGATTTCGTAATTGCCCCAAGAGAACAAGTTGGGACACCAATTAATTTTATTGAGAAGGAACAGCAGTGGCTTATGAACTTCCGCAGAGACCTCGTTTCCTGCATTAACAAAATAAGCAGAATAGATTAAAAACATAAAAGAGCAGCTAGGCCAAGAAAATTGTCTCCAAATGAAGTGTCTTTATGTATTCTCTCCCATGAGCTGAAAAATTTGAAACCTATTCTTTTAGCTTTACAGTGTATGTACAAATATATATATATATATGTATATGTGTATATATATATATATTCGAACAGACAAACACTCAAACTTTTCCAAAGATGGAGGAAAAAGAGAAGACTCATAAGAAATCACAGCATTTCACAGTTAGAAAAGGAGAATTCTAAGCAGGAAAGCCATGACTTTTGAGCATAGGAGAGTTTTCAATTGCAATTACCTGTCCAAGACAGGGTAATTTAAGCAATAAAAGAATCACAAATATCAAACTAGAATTTTCTGCAGTGCCCAATGAAGATAACTAAAACAAAGATAAAACCAACAAAACAGCTTATTACATGTCAGTTTACTGTTTATCAGCTAGAAACAAATCTAAGTACATTGCAATTTAGCCATCAGAGAATATATCTGTATTAAAGAAAATTAATTCCATCAGTCAAAGTCAAATAGACAAAAAAAAAAAGTCTTTAATAATACATTTTACATAAAATGCATCCACCACGCTCCAGGGCACTGAAGAAAAGCTAAGTGAAAACAGGACTCCTTTGGCTGGTAAATGTAAAGATATATATGTGCATACACATGTACACATACATTTATTTTTCTGTGATGAAAATATACCCCAGCTGAGGGAAAAGTGACTTCTGATCTGATCTGAAAGACTTTAAATTACAATAAATTCTTTTCAGTTTTACATCTTGATTCCATGCCATAAAACTTAAATAGGTTTATGACTGAAAGAAAGGTCATTTTAACCAAGGCAAGAGACAGCTTCTCCATGTTTTATGTATTTCAACTTTATTTGCAAGTCAATATATTCTAAATCTCTGTAGGTTTCCATTAAAGTGGAAATTGCAAAACCCTTTACCCTGATGGAAATTTGAAGCTGATATGCTCTAAGCCCTGCATGACTCCTCTTTTTTATATATATTTTATTTGTATTAACAATTATGTAAGGAAATTTCTGGGGGACAGATCATTTGAAGTGATTCTGGCATAGTGCTTCTCTCAGACTTGCCAGAATTTCTTAAGAAATAAATTTAAATCAAGGCCACTGTTTAAAATGCAAAAAGGCTCATGGCAGTCTGCTGCCATGGAGCTGCAACTGCAAAATAACACTGAGTTTATTGCAATCGTTGTAAATTATATCTGTAGATACCTGAGAGAAGCTCGAGCAAAACTCCAGACACTACAACAGTGGAGAATTTTATTCACTGATTATGGAATTGTGAAATCTGTCTTTGTAAGAAATACATGTATTTTGACATAAGCCAGCACATACCTGGGGCTATGTTTGCAGTGCAGGTGTACCCCAGCTCGGTGTCACCCATGGATCTGGCTGTGTGTGTGTCCTGTCTGCTCCTTCCCCGAGGGCAGCCCTGGGATGCTGGGTCTGGACAGGGAGCTGGTACCCCCGGGCCAGGGCACCATTCAGCTTGAGGTGACCCAAATGGCCCCTTCCTGGCTCTGCCCACTGGTGCTGTGTGTGAGTCAGTGGCTCCAGCTGAGCTATTGCTGGTGGCATCTCAATCAGTGGGGGAAACACCAGCTGCACTGGGGACATTCTGAGGTGACTCCCAACACTCTGTGATTCAAGGTTAGGTGGAATTTGTTGACAGACTGAGATCAGGGGAAATAAAAGTGAAAATGAGATTTAACTGGTTGCTAAACACTCTGTGACCTTCAGACCATCTGGGAATGCCCACTTTTGTCCCACGGAGACTGTGTGAAATCACATCCCACCACATGCAAAGCAAAGCCTGCTCCTTACCAGACAAAGGCCAGACTTTCCTACTGAAGAGTGGCATGTTGACTGACAGCTGCAGCTTTTTGTGCTATTCCCTGGAGGAACACAAGGAAACAAACACTTCCCAGACAGGATGGATTTCAAAAGAAACCAGACCAATTATTGTTGCAAGAACTTAAGTGAGAAAACACCTTCTGTCAGAAATGACCGGTTATCAGACGCTAGACCTTGTCTGCACTGTAATGAAAAAACTGCAGGAATTATGCTGACTTCATCTATTTTAATCTCCCAGGAGAGAACTGGCTTGAAATATAAAATGGCACTTCACAATTACTTAAGAAAAGCAAAATCTGAAAAGTGCTTTTGAAATTACCTGCTTTTACATCAACAGAGCAATATTACCCCTGATATTATTGATGTTGTTGTTTTACTGGTGAAGAAATAGAATCATGCAAGATTAAATAATTGCCATGGAATAGACATTTCTGATTGAGGAACAGAAATTAGATCTCCTGAAAGAAAACTCTGTGCTCTGTTTTCTTTCTTCCTCCCTGTGAATTTGATCAAATGCCACTAATAAAAGGGAGATTGGCATTTGATTTCAGTACATACAGAAGCAGGCTGACAAATTATTATGTGTATCAAATTGGAGTTATTATATCACAAGAAAAACTGTCATTCTTCTAAGTGAATTTGTGTCAGACAAATTTGTGTCAGACAAAAGAAGACAAAGCTCTCCTCTCCTCTCCTCTCCTCTCCTCTCCTCTCCTCTCCTCTCCTCTCTTCTCCTTTTTTAAAGACTTGCCAGGACATACTGCAATTAGGATATATAGTAGTATACACAGTTAACCAAACAGAGGGATAGACCCTCCAGAGTTCTGCATGACAGCATGAGTTTTTCACTTTCAAGGTGTGTACAAATTAGAAAACAAATAAATTAGATAATACTTCCATTTTCTTCATAAGCTTTTTACTTGAAAATTTATAACTGCCTGCCTGAATTGTCCAAATTAGAAATACAGAGGGAAAAAAAAAGTCAATGTTATTTCAGCATGAAAGAGCTCTTAGAATAGATTTTAGATTTTTACAATGTGTTGTAAGAACAATCCAATTTTTTTTTCAAATAAGCAAGTTTGACCCTTCACAGTACATGGCAATTCATGTATTAAACAAACTCTAAACAAGTTGGATTGTGACTCTACAAATCCAAACAGTCCAACATAGAAATGGTTCTCATCAGAAGACAGATGAAAGCAAGACAAAATTCTGAAGGACACAGGTTGTCTACGTGGCTCAGTGAATGCTTCAGTGGGGAGGGGCATAAAGATCCATATGGAATTAAACAAACCTTTGAATGTCTTTGTGCTGAAAACTGTTAATTCCATATGCGTAGGCTGAACTTATGCTGCCAGAATGGGATCACAGTGTTTTCTTTCTCTTTGAATAAGCACAATCTGCAACCTCTCAGAGCCCTGCGGGTACTGACATCCCTGAAATCCCTGCCAGTCTCTCCTGGGGTATCCCATTACCCTGCCCATGGTCCAGGACCTCATTTCAGCCCAGTTGACCTCCATTCACAAGCTGATATTTGGGTCTGGCCTCGGATGCCAGGGCTGCCTCTGGCCACCTCCAGGCTGCCCTGGTCCCTGCTGGGGATGGGCTCTGGCTGGTGAGATCCTGCTTTGCCACCCTGTTCCCTGTGTCTTCCATCACTCCCAGGCCCAGGGAACAGACAGCCCTTGCCCTGCACAAAAACCTCCACAAGACGTGAAATTGTAGAACATCAGCCTAATCAAGTAGAAATGCAGGTCCTGAGTGAGTCAGGTGCCAGAGATACCAAGGGTAGGCTTGGGTGGAGGTAACACTCCTGGCAAGTCTGCTGGGAGGAAGGATGCATTGTCCCTTCTGCTATTCTATGGAAACAGAAATCTTCGTTTCAGCAAGAAAATATCAAACCATACAGAATTTAAGTGGAATTTTATTTTACAGTTCCAAACTGTTTAGAGCTGTCTTTCTAATGTGCATGCCCTTCTGTCTCACAAAGAGGTCAACCTCACTGAAAATAAAAGGTTTGATTTAATCAGGAAGAAACATAATTTAAAAACCTGTTATTACCCAAAAGCAGACATTACATAAATTTTATTCTATTTTTATATCTTCCTGGCTCCAATCTCCTGAATCTGACATTAACCATAACAATCACACATGTGACTAAACCAGGCCAAATTCTCCTTTTTCTATTCCAATATAAATATGGAAGTAATACTGTTGAAGTAATAGCTTCGAGGTAGACTCCCTCTACGAGAACAGGACTTTTCTCAGCACAGCCAGAGTCAGGAAAGTATGCTGATTTTGAGGCCAGGTTTTTACTCACAAGTTGGAGCAGAAAAGTGGAGACCACCAGGGTTGATGTGAGAGCCTGGCAGTCCCAGGGGCTGGGGACTAATGTTTGTGGCATTTTGAAAAGCACAGGAGGCTCTGAAGCTCTCATGGCATTTCAAAATGCCTTAGGCTTTAAGAAGTTCAAGCACCACAAATTTACAGTAAAACCTCAGCTTTTAAATGCATTTATCATTTGTGGAGTGACGCAGCCACTCATACCTCTGTGAGATTCAGATTCACCATCACAACCTGTCTCTTATGTTTGACTTCAGTTTCTTGTTGAAGCTCTATCTTTGCTGCTCTTGACCATGCCAGCATTATACCAGGGGTCAGGAGACGGAGACCTTGCAGGTAACTCTGGGCAGTGAATACTGCAGTACCCTGTGGATGCAGTCCAGCACTGATATGGGCACAGGTAGCTCAGGCATTGAGCCTGTCAGGTGTGCACAGTCTGGGTCTCATGTTGCTATGCTGAGCATCTGTGTTGTCCAGGTAAGCAAAACTTCCAGTTTTCCTCCTGGAAAGCTAGCAGCTTGGTGTGTTGCAAATGTACCTTTTGTATACCTAAAAGCCTTGCTATCTTAACTATGACTGTTTCTGAAAAAATTTACTCCTGTCAAGCCATGGACAGATATCCTCCTTCATTTACAGCAGAACAGGGATGAGAGACTGCCACTCAGCTGCACAGGGCTGCTCCCTGCCCCAGGTCTCAATCTCCACTGCTCCTCTGCCAGAGAAGTTTATGGGCACCTTCCCCAGCTTGCTTCAGAAAAATCAACCAGCTTAGCGCAGTCTAAGCCTTAAAACTGCTCCTTTGGATTTTGCCTAGATCAATGTAGCATGTAGTTCCAGGCTGAATGCCTGCTTTTCCAGAAAGGCACAGTGCCAGGGTGATATCATTTGATGAACTTCCAGAAGAAAACAATGTGCTGGGGGAGGAGTGTCCTTTTGAGAGACTAGAAGCTTTCTTCACTTTACATATTTCTTCTTACACGATGAACACTTTGGTGCCATATGCTGTAACAAGGGAGCAACTGGGTGAAGGAGAATCCATCTTCAGAGGTGCCCATGATCTAATAAACAACATTTACCTTGACGGCATGAGAATTCAGGCATGCCCAGGGACTACAACATGAACAGTGAAGTTCCCAAGTAGTTCTGGTTTTGCTGGCTGTCCCACATCAGTCACTCCTGTGCAAAGTCATTGCTCTCATGAGGGGAGCTCTCTATGGAATTCTGCTCACAAAGTCCAGCTGGGAGCACAAGTGAGCACAAAGCACAAGGCATGGGGAGTCTGTCTCCATCATCTGTGGCAAGAATCTGTGATTTTTGTTCTTATTTGTCCCCATGTACCTCACAGTTTGACATTTTATTTTTGCACACCTTTTTCCTCTTTCGAGACCAGCCTGTTCTTTATTTCTCTTCTATCATCACAAGGTTGGCAAGGCAGAATGATCTAAGACAGGGGATGGAAATTTTCCTGGTAAGGGCTGGAGAGGAACCAAGAGGAGGAAGCCTGCTTGAACACAAAGGCATTCCACAGGAGATGGGCACACTGCTCCAGGCATCTATCCATGTCTTTAGGTGCCTACATGTTTCCATATGCTGTATTCCAGTCCAGATTTGTAACTAACCCTTCAAACTGTAGGACATCCCTGAAGACAGCTTTTAATTTATGGTTCCTGTCTCCTTTTCTTATTTTATTTTAAGAAAATAGAGAAAACATTTCAAATAAGCCTGTACCTGAGGTGTAGGGACACTCATATCCTGAGTCTTCCAGAATTAAATCCTGGCCATTTTTCTCTACACTGCAAGCAAACCTGTTACTGTCCCCACATTACTTGCCAACTGTAAGCAACTGGCCTCACTTCTTGGCTTTCTGTCAAAAATTCTGTCAAGTTATATTTATTTGTGTGTTCTGGTACAGCTGGTAGTGAAACTGCTTCGTCTGCCAGCTTCTTGTTAAAATTCCCCCCAGCTGAGTCAAGCTATCTCACCAATACACACCTTGACCAGGTTCTCAGGCATTTTTCAGAAAAACAACCTTCCAAATAATGGGAATACCTGGAGATAGTATGTTTGAAGTCAGACATTGAGAAATAAAATTGCTCCCACTCTTCAGATATTTTGAAAATCGGACATATTAAACTTCTGGCCTTGATTACAAGCACTCAGTTTTTCATGAAGGCTTGAGACATGGTTGAAGAATCTGACTGCATTCAACATAGTTATGGAGAAGATTGTTCAAACAAACTTAAGTGCATGAGACTGTTAAATGTCAGCACTGCTAATGAGGCCTTTAAGGATTGTTTTCTGAGAAATATTTAGCTAAAATTCCTTCCCACTGGCTGAGTGATTCCTTTGGGCATCATCAGCCATACTGTTATTGGGAATCTTAAGTTCGGACAACTCAAAAACTGTTGGGTCACTTTCCCCTTCTGACACAAGGGAAACAAACCAGTGTAAAGCCATGTGAAGGCTGCTGGATTGTGTAGCTAACCCATGCAGTGTGGGGATGGCCAGCTGTGGTCTTGATTCACTAGAGTAAGGTGTGGTATTACAAGTGAAGCTCTGGAAGTTCAGCATAGCCCCCATAATACAAAACAAGCATGGAGGTGCTTAAAGATGTAGCCAACTGAAGGTGGATGATCACTGTAAAATCCATGGAAGAAAAAAATCCATCATTAGGACTTGTATTTTAAATGGCATAAAAATCATACAGAGCAAAGAAACTGCTGAGTGTGGCATGTGAAACATAAGCCCCTGTTTCTGAGGCCTTGTAGAAAGGTAAGTGGTGGTGGCAGCTTGAACGGCAGATTTGAACCCTTCAGGCATGTGGACACAGCTGACTTTCGTGGATCATATTTTGAAATGGGAAAGACTGGCAGAGCCAGTGAGATTTCAAACAAATTTTTGAAGATCTCTCTCTCTCTGCTTATCATCCTGACTTATGACCTCCTTATTCACCTTGTTTCTCCTCCCACAGTTCCTGGATGGGAGAGTTGGGAGTCTGTGATCTCATAGTGAGGATTCATGGCAGGGAAGTGAGGTATTTGGGGCCTTTGCATTTGGAAGGACAAAGGACATACAGACTATCTTGTTCTTTACCATCAATCCATTGCCAGGGCTGCAGACAGAAAGGGCCCACTGGTGTCACAACTTCTCATCTGCATCTTTGTGCACAGGGAAGTCAAAACACATCTTCTACTGTCTAAACAGCTGCGTGTATGTATTGGAAGTGAATTCAAAGTTAGCAAGGCAAGACAAAAGTAAGAACACAGCCAGGGTAGCTTGTGACTAACAGCTACTGGCACTTGACCCAGCTTTTATTTATAACAGATTCACGGGAAATCTTCTAGGCTTGTTTCAAAACAATGCCAATTAGCAAGTTTTAGAATAATCTCTACATAGTTGAACAAGTGAGAAAGATTAGATCATATACCAGAAAGTCTCAAAACTGGGAATTCATTAAAATCCCTTAATTTCAAAGTTTATAAAAATCTTAATGACATAGTCTGAGTATATCAGTGATGAAATGAGATTTCCCAATACTTGATGACAGAGATCCTCTGCTGAGCCCTGGCTTCAATGGGGATTTAACTTACAGAGTATGTTCTCAAGGGAGATCATAGAATAGTTTGTGTTGGAAGAGAACCTTCAAAAGTCATCTAGTCCAACATGCCTGCAACCATCCAGCACATCTTCAACTAGAGAACTTTGCTTAGAGCCCTGTTCAACCTGGCCTGGAATGTCTTCAGGGATGGGGTATTGACCTCTCTTCTGGACAACCCGTTCCAGTGTTTTGCCATCATCATTATAAAAAATTTCTTCTTCCTATCTATTTTAAATCTACCCTATTTTAGTTTAAAGTCCTATTGCAACAGGCCCTACTAAAAAGTCTGTTGCCATCTTTCTTGTAAGTACCACCTTTAATTACTGACTCTCTCATTGCGTCTTCAAAGGAGAGGTGCTTCAGGCCTTTGATCATCTTTGTGGCCACCTCTGAACCTGCTCCAACAAGTCCATGTTTTTCCTATACTGGGGATCCCATTTTTGGACACAGCACTCCAGGTGGGATCTCACGAAAGTGGAGTAGAGAGGCATAAGCATTTCCCTTAACCTACTGGCCATGCTGCTTTTGATTCTTTTTATCTGCCACAGACTGCAGGAAGGTCCAGAAAAGTTTTAGAATGTTTTTCCGATATCAATTGAATGAGATGACTTTAAGAACAGTGATGAAACAAAGGAATCTGCCACTCACTTGGAAAATCTGTTTCAGAAACCATTCTGAGCAACCTGGCCCAGTGAAGTGTCCCTGCCCACAGGGAGGCTGGAAGTAGAGGAGCTTAAAGGTCCCTTCCAACACAGACCATCCTGTGATTCTGTGACTAGAAGAGATCAGCATGTCCATCACAATCGCAAGTCCTGGGAGATGTCCAGCTGGGCAGGGCTGCGGCTTTCTGAGAGCATCCCCACAGCCTGGGGCAGCAGGACGATGCAGGAGCTCACACTCACAGTGCCCAGCACACACACGGGCACAGGGGAAAAGCAATCACAGTGGCACAAGGAGCACACAGGGGGCTCTGTGTGGGTTCCAGGGGTCCCGTTTACTCCGCAGCCTGGAGGGTCCAGTGACAAAGACCCTGAAAAGGGGGAACCCGGCCCTTAAGTACCAAAGGGGGCGGGGTTTACAATAACCAATCGGGAGAGGGCTGGGGTGGGACAATGCTGATGGATGGGTTGGGGAACCAATGAGAAGGGGCAGGGGGAGGGACCAAGGAGAAGGGGCCAATAGGGCATCGAACTGGGGAGAACAATCTAGAGAAATTCCATATAAGGGCAAAAGGGATGGGAAGGCCAAGGGGCCAACTGGGAGAATGGAATGAAAATAAATGTCTATAAGGTCTTGGGGGTGTTTTGGGGAAGAACTTTGGATCACCCTATCTGTGGAGGACAGCACACCCCTAGGGGCTGTGTTACCAGCAGGCCCTTTCAGAATCCTGGTCAGCAGGCCCACTGGCCTCCACACATCACCTGCCAGAGAGTTCTTACTCTACCTAGTGGATTTGAAAACTATTGAAATGCCATTTCCTAAACTCGGAATAACATTATTCTAACCCTGAGTTTTATCATTTTCATTATTATTTTTGGTGATGGCTATGATGAAGACATCTGTTATTGTTCAGAAGAAGAATACCATGTGCTTATTCTGGCTTTCACTTTCTGGAAAAATATATTGAACTCCTCAAGTGTTGTTTTTCCCCGGAGAAAATTCACTTGGCAAATATAAATGACTTTGTTTCCTACCCCAGTTTATGGACAAAAGTTTTTCTCTTTGAAAAGGACACCCAGAATTCAAGAACAAAGTGTTATTTATGACTCACATTCTGCCTCCCAGTTAACTCTCTGTGAACAAATATTTAACCGCAATGTAGGTGATACCTGAGAAAGTGATCTGGGAGGTCTGCTCTACCCTCTAACTTCATAAACCCCTGTGAACTCTTAAGTCTATCTGAAATTTCAAAAGTCATGGTAGCTTTTTTTCTTTCACCTTTAACGTTTCAGTGTTTCTTTTAGAACACTCACTGTGAAACAGGTGCCTGAGTTCAACACTGTACTTCCTTCCTTGGTCTGAGGAGACTTCTTTTTGAGTCTCTTTCCAAGAGACTGCAATAACAAGCAGGTTCCTCCCCCCTCCTTTTAAAATGACTACTGCTATGCACAAAGAAATGCAAGAGTCTGAATTTAAAGGGCAAGAAGTTCTGAACCTCTGGCTTAATCCATAGTTTCCTGAATGTAATTTTTTTAGCTACCACTATTGGAAGCAGCTTTCTATGTTTCCCCCAAGACTAAATTCAGGTCTATAAAGATCATCACCTGAACATCATCATCATTTTCTCCCAAGCCCAGCTCTGTTTGCTGTACTGCATTCCCACCATTCAGCTACACAGCTCCATCACTCCTTAAGACCCCCAACCCAGAGATGAAAGCTCCATATCTTTGCCTTCTCCTTCCCAAACTGCTTCTCCAAACACAATGCTGCAGCGGTCTAAGGCACATCCCTATCTCTACAACCCCATTCCCCTCACCTTCCCTAAATGACATTTTTCCCATCGTCTTTTCAGAAATACCTGTCCCAGACTAATTAATCTCCTGCAGGCACATGAGAAGAACAGCAGGGGAGGTCTGGGAGGTGGAGACAGCTTCACACATCAATAAGGTACTGGCCAGCCAGTGACAGGAGCAGCTGTGTGAAGGTTTTTACTCTGATTTGTAAACAATCCTTGACACAGGCAAAAATAGCAATTGTTGAGATTGTTTTTGCTTGGCTTACATGCAACGCAGTGTGGGAACATCCAGCCTACTGATTCAGACTTTCATCTGGCATAGAGCAGGATTTTTTCCAGTCCTTGATCCTTAGGTCATGTCTTCTTCTTATCCATCAGCTTTGTGTAAAATGCATATCCAGCCTTAAGTATGAAGTCCCTCCAAGCTGTTCCCTCCTGGCTAAGTGTTTAAAGTTTTTCTTCTCTGCAGAGAGCTTTGTTTTCCCTGATTTAAGGCCTATGAAAATCCATGAGCTTTATTTGAGTATGTTCAGTACATCAGAGCAAACGTCACTGTGATGTTTGCGCTTGTAGCTAAAAACTGCTGTGGAGTTATCATTTGCTGCTCTGCTGTAATGTTCAGCATTCATATGCTAATCCATTCGTGGAGACTGCTGTGCCTGACTCTATGGAAAGGCTTTATCAAATTACACCAAAATTAATATTTGGGTTTCTACCAATTTGATGCAAGATGTCTAAAATGAAAAGCAGAATTTATATCACTAAAGAGAATTTTGGAGTATTGTTATTTCTCTCCAAATACAGTATTTTCTTTTTTTTTTCTGCATTACCACCGATACCATAACAATTTCTAATTTTCCACTCTATAAAATAAAAATTCTTCATAAAGACTGTGTATGTGTGCATAGGTGTGTTTACACATAAGCTGATCTTTTCCCTGTTGGATAGATCTGACCATGCCATCCGTATACCAGGTGAAATATCATGAACGGCAAATAAATGTAATGGCTTGGGGTTTTAAATAAATCAGTTCATGCCAATCAGTATTGCAGAGAGGAGAAAGAGAACAACAATTTTTAGATTAAAAGGCTCTGCAGAGGGATCTGGCCAGGCTGGACCAGCAGGCTGAGGCCAGTTATGTGGGGTTCATCAAGGTCGAGTGCCAGATTCTGCAGCTCCAGGCAGTGTCACAGGCTGGGGGCAGAGTGGCTGGAAAGTTGCCCTGTGGAAAAGGACCTGGGGGTGCTGGTGACAGCAGCTGAAATGAGCCAGAATGTGCCCAGGTGGCCAAGAAGAACAATGGCTCTGGCCTGTATCAGCAATAGTGTGACCAGCAGGACCAGGGCAGTGATTGTCCCCCTGTACAGGGCACTGGTGAGACCACACCTTGAATCCAGCTCTGACCCCACTTCAAGACAGACAATAAGGTGCTGGAGTGAGTCCAGAGAAGGGCAGTGGAGCTGATGAAGGGTCTGGAGCACAGATCCTATGAAGGGCAGCTGGGGGAGCTGGGGGTGTTTAGCCTGGAGGCACAAGGGAGACCTTATCCCTCTCTACAACTCCCTGAAAGGAGATGGCAGCCACGTGAGGGTCATTCTCTTCTCCCAGGGAACAAGTGACAGGATGAAAGGAAATAATGTCAAGTTGTGGCACTGGAGGTTTAGACTGGGCAGACTGGAAACCTTTCTTTGCAGAAAGGGTTGACTAACATTGGAACAGGCTGCCCAGGAAAGTGGCACAGTCACCATCCCTGGAAGTGTTCAAGAAACGTGCCGATGTGACATGGGTTAGTGATGAACATGGTGATGGTGTTAAGGTGGATGGTTGGACTTGATAATCTTATCTTAAAGGTGTTTTCCAACCTTAATGGTTCTATGATTCTCTGCAAAAAAAAAAGACAGACTGCATTTCATATTTTTCTCAATCACCCATTCTATTTCTTGTTTTTCTCCCCACAGAAACTAGTGGATTCTGATTTCCACAAATGCAGTAAATTAGCTCCGAAGGAATGGACAGCTCCAACAAAAAAACCCACACAGATTTTCTGAGAAGACAGCAAAGGAACTAGAAAAAGGAGCTTGACTTGTAGGTTCTCACCTACATGATTGACTCTCTACTAATGCAACACTAATTTAAGACACCTTTGTATATCAGGTACTGACATTACTCTGAATGTCACTGTTTGTACAGTTACTTTTCTTTAGTATCCCAGTATACAGTGGGCCAGATGAATCTAATTTCCATCCAATACTTTATGGAAACACTCAAATACATATATAAAGATTTAAACAATTTTCTTGCAAGACATTGCAACGCAATTTATTGTATATGACAGCCCAAGCCAGGCTTAAAAACCCAACCTGTTAGCAGCCCATTCACACTCCACCATCCCCTGCAGGGCACGGCAGCTGCCTGGTTCCATCTGACTGATTTGGGTGAAGTGTTTATTTGTGTTGTTTCCAAGAGGCACTGAAGCTGTAGCTCTCTAACCATCATCCCTTCTGCAGCTCCAGCAAGTTTCTGCTGTGATTATTTAAACTGGAGATTCACTTGCCACCATAGGGGCAAATTTCAAAATGAAAGGAAGGTGTAAGCTTTATCCTCACTACAGGTGAGGATATAGAGGGATACATCCCTCTAGCACAGACTAACTCCCTCCAGCAAGAGGGTTTTTATCTGTAAAGCTTATGTAGGGCCTAAAGACAATATAAACTATGAAATCAAAGGTCTTTGTATTGAAAAAATCCAGATTATCTTTTCATGTGTCAACATTTGGCCCCAAAAAGCTGATATTCACCAGTTACACAATGTCAGTCTACAGCTACTTACTTGAAAGGCATACAGCAACATGTACAGTGCCCAGAAAAAGCTCCAACCTGACAGACTTCCTTCCTTGCCTCCTACATGGATTTTGGGAGTGCAGAAATTCCAGGTCAAGCTCTGCACCTCTATCTGTGCATAATGCATCACAGTATCACACTTACTTGCATATTCAGAGCCATTTGCATGTGACTAGAGTGTCTTATTCATTTTTTCCAGCTCTGAGGATGTTTGTGTTGCTGTACATTACAAGTTTTGCCATCTATACAAGCGAACAACCTCTTCACAGCCAGACCAAAGGAGAAAATTACTACACCAGATATATCTGCAGCATCCCAGGTCTGCCAGGTCCTGCAGGCCCCCCTGGAGCCAACGGATCCCCAGGGCCACATGGACGCATTGGTCTTCCAGGAAGGGATGGTAGAGATGGCAGGAAGGGAGAAAAAGGTGAAAAAGGGAGTGCAGGTATTGAATATTTGTGTAACCTAACACAGTAGTACAAGAAAGCAAGACCTTTCATCATCACTGTTATATATATATATATTTAAATATACATATGTGTGTGTGTGCGTGTGTATGTGTGTATAGATTTATAGATATAGATATAAATATATGATGAATGTGTGTATATGCCTGTGTGGTTTTAAGTGAGATGCATGTATATAGTGAGAGAAAGAAAGTATGCAGATATATTTTAGGTATACCCAATATGCACATACTTATATCAGTGTAAAGAAACATAAATGCACAACCTTCCTTCGCACAGATGCTAAGAAAAAAATTGGGAAGAATGAAGTATGCGTGGTGTCAAACAGTCTTACTTGTGCCATTAGCCAGGCGTAAAAGATTATCAGGTGCTCAGGTATGCACTAAAAATGCTCTATTTGTAGGAAATATTTAGAGTACAAATATCACTACATAGGTAATCATGCTGCTGTCCTTGCCATCAGCAGCACTTGTAGTTCAGGCAGCAGCTGATTACATATAAAATTCTTTGATGTGTAATCAAGATACACGAAGATAAGTAGGAATACAGAAACAAAGGACCTGCAGGCTTTGAAGTCTGGTCATTTGTTCCAAACTAGCATTCCTTCTGAAAACTTACTAGAAAAAATTGAAAGTATTTCTAGAGTATTTCAAAATTTTGACCATGTTTTTCTTGTTTGTTCAGGAACCCACAGTAGCCCACACAATCATTTACTGAGGCGATATGTGCAACAATTAACTAACTTGAAATGTTTTTCAAGGTTTAAGAGGAAAGACTGGGCCCTTAGGACCACCTGGAGAGAAAGGAGACCAAGGTGAGTCTGGTAAGAAAGGACCTGAAGGATTGACTGGTGCCAAAGGTGAAGTAGGTCCAGCTGGACCACCTGGACCTAAGGGAGATAAAGGAGACCGAGGAGAGCCAGGTGTACCAGGGGTCTGCAAGTGTGGGAAGATAGTGCTGAAATCTGCCTTTTCTGTTGGCATCACCACGAGCTACCCAGAGGAAAGAACACCAATTGTATTCAATAAAGTCCTCTTCAATGAGGGGGAGCATTACAACCCGTCCACAGGGAAGTTCATTTGTGCCATCCCAGGGATTTATTATTTCTCTTATGACATCACCTTGGCAAACAAGCATCTTGCCATCGGGCTGGTTCACAATGGCAAGTACCGGATCAAGACTTTTGATGCCAACACGGGCAACCACGACGTAGCTTCTGGATCCACGGTGATCTACCTTCAGCCAGAAGATGAAGTATGGCTTGAGATCTTCTACACTGACCAAAATGGTCTTTTTTCTGATCCAACGTGGGCAGACAGTTTGTTTTCTGGATTTCTCTTATATGTTGATACAGATTACCTTGATGCTTTATCAGATGAAGATGAGCTCTGAAGCAGATGTCAAATAATGTTCAAACTGGAGGCCCCAACACAGGATTTTATTCTTCTGTGTGGGGAACATAAAGTTGAAATGAAAAATAAAAGTCTGAAAGTTTATTCTTGTTTTCCTTGGAACCAAATCTGAGCACGTAAGGATGTTACTAGAATGTAAAATGGATTTTTTAACAAACAGCAGGGATATTCAAATGAACTGAAATTAACAGAGGACTGCATTAACATGACTCATCCCTAAAATTATGTTTATAACACTATTTAAACAAATTGAAGATACTGTACATTGGATTTTATGTAAAATGTATGAAGTTGCAATTTAGAATGGATATTTTGTATATTACATTAAAGTAAAATTGAACAATTCACAGCAGTATCATATTTGGTCATTTTAAGACAGGCAATACATCAAAAACAGATATAACATTGAATTTTTTGAAGGACAGGAATAAAGTAGGAAAAACAGTTTCAGGATGCCACTGCACAGGTCACAAGGACAGTCCCCTCTGATATTTACACCAATAAATAGCATTCATAACTAATCAATCTCCCAATAAGTACATGAAGATTTGTACTAGCTGTGGACTACTCAATAGCAGCCATAAAAGACCAGAACAAAGCTATCAAATATATTAAGGAATTAAAAACTGGAAGATCTGAAAACTTGGAGATAGTCAGTATTCAATGTGTGTATTTTCAGTGTAATTCCAAGTGTCTTTGCTATTCTTTCAATGCTATCTATTGTCTTTATGAGAAATGGGCCGGAAAAGTATAAAGTTTTTGCTGAAGAAAACTGTGGATACCAAAAAATGGCAGGACAGTAAACACTAATAAGAATAAATTATATGAAACAAAGTGAGTTACATGATTTAAACAGAAGTTATATTTCAACATGGCCAAATCCCATGAAATAAATATAGGTCAGACACAAGATGAAAAACTGCATGCAGGAAATCAATGACCTTGGAAAAGGTACATGGGACCTCATGGATCATCAGCTAAATAGGAGTGATAAAAGTGGGCTGTTGCTACCACCTTTTGGATGTATGATAAATGGAATTAAAATTAGAGATTAATAGTTGTTACCTAGAAAGTGACTATTTCTGTTAGTGTTTCAAAAAATCACATGAAAGTAACCAAAAAAATGTTTATACTTCCATTCTTGGAGATTACACTAGAGATGTAACAATGTCAATTTACTTTTCTTGTCAATGTGGTTAAGAGATGATTTAATAACCATCTGCAGGTACCCACCTGGAGATAAAATACCTGGTAGTACCTGGAACTTCCCTCTATCAGACAGGAACAGAGAAAAATCCATTGGTGAGGAACTCTATCAATCCTCACTGGAAATGACTAAACCATTTTACCAGTGGCAGCAACTAATCATTACAAAAATATCTAGAAACCTCCCAAGTTCTCCAGCATTCAACACCAGTCAACATTGGCAATCTTTCATTGGGTTCTCTCACTTTCCAAGAATTTCAAATCTTTTATTCATCCCAGGCTTACAGAGAACTTCTGTTTCTAACAGTCATTCAGAGAACATTAAATGTTAGTGATCTGTGTTGCACAACTCTTGAACCCACTTTAGTTATGACCAAGGCAGAAGGAAATTTCTAGGTTTTTTCTGTGTACTTGACTGAATTAAGGAAGTTACAACCTGACAAAATGACACAAGATTGCTGAGGTTGCAGAACCAGCACAAGGGTTCTGTCTGGAGCAGCAGCCTGTGCACTCTGTAGCCATGCCCTCACCTCCTGCCACATTTGCATGCATGGTTGTGAGTACATGACTGCTGCTTTATGCACTGAACAGGTGCAAAGCCCTGACCACAAATCAAACTGGCAATGCTTGTACAACCATTATTTCATTTGACAATGAGAGATGTCGGAGAGAAGACAAAAGTAGATTATTTTTCCAACTAGACATCTAATTTATTAGTGTCACACATGGGCTGCTTTCTGGGAAAAATATGGAAGTGAACCTTTAGAGATTCAGTTTATCACCCTGCTGTACATTCATTTATACATCTGCAAATTAAGGACAATATGAGTGCAAAATGCAGTCCAATCATCATTTACAATGATGATTGATGCTGATGCTTCACAGCCATCAGAGCCTCTCTGAGGCACAAAGACCATCAGCATTGCTCAGTGCTGCCTGCACTGAATTCCATGGGACAGAACAGAGGCTCAATCATATTGAACCCATGACTTCCAGGAAGCATAATTCAACAGATGCAGAATATGAATCACGCAGCAAAAGGAACTAACAGAAGTTTTTAATTAGATGATTGTCTCAGAAAATATGGTAATAGGTTTATGACATTTGAATCAATATAAAGTTTATGTTAGGAGTAACAAGGCAGTTTTATTAGAAGATCTGATAAACCCAGTGTTAAGGAAAGAGAATGATTGATTTTCTTCAGACTACAGAAATGTATTGTAGTTATAATACATCTGGAAATTTTCAGACAAAACTATTTTTTCTCAATTAAACAGAGAAAATAGCTTTATAGGGAAATACTCTGGTTTCAATCCTAAATATAAGAAACTGCTCCTATATAAAAATCTGTAAAAAAGAATCCAAAATAAAAGATATTTTAACCACACCTATGTTGAAAACAATATCATGCGAATAAGTAGACCATGAGTTATTGCTTTCCTTTTCACAGCAATTTTAGATGTTTGTACAATGATAGAAGAGTAACTTTAGTTTCCCAAAGTTTTCCCCATTTGGATTCTATACTTTTTCTGAACAGTTTGATATTTTGGCATGAAGACTTAAAAATAAGTAATTCTGTTGAATTATTTCTATAGGTTTTGGCAAGAAGAATACTTCTACTACACATATGGACAACATATGTGTACAAGTACCATGAGTCCCTGCCCTCATTAAGGGTCTCAAGACATTATCCTAAACTAAATCATTGCTATTGCTAGTATATTATTTAAAAATAGATCAACTTTGATGACATGATATTGCATTTGGGGTATTTATCTGTCTAAATTTGAATTTATGTGGAAAATATCTTGGGCTGATATCTTCCCACCATTCACACCAGTACACAGGGAGGTCTGGATGGTTTCAAAACATTGTAGGACAAAAAAGAGCAGAATTTCTTCAGGATCAAATTTGAAAGTAATCAATGATTTCTACACAATGTATTGGTCATTCTACACATACCATAATGCCATATAAAATTAGGCTTCCAGATTAAATTAGTCATCTAGACTTTGCCTACAGGCCACAGAGAGAAATAAGGGTCATGAGGAGAAACTCCCAGGAGTAAGCCTTTTTTTTCTGCAGTACCAACCCTTGGGCTTCCTGGTCAAGGCTGCAAGAACTCACACAAACCTCAAACCATCAGGAAACCATCAAACAATATCAAGAACATCAGTATTCCTGAGATTCTTAAATTAATTAAAAAATATATATATATATATATATGTATATGCACACTTGGGATATATGTATGTAAAGATAAATAAGTAAAAATAAAGTTATTTGAAACAAAACAGCTCTCCACAAACTTCTACTCTCTCAGACTTTCATTATACTTGGTAGACTGACATTAAGGAAGAAGTTAGTTACATGTTCCATTGCTGAATATTTTTAACCTAGATAATTAATTAAACATTTATCTACATTTTCAAATTTTTATGAGTCTGTCACATAGAATAAATACTTCCTCTATCTTGACTACTGGTATTCATGGTCATATGGTTAGGCTGTTATACAATTTTTTCAGGAGCAATAGGTCCTCAATATTTTACAATGCTGAGACAATAAAGAGGAAATAATTACTAAAGGACGTCAGTACTGAGAACATTTTCTACATTCTTCAAATATTTTTAAATCTACCTAACACCATTTAGGTACTTTTAGGATAAGGAAAAATATACAAAACTGGAAGCAACTTATTTAATTTCCCACCAAGTATGTTACATTAGTTGTTGCAGTTGATTAAATACTCTATTTACCTTCCACAGGTAGGTTTCGTTCATATTCATTCACCAAGATATTTACTGAATAAATTACTTTTCACTGACTGGTTTATTTATTGATTTATTTATCCATTGGAAGGTAATTCATATGCAGAATAATTATACTAATGCTGTACTAAGCAGTTTGGTCAGCAGGAGCTTTAGTTGCAAGTGGAAATGGGGCTTGCTTTGTATATGTCTTTCAGTAGCTGATGAGTCCCATCTAAGAAATAATAAATGAAAGTAAACAGTAAAAACATAGAGTTGAGAAAGCAATATACCACTATCTTTACCAATGAGCAATACTTTCAAGAAGCAATTTATTCCTTTCAGTATAAACAATCTGGACTTCAGCTCAGAGATCATTTAGAGATCATACACATTTTTCTGTAACTCCTTAGGTCAACACTCCCAACTGAGATTACATCAGCATTTCTGAATTTCAGATGTATAATTCTTCCTCATATCCACAGGAAGAAATTTCAAAATACTGTTACAAAATCCTCAGTCAGTGATACCTGGTTTTATCCTAGCTGCATACATCAGATAAATTTATGGAAATTACTTCCTAAGGGAAAAGAAAAATTAATTAGACATATTATACACATATCTTTTAATAGCAAACATTCAAAAAGAGAAAGGTGTGATTATTTGTCTCATATTCCTCAATTCTGAGTATAATTTTGGTATAATTTTGGCAGCTACCTGGTGGAAGAAGTGTAAGGAGACTTCCTCCATGCAGATTGTTTTTGCAGCAGCATTAGTATAAAATTTATCTTTCCTTACTTTAAAAGTTCAAAAATCTTTATGTAGGTTAAATTAGTTTTTGGTCTTCTGTCATCAGTGCAAAGAAATATGTGGGATAAACCTGTTTGGATGATCCTGTCCTAGAGATTTATATTAAAAAAGAAGGAATTAGGAGTCGCCTTTGTCTTCACATCACCTCTGTCTAAGTTACTAACTTAGTTTAGCCTTTAACTTTGAGATGGCAAAAGTTAAATAAGGTGTCTGCTCTTTAAGAGCAATCTTCTAAGTGGAAAAAATTGGAATAATTTAATTTGGTAATTTATATGTCTCAAAATTAGAGAGAAGATGTGGATTGATGAGAACAGAGAAGTACCCTGATAATGGTGGAAGTGACCTCCTGGCAGATCTTCCATAAAGTATTGCTCAAGTTCCTCCTGGGACAACTTCAACTGAAGTAACCTGGCTGGTCTCCAGAAAATTTTGCAATATATTAAGATAGGCTAGCTATCCTCTCATGCCTCCAAATTCAATACACTCAAGTATGTAAGAAAATACTGAAATTTTTAAGGATACTTCAACGAAACCTGGAGTGATTCTATTTACCCCAAAGTAAAAAAGAATATATTTGTTTCTTTTCAGCTTTAAAGAACCTGTCCTAAATCCTAGATCCAAAGCATAGATAACCTTGTTTATGCCATCTTAACAAAGGGACAAAAATAATAAATTATTGAAAAATATAAATGAACCATGATTTTCAGTGGGTTCTACAGTAAATTTTTTGCAAGAAGAAGGTGGGATTTTTCAAAAAGAGTGAGTTGCATTAAGGAAATGTACCAGCAGAGATTTTTCTTTCACTACTTTCAACTGTTATCGCTAGGCTCAGAAGAAAGTGCAAAGGACTTAAAACTTTAGAACTGAACAACAACCTCTTTCATCATCTGAAAACTTGCCACTTACCACTGATGCTGCTCTCCCCTCCATGCACCACCTGCATTCATGCACATTTTGTCAGACATTCTGATGTGTGAACACAGTCTTCTAAACTGCATGTGAAAAATTACAGGAAATGCTGTTTGTGATTTCTGTCATGTTGGAATAAGGTGTGATCAGTTTAAAAATAACTAAGATGAGCAGAGTTTGTTCTTTCTTGTTTGTAATTTCCCTGAAACTGGGATCACTGTAGGGTTGCACACAGTACCTAAATTTCTATTCTAAGAACACAGCAACGTGCACTCTTATTCTGTAAATGCTGCATGTGGCTTGTAACATTTGTTGTTTCCCTTCTTTTGATTTTACAAATTTTTACTTTGATTCTAAGCAGGCAGTAAGAGGTGTATATGGCACAGAAAACCTTATATTATCTTCTAAGCCTGAGAAATAACTCCATTGTTCTTTGTCCCCTGTTGAGTGCTGAACTGTTTTAACTCTGAACTCGGGGCCTGTGACGCCACTGCCCATTCCTGGGGCATCCTGCATCGTGGGCGCTCCCAGCTGCCATCTCCTCCTCCTGTTCCAAAAGCCAGCCTTGACCATCATTGACAGAGCAGCCACTAATGGCCAAGTGTGACAGTGTCACATCTAACAAAGCAGAGCAGCTCACACCACCTTATGTGGAGCACCAAGTCTGCTGCCCGGTGTAATCAATGGCATCAGGCTGGCCTTTATTTTTTTAATGCTGACCAAGATAAATGAGTTCTTCTCCACCCCAGAGCCATATGGGGTTTGGATTCTCTGTGTCTCCTGTGGGCGAGTCATGGTATTGTGTATTTAAGCAGCTTTCCATCCTGTTAAGCAAAGGCTCCTGACTGCTCCTTTAGGGTCTCAGAGTAATGTTCCTTACATAAATGCTGTTCATATTTAAAATGTTTGTACAGCTGTTTCTGATACTGAAGCATATTTTTGGGACACAGAACTATTAGCAAAACAAGATGTTGAACCTGAGTTCTTGCATTTGTATGAAGTTTCACCCACTGGATCATTTCCACAGTCCCACATGCGGTGATTCTTAGCAGATAATAGAGATGGGTGCTGTGCATGTGACCCTAAGAAACCTGTCCCCCTATTAAATATCTTTCCCATTCTTGAAAGCTGTTGTCATGTCAAATGTTTCTAGCTATGATAATTCTTCTTTCCACAATTAAAAATGCATACTCCAAATCTATTTTAACTACTATGTTTACTTCTTCCCATGGTCTCCCCCTTAGTACAGTATTCAGAAAGCAGAGGCAATTCATCATCTCTTTTCATGTGATTCCAACTACTAAAACTTTGAAGTAATAGACCTTCAGCAGTTATAGGGACTATTTATATACAGACTTATAAATAGATCTAATAACTAACTCCATTTAGTATTTGCAATTTTGTTTATTCTGATCATACTAGAGATATTCATACACATGTTAACATAAGAAATTATTTTGGTATCAATTCAGTGCAACAGAGAAGACCCCTCTCCAGACTCAACAGGAAAGTTATAAATTCCTTTGTAGCTACAAAAATTAGGTATGGTGTGTAAGACAATCCACATTTCTACAAACCATCTCACAATGCTGACATTTCTGCCATTCCTAGTATCAACATAAGCTAGTTGTGAGCATTTAGCAAGCAGATAACCCATTCCTCCTCTGTTTCTCTCATGAGGGCTGATTCCCTCTAAAACAACTATCATAGACTTAATATCCTTTTTTTTTTTCCTGCTACATCAGTATTAAAGTATACTGATAACTCTATGAAGTTATGATTTGTCTTGCTTCTTATTCTGAGCATTTACTGATACATTTTTTTAATCCTGGGGTGGCAAAAAGCCTGTTTGCCAATAATAGCTTCTGAGAGATGATATCTTTGTAAACTCTGCTGTGTTCCCTGTAATTTTTCCCCCAAATGACAAGCTAAGAAGTTTGCTGAGTCTGATGCTGATTTGTAAAGGTCCCCTGTAAAGAACAATGCTGCATTGCTCTCTGTGTTCCAATGCATTAAAATATTCAGAGGAACTACTGCAGGTGGATCAAGAGAGCCCTAGGAAAACAACTGGCTACCAACCATCAACTTCAAGGATTTATCCTTACATGAAGTTTTCAAGGATTTTTTTCAGAGTGAAACTAAGGGCTTCCAAGCAAACCTAAAAAAATATTTACTTGCTGGAATGCTGTCATATAGTCTGAATCAGAAGTTTAACACCTTCCTTTAGTCAACAGAGTGAACCAGTCTCTTCCACAAATGATTGGTATTTTGGGATCAGTGCTCTGTTTCATACAGGTCCCAAGAGGGTCTGTGCTGCTCTTCTACTTACTTTAGAAGTAACACAGACATTAAGTCAGATAATTTAGCAAAGTTAGATACTTAAAGTTAGAATGAGTGACTATTTTATTGTATTTCAGCCTGAAACAACCATCCTTGACCCTGTAAAAATATACTGTGGATATTTGCTTTTTAAAATCACTGCAGTAACTGAAATGGCCAGCTGGAGCTGAATCTCTCTTTATTTTTTTTTATTATTTCCCTTTTAGTGTAGATGAAATTGTTTACAAAAAGAAGTTTCCCAGAAATATTTTAGTGGTTTAAGCAGGAAATTCGACTCTTTCTCTTTAAAAGCACAGCTGAGGCACTGCTTTCAAGGGGAGTGTAGTGTTTGGTTCTTGTCTGTGATCCAAGAGCTGCTGTATAAGAAAACCCAGGTAGGAAGCAAACGTTTTCCTTAGGCCCTGTTTCAGTGTCACTGCATTTAGTGTACTTCTATGAATGAGGCAGATCTATGTAACACAAAAGCCTCAAAATTGTTTGCTAGATACTTTTGATGCAGTAATTTTTTTAAAGAGCAGTGAGAGAAACTTCTCTGTGTTTCTGTTGTTAGTTTTCAGTGCTTGGAAACCACCTCCGAGCTATTGGAGAGCTTTATATTCTTGTATCCAGTTGTTTATTACATTTTAAAGTGTCTGTTATAATACTTAACTTCAAGAAATCTACCAAATTGTTAAAGAAAGCTGCCATAAAGCATTTCTTCAATGTTGTCAGTATTTTCCATTTACATGTGCCTTTAGGAAAGACTGTTTAAATTTGATACATAAAGCTTGATATGAAAAAGAGATTTATGTACCAAGTGATAAAAGTGTTGCTGCTTCTTGCAGTGCTGTACTTTTTGTGCTGTGAGGAGGGTATTTGATGAACCTCTGTGAAAGGTAAAGCAGAACAGGAAGCTGCAGTAACAGTAGCAACAAATGGAGTTGTGTAGATATAAATGTAAAAATTTCCTCAATGCTTGTAACCAAATAGAGCCACTTCCTAGTGCAAACAAAACCAAAGTAATTTGGTGGGTAGAAGTGATTTCAGCCCAATGATGAAAGTGGGGAAAAAAGGGATTGACCACATCCCTGTGGATCTAAATATTGCAGTTGGCTTTATGGATCACAGATGAGTTGTTTGAGGGGAAAAAAAAAAAAAGTGTGTTTATACAGCATGCACAGGCCCACATTATTCACTCTTAAATGGAATAATTAAATGGATTCATATATTTTGAATCATAAAAGTATGAAAAAATAAGGGTTTTTTTACGAACTAAGCTTGTATTTAAGTAGTTTGTGTCTGGGGGAAAATGTTAAATGGAATGTCTCTCATGTTCATTATGCACATATTGAAGCATGTCTCTCGTGAGTAATTCCTGTGTTGTTTGTGACAGCCAGGTGTCAGCCACAGCCCAGGTGAACTGCAGTGAAGAACGCTGATAATTGTGGAGGTTAGTGTCCAGTTCATAGAGACAAACATGGTGCATGATCATTTTTCATTGACAATAACAGGAATCTTTTTTATATATATATCTGTGAAAAGTGGAATAAGTAAGCCAAGACTCTCTTTTAAGCTCTTCTCATCTGTCACTACCATGCTAGTTAATACAGATTTGCATAATTAATTTCTCTAGAAATAACACTTCAACTCTAAGTACCACTACTGGAAGTAGGCACCCTTAATGTGTTTTGGACTTGTGGTTTTTAAAAAACTATTTCGTATTGATCCACACTAAGTCGATTAAAGTATCTTCAAATTATTGGTTAAATATATTTAGCCTTTGGCGTAGGTTGCCAAACCACCAAGCTACCCTGTTTTCTCATTTGCGGAACAGCTCCTGAGGTAATCCTGTTTAAACAGTAAAATGTCGGGAGGGGAAAGGAAACCCCAAACTCCTGCAGTATGGGATTAACCGAAAAGATAAGGCAGAAATCTGTATGTGTATATATAAAGTATATCGGCGTGAACCGGGCGCAGCCGGCTGTCCCTCTGTTCGTCCGTCCCTCCGTCCGCCCGTCCGTCCCTCTGTCCCTGTCCGTCCCTCTGTCCCTGTCCGTCCGTCCCTCTGTCCCCGTCCGTCCCTCTGTCCCTGTCCGTCCGTCCCTCTGTCCCTGTCCGTCCGTCCCTCTGTCCGTCCCTCTGTCCCTATCCGTCCGTCCCTCTGTCCGTCCCTCTGTCCCTGTCCGTCCCTCTGTCCGTCCCTCTGTCCGTCCCTCTGTCCGTCCCTCTGTCCCTCTGTCCGTCCCTCTGTCCGTCCCTCTGTCCGTCCCTCTGTCCGTCCCTCTGTCCCTCTGTCCGTCCCTCTGTCCGTCCCTCTGTCCGTCCC
>JAHLSL010000015.1:19623589-19707482 GCA_025920805.1 Petroica traversi | reverse complement strand
GAGGGACTGCGGGGCGGGCCGGGCGCGGGTCCTTGGGCTGTGTCTCCGCTCCGAGCTTCCCTGCGGCCACGAACGCAGCCCTACTGTGGGAGGAGCGCGGGGCGCGCCCTGCCTGCTCCTCGCAGGGCTTCCCCCGGCCCTGCCGGCATCCGAGAAGTGCTCGGGGTCTGTGCTCGTCAGCACCGAGTCGCTCGGGCTTCGAGCGGACAGGCAGCGCTGCACTGAAAGAGTTGCTCCTGTCGCACCTAAATACGATTAGATTATGAAGTGCCTTTACGCTTTTCAGATGTATTAACGTACAGGTGCGGTGTTTATATAGTTGAACGTGAACTGGCCAGTCAGCCTTGTCTCCGTCCTTGGGAAGGGGATGGAACAGATCATTCCAGAGGTCATCTGAAGTAGTCAGCATGGCTCTTCCATGGGGAAATGAATCTGATAGCTGCCTGTCATGGCATGGCAGGATGGATCAGTGAGGGGAGAGCAACGGGTATTGTCTGTCTTGACTTCACAAGGGTTTTGCACTGTCTCCCATGATATCCTTGCAGGTAAGCTCAGGAAATGGGGGATAGATTAATGGACAGTGAGGTGGATCAAGAACTTGCTAAATGGCAGAGCTCAGACGGGCATGATCAGCAGAGCAGGAGGCCTGTAGTCTGTGGCATTCTCTGGGGATCAATAGTGAGCCCAGTCTCAATTCAGTTTATTTATCAAAGACCTGGACAATGGGATAGAATGTACCCTCAGCACTTTTTCTGGTGGTACAAAACCGGGGGAGTGGCTGATACACCTGGAGGCTGTGCTGCCATTCCTTGACTGGCTGGAGGGTTGGGCAGAGGGAAACTTAATGAAGTTCAACAAGGGCAAGTGTAGGGTCCTGCACCGGGGGAGAAACAACCCCAAGTACCAGCACAGGCTGGGGATTGACGTGCTAAAGAGTAGTTCTGCTGAAAAGGACCTGGGAGTCTTGGTGAGTGACAAACTGTCCATGGGCCAACAGTGCCCTTGTGCCAGCAGGGCCAGTGGTATCCTGGGTGCATCAGTAGAATGAAAATCTAGTGAAGTATAAACATACTTAGTTTGTCATCAGTGTCAAGTTTTACCAAAATAAAATGTATGTATTTTCCTTAAACACATTTTAACAAAATATGGTACAGACAAAAGTTTTAAAGACACTTAAAATTTAGGGATGTTTCCAGCTCTTCAAGGTCTGTGTACTTTTCTTCTGAATGCTTTTTGAGTCTCACTGTGCCAGCTTGTGCTAGGAAGTGCTATGCTGTTGACAGATAGAGTCTAAACAATTTTCAGAATTGATAGCATGGGGAAATTGAGGCACCCTCTAGTGATGGTTATTTTCTTTTACAGAAGCTCATTTCCAAAAATAAACAAAATAGCTCAGCAGTATCTTCAGCAGGAAACCAGTGGCTAGTTTCCCTGTGTGATAAATGTTTTGTTTTCCTAAGTATTTTGCTGTGTTTCTTCTGCTTCTGAAATACCTGTAATTTTGCAAATTTTACATGATCAAGTGAAAAGTACAGCATGTGATGTTCTGGATAGACTGTAGCACTGGTTTACTTAACTGCAGTATAATTTATCCATCTGTTTGGTTGGGTTTTTTTAAATTGCATCTCATATTTTGAGAAAGACTACACCTTGAGCTGAAGCCTTCACGTATCTATTCAAAACTTATTTCAATTCCCCCTACCTCTCCCAGATTCAGTTTGACAGATTAATAAATAATTTAAATTTCCATGTTGTATATATTATAGTTTTGAATGTGCTGACAACTGCTATTAGTTATTGTGTTGCCCAGTTATAAAGAGCAGATTTGTTAGAGTGATGATCTGTGTATGAATTATCATTTTCTTGACAAGTGATAACTAACCATTAAAAAAAAAAATGTAAAGTAATATCCCCCTGCAGTTTTCCAGGTGCCATTGAAAAGTTTTACCTTGTCTGCTTGCTCTGCTAACTTGTTTTGGTTTTATTTTAATGTCTGTGATAATATATCACCTCTATTCTGAGGCCTTTTTAGTTTTTCATGGTTGTCACCATATTATGTTAAATTTATGGCGTAAAAAGTATTCACACCCCCACACTGCTTTTTTTCATGAAAAGGGAACTGTATTTTAATACAAGTGGGAAGTAGTTAATGTTTCTGGAATCATCAATTTGTCACGTCCCTCAAATAGGTGGTTTATTTTCTTCTAGCATGGAATGATTAGCATTCTCAACCCACTATGGCAAGCTTTTCTTGAAACATGTCCATCAGCTACCTCTTCATTTAATACTCAGCATAATCTCTGTCTTTCAAGCACTCAGTCTCTATTTTTTTAATGTAATCTGTTTGCAGAAATTCACTATTTTGCTCTAATCCAGTTTATGCATGCTTAATGCCTTTATATCTTTCTTAAATGGAATGACATGGTGATATGTCAGTTCACTAGTCAGACTAGTAAATTAGAGTTTCAAAAGAAGAATTGCTTTAAATAAAAAGCCTATGTCTGGTAGTTATTACATTGTGAAACCAGCACAGCTGCAGTGCTCCTGTATCTTTTTCTTCATTGTTGAGTTTGTGTCTTACTATGCATTGATGCAGTTGTTGTATCAATGAAAAATACAGCAGTGTTTCTAGGATCTGTGCTGGAAGTTACCCTTCCCTATTTTCATTCAATAACTGATCCTTGGTCACAGCATTAATATATGTCTTGTGCCTGTTTTCTGCATCCTTTGAGATACTGTCAGCAGTTCTGAGTCCATGTCAGTGCAGAGAGCTTTGAAGCCACACAGAGATTCAATGGCTTTGGGCCCCTCTGAGAGCAGATCAAATCAAGGGAGAGCACTTACTAGATGATATTTTCAGGTTCTCAGGTTTAATTTCAGTTTGGTTATTCAGGAAACTTGTTAGATCTGCCTGATGTGAAATAAGGAGTCACTTAGGGGTGACGACACTTCCAATGTAAAACATGGTGTGGATTTTTTTCATTCAGGCTTGTAAAGGTGATCCTGCATAGTAATATTCTCATGGATATCAGTTTTAGTTTGTTCACTTCAAAGATATATTTTGAAGTTGAGCACAACTTTGCTGGCTGTAGAGCCGATTCACATAAGCAGAGCAAAAGTGTCCAGAGAAATAAAGTCACAAAAACATTTTTTTTAATGTGATCATTTTTTTCAAAATGCCGTAGCATGTCACAGTATTTGATGCAACTACTAAAGCCTTAAAATGGTTTTCATTATATATAGAAAAGATAATGAGATGATGACCCTTTTGTCTCAAGGAACTGACTAATTAATAAAGAATTCTGAATACAAAGCTTATGTTCTGATGCTTTTTGAGGTGCTTAATGTAGCAGATTTTTTTCTGCCCTAATTTTGAATGTTTACACTGTTCACGTGGCTTGTCTGGAAATGTTCACAGACAATTGTCAAGGATTTCATATCACCTAATCTGTTGCTTTCTAGTTTTCATTTATCAGAATGGAACTGAAATGATGCATTTGTTCCAATGAAATAGAATATGGTTTTGCATTCTAACTGAACAGAATAAAATGGCAGAAAAAGTTCATAAGAGGAAAATCAAAAGGTAACTCTAGGCCAGCTTGAAATCTTCCTTGAAATGTTTTTTCCTAAGTCTTGATACTTCAGTTTGGTGGGATTTCTTTTCTTTGGTTTATTGAGTTTTGTTTAATAGCTGGGGTTTGTTTGTTTGTTTTAATTCAAAAGCTTGCACTAGTGAAGGTTACGTAACTCTTTAAGGGACTCTGTTTCAGTGCTGGAGTACCCCAAAAGTTATTTTTTTTTCCACTGTGTACCCACCTTTCATACTATAATTGAAGTTCATAATTTCCATCTCTAGCAGACAGAACTTCTCTTCTGTGTGCCACAATCTTTCATGAGCCTGAAGTTTTAAGAATTGCTAAAGTTTTTTCTCACTTCCAAAAACTTTTCAAAGGCCATCTTTGAGCAAATGGGACTTTCTGAGAATTCTTGCTTGTGTATTCTGTACACAGATAAACACTATTGCACTATTCAAATAATTCACAGCTTTTAAAAGATGTTAGATTGAGTCAGATCCTGAAAATTCCTGCAAAATAGGGAGTTTGCACTTTGCACCTTGTTCATTCATTTGAAAATTTCCAAATGCAAGGTTTCTTTTCTACAAATATAGGCAGGACATTGTGTAATTTGGACATATTATAATTCTCCCAAATCTCTTGATGATTCTGAGAAGAATCAGTAGTAGTGAGGTTTATCTTAATGTATTTCCCTTTTCTAAATGATGGTGGACTTAAGCATTTCTTACTGTAGTTCACCGTATGTAATGAATGGTAGATCTTTTGCAGTTTAAAGGCATTTAAGTGATACTTTGTAAGGACTGGATTCCAAAAACTGTTTAATTTATTCAAATTTTCTCATACAAGTTCTTCCTGTTGCAACATGGAACTCTGGTGTAAGTGGTTTCATTTTCCATACATCTATTTCATAAAATTCTTAATTTAAACATGTTACAATTTTTTTTTTTTCTGTTTCAGATTTGACACCTGCTCCCTCTACATCAAGGACAAGTTTTTCAGAGCTTTCTCTTAGGCAGCGAATGAGAGAGAAACTAAAAGCAGCAAGAGTAAGAATTCTTTAGAAGGCCTTTTTGATTGACCTCAGTCTTATAAGGAACACCCGCTTCATTTTACTTGCTTTGTGCTATGTGAATTTGGGTTGGGATATCTGCTTTTTTATTTCTGAAGCCAAAAGAGTACTCAGTTCATTAGTGCAGTTGCATTCTGTATTGCTATTTTCTTTTCTAAAGTTTATATTTTATTTGTTTATAATAATGTAAAAGATATTGTTTTGTAATTCAAATGATACAATCATTACAAGTTCCTTCTGTGGTCTTTGTCAAAAAATTTCTTACACTATTTTGAAAGCAATGGATTTCTTTGTATGTATACTGTACAGTTTAATAAGACATATTAATATATGGATCTGGAAAATCAATTAAGCTGATCTTATAATTAAGAGACTCTGTTCCTAACACAAATATAACAAAGTTTTGAGTTCCTTGGAATTATTGATCTATTTCTGTCTCTACTTCAGCTAAACATTTTTTTCATTTGTTTGCTTAGACAAAAGCTGAAATTAGTTTATCGCAAGAAGACGCCGGTTTACAACCAAGGCGCTTAAAAGATGTCAGAGAAAGAAAACCAGAATTCAGACTGGATAAAACGGTAAAAATGTGCATTATATCTTATATTCTTAAATTAAGAAAGTGAATGTGAAACATGAAGAAAATCAAAGTCTGCACACCTGAAGATCAGTTTCATTTATCAGAATTATACTACTGTTTGAATTGGTAACCAGAAAGGAACCATTCTGATTATTGGTTTTATTGTATATATTTAACAGTAATAATTTGCTACATTGTAGTGAAACTTCTGTCATTTAGGAATTCATGATTTCTGTTGCTAAAGATGCCTAGAAGTATTTAAAATTTACTGTAACAGGACCACTGTAATAGAGCATTATATAAATTTGAGCAGTGCAATTGCTAAATGCTGGATATTAATGTCATTGTATTTTATTGTATTTCCTTGATACTATTTTATGTTGAGGTTTTTTTTGTATAAGCATGTTCTTTGTTAGAAAATTAATTTTGTATCAGAGAAACAGCAAAGGCTCTGCCTGTACAGAACTGGTACTCATATTTTTCAGAATTCACTAAGATTGCTTGCCTGTAGAAGATGTGTTCCAAAGAATGTGTTATTCCCAGGAAATAACAGCATATAGCAGTAAAGCCTTTATACAGAATTCCAAACAATATGATTTAGCCTGGCTAAATAATTTATTTAGGGGAGAATTGCCATTTCATGTACATTGTGGGAAGATTCTTGGCAATATTATCTTATAATAAGTAATTATTAGAGCCTTCAGTTAAGAAGTACTGTTTTAATATATTTGTATTAGGAAAATGCAGAAGTGATACCCTTAAGAGAGTTGTTTATTAATTTTATATCAAGTATATGTGAAACTTTCCACATGTTGGTTTTGTTTCTTGTACTTATTTACATACAAGAGGTATTGTTTTGTTATTAAGCAAGTGGCCATCATTGACAGAGTTTGAGATTTTCTTTTTGATACTATTTTAAGTATAGGTGTAATAGAAGTAAACTTGAGAAGTATCTTCCTTTAAGCTAACAATTCAGGCCACAAGGAGGAAGAACAGATAAAATGGAAGAACAGATAGAATGGTAGATGTGTTTTTGTTGGTTAAGTCTGATGACCATCACTGTTAGAGGAACTTGCTGAGGCAACCTCAGAACCAGTGACCTTTGCAATGATCTGTGTGTAGGGACAGATCAGGCTTCAGAGAGCTGAGAATGGATAAACATGATTCCTCTTTTCTTGAAAAGGCAGGGGCGTGTCACCCATGGAGTTAGAGAGTAGCCTAGCAATAATTGTTTGAGAGAATAAAACAAATAATCAAGCTTGTATTTCAGCATCCAAAAAATGAACACCACCTTTTTTAACCAATACCAGAGAGGATTTTCCTGGTTGCAGCAGGGGTTGCCCAAGAAGCTCCCTGATTCCCTCACCTGGGACACAATCACTGCCAGCAGCACCGCTGACGCTGCTGCCTCGCTGGGGCTGTCTGCCCCGGGGGGAGGGTTTGCCATTGCTGCCTCCTTTCTCTGCCTTGGACATACAATGTCATTGCTTGTGTCCAGGAGCCCAGAAGCAATGGTCCTGCCAGCAGTGAAGGCAGCTACTGTCATTTAGGGAATGAACCATTTCTTCACACTCTGCAGTCTATTTCTTGACCCAAAGGAATTAAGTAACAGTTAGATGTACCCTTGCAAAATAAGTATGCAATCAGTTTGCACCACAGTGGCAGCGTTCCTCTTTTGTTATTTTTTCCTATAAAATGCAATATCTGATAACTGTAGTCAACTGTTTGTATTTTTGATGATTCACTAAATCCTAGTTCGCTAAAACTTACGTGTATGTTTTTATGCAGTCTGATAATGATGAATTCAGGGAGGGGCAAGAGAATGACTCACCCTTGCCATCAAAAGTAAAGTTTCGTGATTCTGTAAAAAAGCATAAACAAAAGTCGACAGTAAGTACCAATTCCTCATTGCAATAATGAATATTTATTTAATTTAACCTTTATTATGACTTAATTATTCTGTTTGACGAAGCAAATGGAATTCAGTCTTAAGCAGTGGAGAAGGTTTTATTTAATTTAAAAATTCACAAGCAGTATATGCCAACAACTGAAGTGTATAAAAGGAACCTTCATAAAATATAGGAATGGCTTTTGATCATTTGATTAAAAAACCCAAAACCTCTAGTAACTCCATCTGGCCCAATTACTGGAGTTCGCAAGAAAAATGTGTCTTCTGTTTAAATCCTTTTTATTGAATGCCACCATTTGGCAGTTTACAGACTAGTATATTGATATTTATTAGCCACAAAGTACTACTGTTAATTCTTTTCTTAGAGGATTCATCCTAAAGCTTAAGGGTCCTGGGTCCTTTGATGCCTTTTTCCTGGTGTTAGGAAAATGAAGCCAGACAGGGTTATAGGGTTGAGGGTCGTTACCTCGGTATTTTAATCAGGATCTTGTTTGATGCGTCCACTTCACCCAGGTGACAGTGTGGCAAAATGTACACCCACTGTCAATCACACACACCAGTTATAGACTTTACACATTGGCATTATGGATACACAGAACTGTGTAAAAGGTATGTAAAAGAAAAGGAAAAAACCATTCTGGCATCACTTCAGAGGCAAAAGGCCTCTCTCATATCATTTACCTGAGTATCTGCAGTATGGCCAGAACTTAAACTTTGGTGTTTCTGATTCACAGATGGTTTATGTTTAAAACAATAAGCATGTTAAAATTAGACTAGTTTTAAATAAAACTTTGCAAGAAGTATTCAATGAAATACATAGAAATAGGGAAAGTATCAAGTATTATTTACAAATTTCAGTTGGCTTCAGCATTTGAGTGAGTTGTTTGAGATAAAACAATAATTATCTTGTAACAAATGTTTATACATGCTACTGTTTTGTATTATTAATGGGGAGATTTATTCACTTGCCCTAATTTTCTTAAAAATGCCATAATAAAATATCTCTGTCTTCTTTTTTTTTAGTTCCAGAATGATTTTCCTTCTGAGGAGGAAGCATATAATTTCTTTACCTTCAATTTTGATGCTGTACCAGAGGAAATGAAAGCTGGACCCAGGAAAAAGAATGGATTAAATGAACAAGAGGAGGTAGAAGAGGAAGGTGTCGAAACTCATGAAGATGAACAAGAGGAGGATGAAATGGTGAGAACTATAGGATAAATGTTTGTATGTTTTATTCAAACTTTGTGTTAATTTTATTAGTCTGTATAAAATGGCATCTTTGGTTTCCTCAAATATTCTCAAAGTGTACTTTCTCAAGAAACTTTTTTAAGAAACAGACAAACTAACAGAGATGTTTGCACTTAACCTGTAGGATGAAGACGTACGCCTGGTTAAAGATGATGATTTATTCATAGGGGAGACAGATGACGATCTTGTAGTAACAAAACCTGTTGAGTGTGAAAACTACTCTGAGCAAGTGAGAAGGGAAAAAGAATTTCTCTTTGTTCCCAGCATGTTAGCAGGTATGAAGATTCTGCTTATCCATTTAGTTCCTGTATTTTTGCATATCATGAAACCCTTTGATCTGCTGAATAGATCTTGTATTGACTATCTAGCAGCTGACAGATGTTTATTTTCTGCTCTCTGACACTGATCATCCAGTCAATTCTGAAAAGGTCTGACAGATGGTTTAGCTGGGAACATGCACACCTCAGCAGGTCATCATCTGCTACATTGGCAAGTGTACTCAGGGCACCTCAGCTGCTTGGAGGTAACTTCCTCACTGGTCTTTAGGAAGTACAAGGAGCTGGCCCCTCTTCTGCTTATTGAATTTATGCAGCATCGATCATATTTCTGACCTTTTTGCCTTAATCCTACAGAACTTCAAAGACCTAAAAAATTGCTTTGTAATATCACTTGCTCTTTAATATTTGAACTGGAAGAAACGGGAAAATCTCCCAGTATATACTGAAATGGTACCAGTACAGCTTCCAGTGCAATGTCATAATATTTGACATTGTGTGCCTCTGGTTTTTCACGCCTTGTAATTTAGTTTTGACTACTTCCTGTGTGATCCACTGTGTTCTGATTTAGGGGAAAACCCTCAGTATAATCCCTCCCTGTTTCAAGACTGCTTCTTGTAAAATACTGAGTCCTTACATGGAGTGAAACAGTCTTGCAGGCAGGTCTTCAAAATGAATTCCACCTGCTCTTATTTGGCTAGCATAAGTCTTTATGCATGTTTTATATTTTGTATGAGACTAGCTTAAGCAAACTATTTATTAACAGTAGGTCTGATTAATCTGCAAGTTTCAGTTTCCATTGGAAAGGCTTAGAAATGCTTCTCCAGTCAGCTGCTGCTCAAAGTTTTTTACACTGTTTTGCAAGCAACCATTAGCACTAAACTCCACTAAATAACTTGAAGTATTTTTGGGTAAGGAAATTTTTAATTATCGGTTTGTTAGAATTGTGACACTCCATGGTACTTTTATTGGAGATCTGTCTTGATTAAGATAAGGATCTGTTTTAATTCTATATTTATTTATTTTTTCCTATGAAGAAAAATACATCTGACAATATACTTAATATGCAATGCCATTCATTTTAAGAATTAACAAACTAAAACTACAGTTACAAGGTTTTTTACATGGTTTTCTCTTTAATTTCTCATTAGTGCCTGCTTCTGAGAAGATGCCCAGAAATATGCAGCCCAGATACCTTGAGGATGAAGGTCTTTACACTGGAGAAAGGCCCTTTGTATCACAGTCTAATCAAAATATTTTAGAAAACAGAATACTCAGACAGGACCAAGTAAGTCACTGCTACCTTTCTAGTTGTAACTTTTATAAGTAGTTTATTTATCTTGATAAGTATCTTATTTTTTTTATAGTTAAGTAAGTGGTCATGCCAATATGGGGCTTTCATCTTCAAAATGTTTAGCAGCATCAGATGTTGGGAAAAACAGATTTTTGTAGGAGTGTGTTGTCAGTGTAACCCCATTGTCAGAACACTAGACTGGGTCTTAAAAAACTGGTGTCTTTTCCTGGCTCTGCTTATAGCCTGCTGGGGAACACATCACTGATAAGTCTGTAAGGTTAATTAAACATTGGTATAGATTATCAGAGAGGTTTTAGAATCCTTTCAGATTTTTAAGAATGTCTTCTGGAAAAACTTGGGAAAGTGACTTGGATATATTTTGTCCTACTATGTTATCATGCTATACATGGTAAGGTGTGTATTGTTCAGACTAGACTTAAACTCCTGAGCAGCAGGTGCCCTTTATATTTTTTTTTTTATTATTCTGTGTATTCTTCTCCTTTTGTGAAACAGATTGGGAACATTTGGATGTAAAATTTTTGAATCACCAGTTTCAACCTAGTTAGTTTTCTGGTTGACTTCTTGGTGTTACCACATCAGCATTTGGTTTAATGGTCAGATTAAAACAGGTATGGAAATAACAGGATAGGGCAGCATCCTTGGACAGCTGCACTGGTTCAAGCTATATTTGAATCCAGGTAATGAGAGCAGAGGGATGAATTAGGACCATGCTGAACATGAGAAGCCATGGATAGCAATTGCTTTGTAAAATACTTACCTAATCTGCTTTCATAGGTGCTGTTTAAGTAATTCAGGTTGTGGACTAGAAGATTTGAGAGACACTTTGATAAATTATCTGACCTGCCATTTAGCTCTTGAGTAAAACAAGACTTATAATTCTTTCTGTTTCAGTGATTTAAGAAAATAACATTTAAATAAGTGATGTGTTGATTTTTTTTTTCTTTCAAATCTGTAACACCGAATGTCGAAGAAAGAATAAATCAGTATAATAAAGTTTGAACAACATATTAGTCTTTTAATTTCAAGACTTACCTCTGTTATATTTGAAGATTTCACTTTGGGGTATTAGGAAAGTTTGGGTTATTTCAGTCACAATCAATCTGTAGTCACCTTTTATTCTGTATTTTTAAAAGAATTATGATTTTGCAAATAATTCCTTTCTAAAAAGTAAGAAATAATTTTGTTTTCCTTTGTAGGGGAAAGAGTGGTTTGGTGATGATGGCAGAATCTTAGCATTGCCTAATCCAATTAAGCAGTCTTCTACTAGACCTCCAATATTCTCACTTGAAGAAGGCATCGCACCAGAACTTGAAACAGTGTATAGAAAGGTAAGCATATTTCATATATGTGATTCCTGAGACCCAGTGTTCCAGTTCTGCACCAGAAACCCCAGTGACCTGAAGGGTTTTGTTTTAAGAGCCATGACTATTGACTATATTTTGCGATTTCACATCTGTTCTTTAACAGATGTGTTCTACTTTATTAAGAATGTATCTGTTTTTTCCTGTAAAAATGCATACAAGAGGATGAAGAGTTTAACTGGTAGAGCTGGTTGAAGTAGTAAAGTGTCAGCCCATGACAAACACCTTCAAGTCTGTGAGTCACTAGGATCATTGTTTGCATGCCAAAGCAGGGTAGTTCCTATATCACTGTATCTATAAAATTTGCTCATGTAGACAGCAACTAATTTTGAGTTACGTAGCATCAATTCAGGTATTTTGGGAGGTTGTGGAGTTCTTTTCTTTGTTGTTTTGTTGTTTGTTTTGTTTGCAGGGGTTTTTGTGGTTGTTTTTTTCCAGTCACAGCATACCTACCCTGGCAAACAACAGTTTCAATGTGCAATCAGTACAAATCAAAATAAGTTTCAATTAAAACCATTCAACAAGCTTGAAGCAAGTTTTAATGGTTCTGCTTGTTACAACTCTATTACCCTCTTGGAAGAGCTGACTTTTAAAACTTTTAAATAGAGTGCTCTTTTGGGATACCGGAGTGTTTCTGGCTGCTGCTGATGATCACATTTAACCCTTTTGTTGATGCTGGGCTGCATTCAGTACCACAGATCCTATGCAGGGTGCTCCTGCAGGCAGGAGAAATTTACTGTTTAGATCAAGTAAAGGTAGGCCAAGAGAGCTTATGTTTCAAGAATGCCATGTTTACAGGAACAGTGACACAGAAATATCTAAATCACAGTGGTAAGAGACTGAGCTGAAGGGTTGTTTATAGGCAGAAAAATAGTTATAGCATAAAGAATTCAAAGTTGTAATTTTTATGATACATTGTATCCTGTTAAACATTTTGATGAGAAACAGAATGTGGTAGAATCAGGTGGACTCAAGTATGTTTCATTGCCATTTGTCAGCCCTATGAGAGAGCTATGCAACAGATTAATTCCCCTCCAAATCCCTCTTTTTCCTGTTCTCAGGAAGAGACTACAACAAACACTACATAACTAACAGAATATCTATTTCTGATGAATCTCTTCTGAAGGATCCTAATAAGGGAGCAGGAGTAGTCAGGCAGAAAGCAGTGATAATTCTCTTCTGATTTCAGTAACTACAGGATGTAAGCCATGGATGTCTTTTGGTTGCAGTGGATTGAAGCAGACTTTTTAAGCTTTGTTGCTGAAAGCTTTCACTGGCCTTCATTAGTCTGAATTTCCCTGGTGTTTGAATGGGGAAGCAAGTAATGTATTTCCTAATCTGCACAATCTATATGATCTACAAGGAGAGCTGTTATGTGAGAGCTGGGCTCCTTATCCTAGAGCTCAGTTCTAAGGAAACAAAGCAATACTAAACAAATGTGTCAAAAGAGGAGTAGAAGGCTCTGCTTTTTCTAATCCGCTGTTACTGTATTCATTGCTCAGCAAAACCTTCAGTATGGGAAGATGACTTCTTATTTCAGCCTCACATGGGCTATAAAAATTCTGCTGTGTAGAAGATCTGCGGTGGTTTTGTGCCACCCACTTTTTAATAAAGCAAGAGTTAAACACAGTTTAAGACTCAGCATTTAAATGTAGGTAGTGCTAAATGGATCATTTTCTGACAAAGAAAATCTTTGAAAGATAGTACTGTCAGTGTCTGTAAAGTAATTTTATCCTTTTTTTTCTTGCAGGCAATAAAAATGACATCTACCAATCAGTATTTTGTTGGACCTGGAGATTTTCAGGGGCTGTTTCAATTGGATATTGATGTTTCTGGACTGATATTCACCCATCATCCCTGTTTCAGCCGTGAACATGTGTTAGCAGCTAAACTGGCTCAGTTATATGATCAGTATTTAGCAAGAAAACAGAAGAATCTTACCAAACTTCTCACAGACAAGGTATTTCTGTTCTGTCTTCACATTTTATTGAGACAATTACGTGACAGTTTAAGGTAATAGCTGAATTTGTCAGAAGTTAAAAACCTAAATATTTGACTGAGGTTGCTGGGTGTTCAGTGCAGAATTGCATTTTTAATATGAAGAATTTCTTTGAGCTTTGATTTTGAATTAACTTTGAGGTAAAAGGAATACAGTAACATTCGCATAGTATTCCTTAGAGTATCCAAAATGTGTTCCAGTGAGTGACAGATAAGGCATTACAGGTTTGTGTACAGCAGTTCTGACAGGGAGACAGCAAAAGGCATTATTCAGTCATGGAGGGAAATTAGTGAAGTAAGTTTGTTATCAAATCAAAGTTAAAGGAAGCAGTTTAATTTCACCAAATTATACAGAAGTAGAACCCATTTCCAGGTACGTATCTGTGACAGATGCTGTGTTTTAAATGCATACTGCTGCCGCATTCACTGTGTCACTCTTGTGACGTGGCAAAACCCAAGGCTGGATGTGCTCCTCTGTTTCTGGCTCTGTTGCAGACTTGCTGGGTGAACTTGGCTGAGCTGCTCATCCTCTGTGTACCACCACTCTTCCTCCATCTATACATTGGAAATAATGGCAGTTGTATAAATGTGTACATGAACGTCAGGTATTGTCAGTACAATTCTGATGTCATCAGGGTACACAAGAGTACTTGTCTCTCAAAAATTAGTTGGACTATTAAGTGCATATACATTCACATTTCCATAAACTAAAGGTCATGATTTTCTACATTAGAGAACTATTCTGTTCTATGATACTAGGATTTTCTAGGATTAGCTTTAGTGTCCCTTCCTAGTCTCAAAGAAGGCTTTTGTGAAAATTGGGGTTTTTTTGCTGACTTGAGGTATTTTTTCACTTACCCCTTTGGCTCCAGAGCCTTCAGAACACTCCCTAGATCAGTCTTCCCCTTGACTAGATCAGTTGCAGTGATCAAAGTTAGTACATCTCCCTCATTTATCCAGGAATCCTAATTAAAATGTCATGCTGAAGAATCACCTCACAGACATGGCAAAACCCTGTAAATACAGAATCAGGACATTTCAGGGTTTTTTTTCATTAATAACTACCTCTTTCCTGCCAAGGGGCATTTACACCGGATGCCTTTTTAAGCCATCTGTTAATTGTTTTTTTGTTTGTTTGTTCAAGCTGCATGCTTTGAGGAGTGCTGTTCAATATAGTATAGAGGGTGGTGTTGATGGTGTTCCTGTGGCTCAACAGAGCATATCTGAATACAAAATGGAGATCAGGTGGGTATGAATTCAGAATGTTGTTGGTTTTTAAAACTGTATTCCTTTTTTCCTTTATGTGTTGATACAGATATGATTTATGTCAGACTTTTAAATTCTACTATAAATTGCTCTGGAAGAATTTTAAGGATTTAAGAGTTCTCATTGATAAGCTGCATAAAACATTATGAAGAAAATACAGTTTAGGCTGAAATTTTCATTCATAAGTGGTCTAATTTGGTTACTTCTATTAATTTCTTAGTAGCTATTTACTGGTGTTTTGTATAATTAAATGTAATTCAAGTAAACTTTCAATAGACTTCAGCTGGATTCACAAAGCTTTTACAATGCAATAACACAACTTTTTGAACAGACAAAACCCTTCTTTTTTTCCATCCTCTTCCTCATTACAGAAGTGTCCTTGATTTGCTTCCCATTCTTAGGTATTTTGGCCACATTTCTGCAATGGGTTAATACAAATAAAGCGGTAGAATTTTGTTTTACAAGATTACAGTTATTGCTCTTGGACAAAAGCTGGGTAATAAAAATATATTATAGTTTTTGGCTGAGTAGTGACAGTTTGTATTATTTTTGGCAGATGGACAGTGATGAACTGTAAGTGTTAGCAGGATGATAAAGAAGTTATTTTGGACATTCATGCTGAACAGCCTTTTAACTAGTAGACAATGAAAGTCTGAAAGTTTTCACAATTTAAGAGTAGGCAGTAATGTATTCATTTAAAGAAAAAGAACTATAAAGTGATGTAATGGCTCACATGATAACACAATATGAAAAGAAATTTTTTTTTTTATTAACAATTCTACTTTCAACCTTGAAATTTACACCTGCTAAACTTACACCTCCACACACTCCTCTTAAATTGGGAATTATTTCTTTAGATTTTCATTCTTCAAGTATGCTGTCTTGTAATACTTTGGTATCTGTACCGAACATAAAGTAGTCTATAATTTATTATTTTATACTGAAGGACAAAGACTTCCTTCCATTGAAAATGGAGTAGCTTTTATTAGTAGCTTTTATCTTACTAACACATCTGCTAGGGGACAGGGAGCAGGAGGTGTGTAGTTATCATACAGCACCTCAGAGAGAGGAGCTCTCACCAGGGAAAGCATGAGAATGGTGGTGGGAATGAGATTCTTGGATTTTGGCACCAACCCTCAGGCTTGGTTGATGATGAATTCCAATTAGAAGGAATATGCCTTCTATGTATCTGATGTGTTTTTCTAGATTTTGAGTGGTTTAGTTTAGTTTCATGCTGTTATGAATCTGGAGAAGCTCAGCTGAAATCAGTGAGATCAGTGTTGCCTAAGTAACATGAGATGAGCTTGGCTGATATTATTCTAGCACTTTTCATGTCTATAATTCTTTCTGGCTACAGCTCTGTTATTGAAAGCTGTTACACATATGAAGCTCAGATGGGCTCAGGAATTTTTGCTGTCATGGTATTCAGTACTAACTTGGACCACTTATGTTGGTAAAATCATCTGACCTGCCTTGTCTGTCTTTTAATGTTGCATTTCCCTGATGGTAAATATAGAACACACATGAGAAATTACAGACATGTAGCATGGAAAATAATTTAATTGTTTCATCCACCCTGCAATAACATAACAGATGTATATGCTTCTGAAGATGAAAGCCGTAATTTTAGTTTTCCATTGGCTTGAGGAAGAAATGTCATCTGAATACAGAAAACTTTCACAAATTAGTAATTTCAGCCCTACTGTTTTCATTTCCTGAAGTAGAAAGCCAACGTTTGCTGTGGATTCTATGATTCAGGTTCTTGTGCATGATGTATTTTAGCAGAGATGATTCTCTACTGAAAGGTCTGCTTCCAAATACAATACATTAGATAAGTGTGATTACTTATCTGTATGTTCCTCGTGCATTTAAGTTTCTTCTTCTAGCATCATCTGGTAGACAAAAAAGAAAAGGTTGCTACATGGATAAGTAATAAGCAGACTGCTAGCTAATGAAGTGGAGAAGTTACTCATTGCTTTCTGAAGGCTGCATTTCTTCTTTGTTTATTGTTTTCCCTAAATTGGCTTATGCTCTTAAATTATATATGATGTCTTTATTCTCTCAACTCTAATTCAGCCTCTGTCTTCCATATTCTCTGAATATTGCAAGTAGTAATGTGTAAGTTTACATCTTTTTTTTTTAATCACAGACTTCTTTTTCTACCATGATAGTAGTGGAAACATCCTGTGCTTATGCAGTATGGACATTTTCATTAAAAGTGTGAGATGATCATTTAAAGTGCTAATGAATGGCTCATTTACAAACAGGTTAGAGGGTGGAAATGTAAAATACCAATTCTGAGACCCAAAAGAAAGGCTGTGTTAATTTTGTTTGTTTTAAGAGTCTTGTACATCTGTCAAAGGACTTACTACATTACTGCATCTCTGCAAGTCCTTTTTACTGGAGCTGGAAGCACATGGAGTTTAAAACGTCTTTTGTAATGTACACGTGTAATGAGCATTACTTCATAACTGCAGTGTAGGTTTCCTGGACTGTTGTTTACATCAATTTACTTTAAAATACTTTTAATTGTGTACAGCTGTAATAAGCATTTCTGAAAACTTTAAGATCTCTAAAGAACAGACTTAATTGAAGTCAGATTGTTCAAAACGAAAGAGACTGGAGTATAGGAGGAAATCAAATCCTGCAATCTTCAAGTCTAGGTTTTATGCTCCTTGGATTTAAACTATTGCAGCCATTAATCAACCTGAAACCTCCAGTACCTGGCTTTTGGTATCCCAAGTTTTCAATCTGTAGTTCCACTGAGCTAGACAATTCCAATTGATGTTGTGCTATGTATGTATATTTCTAGACAAACCAGAAGACTTCGTGATGCTGAGCAAGAAAAAGACAGGATGTTGCTTAAGACCATTATCAAAGCTTGGAAACAAATTAAATCCCTCCGGGACTTTCAGAAGTTTACTAACACACCCATGAAACTTTATTTGAGGAAGTAGGTCTTGATAACACTTTTTGTACTTTATTTGCTAGCAGTGGGATTGTAAGAAGATTAGTTCATTTGGAAACTTAGAATTTTGATATGCAAAAGTAAGACGTTGAGCAGTGCTGGCACTGTTGAGTCTGCAGCTATTCCTTTTGAGTCTGGGGAGGAGGGAAGGTTAAAATAAGTAATTACTGTAGCAGAAAGGTATTTCTACAGACTAATAAGTAAAGAAAGTTACTATCCAGAATTAATATAATTACTTTATCTGCTATCAACACTTAGTATGCTAGTCTTTTTAAATAGAGCACTTTTGATATATTGAAATATATTCATGGAGAAGTAGATTTCTGTTATATGTTACAGACTTAATTGTAGCCCTTATGTAATTTTATGCAACATGCTGATAATTGTTTCTTTGAAGGGAAGAGGTTGATCAGAAATCAGATGAAAAAGCATATGAAGCAGAAATTCAGGCTGAGATAAAGGAAGTGCTAGAAGAATGTATGGAAGAATATGAAAAGAAAGTGGAGGAGTATAAAACTGAGCTAGAGGACTGGAAATCCTGGAAGAAGACACAGGTTTGTTTAAATAATTTAATTTCACAAAAAATAAAATTATTACTAAATGTGTCAAAAATTTGTCCTTCTAATACAGAAAAATAATTCAGAAAAGTTATGCGTACACTTTATTATGTTCATATACATTCTGTCTACTTAGAATTTGTTAGTCAGGTAGTTGTTAATTAAAAAATTTCTTTGCAAAAAAACATGGATGAATTTTGTGTGAGTGTTGAAGCAAAATAATTATGGGGTGTTTCTAATGATCAAGCAGTTGATGTCATTTCACGTAAATACGTGTTTGGGAATGTCTCATTTTGTTCAGGAATGTCTGATTGAAAGATTTAATTAATATTCTAGCCTTTCACCTCTGAAAGGCTTAATTGCTAATAATCTGAACTGTAGTTAAGGTCTCAGTTGTTCTTCCAGGGGATATTGAGAAATACAGGTGCTACACCAACACACTGCAACAGGGTGATCTTTGAACTAGACTGTGGCAAAATCAGATTTGCTTTCATAGCTGGGTAGCAATAAAGTGGATTCCTCAGGGTAATGATGATTGTACTTGAATATAATTATTGCCCAGCTTGAACACCCTGGGTTTTCGGATACCAAAGCAAAATAAAGCTTAAGGAAATACTTCAAAGACAGTTTTCAAGAATCTAGTGTGTCTGCTGATGCTCTTATGGAGAGTTTTTCCATGTACATGCACCCTCTGCGGAAGGCATTTCAAATATTTGAGAGGAAGCCAATGTGCAGGAATTGGAAATTCCTGTTACCAGAACTCAGGTGGGCACATGACTCATTAGCATCACGTTGGTTCACTTGTAGGATAAGATGAGTAAGTGTCAACCTTGAAATGAAGGCAGGTAGTCATAAACATTGATCCAAACTGTTCACCAGTTATGCCTTCACAAATACCATTGTGGCATCTTTTTATTGTACTAGTCACAAACTGTCTTGAGACTGAGAGGATTGTGATTCTTCCCTTTTAGAATGAAATTATCTTTTCTCATACCCAGCAGTGCTTTATTTTATTTTTCTCAAAGTACTGTTTAGCTTAATCACTGCTGTTGGTTTCTTACTAGTACAGATCACATGAATCAAAGGTACTAGAGTTAGGAGAGACTAAATACATTTAAAAGCAAATACAGGAGCAAGAAGGATAACATAAAATTGGGCAAAAAAAGAATATTTTAAAGAAAAATATGTGAACAAGTTGTTTGTCTTACTACTTTAGTTATTGAGAAGAATGTTTGCTTTCCTTCCTGTTCTTTTGCATATGATGTGTTAAGTTGTGAAGTGGCTGGTGCTTCCAGGCAAGCTGTACTTCCAAGTAATCTAGAAGTCTGTGGAAGGAGGAACTGTTTTGCAGTTGTTTAAAGCTAAACATGCAATTAACACTAGAATTCTTTAGTTCAGGAGATGCTGAAAGGCATGTGTTTTTCTGTTTGTTTATTCTTGTTTGGCATGAGGAAGGGATCATTCTGCTCAAGCTAAAGATACTGCTAAGCCAAAAACACTTGTGCTCCGGAGTTTGTGGCACATGTGCATTTGTCAGTGTATGTGCAGACAGTGCATCTCAAACAACTGTGTCTACTGGCAGAGTAACCTGTCTTCAATCCTAACAGAATCTACATGGTAACTCAGGCAAATGATTAAGTAAATGTTTTGCTTGGAGCACATTATGATTTTGAAGCATATGAGTGGAATGTGTTGCTGAATTCTGAATCTGATGCAGTCCTTTACAATGAGAGAAATCTTTTATGTGTTTCTGTGTAATACTAAAATTATGCTGTCATTTTACTGTACATACGCCATCTGTGCTTAGCACTTGTGAATCAAGAGAATAAGAGAAAAAATTGCAGAGATTGAAAGAAATTCAGAAAGAATTTTATTGTTTTTATATGCAGAAGTCTAAGAAGAAAAAGAAGAAGAAAGATACTGAGGTAGATGAAGAAACAGAAGAGCATGATTTTGGTGAGGAACGTATCAAACCCATCCCACCTAAAATGGCCAATAGCCTGGAAATAGAGCAGCAGGTTAGAGAAAAAGCTGACAACTGCAGAAGGAAACCTGGAGAGGCTATTCTGGTTCCTGAGCTGACTCTCTCAGGAAGCATAACTCCAACTGAGCAGTGTCCTCGGTAAGATAAATGCTGGCCAGCAAATTACCTTATTTATGACTTTTTGTTATTTGTTAATTGCTTGTTTATACAACTTCAGAAGCATGAGCTCACCATTCTGTTTAGCCTAGTGATGAAACTTCTGCTCTTGAAGGTGATATAACTTAATTAATTTTCAAGTTACATATACATAGTACATAGTTCACTCAAAAAATGCATGTCTGCACATTCCCTTTGAACCTTCTGATATTCCTTGAGCATCTGCACAGAACAGGGTGTAGATACAAAGAAGCTGGTTTCAGTGTAGAGTCTGGGCCTCTGCTCACTAGCTAGTCCTTTACATGAGGTCTGTGCTGTAGTCAACACAGGGAAAAGAAAAAATGGTGTACTAAACCAGAGATTTGACTGTGGATAAAAGAAATTAATGTACTTGTTTTCTGTTACTTTCCACATTTGCGCACACAGTTTAACATGCATCCTTCTGGATTTCAGTAATTTAAATACTGCTTTGTTTTGTACTTAGTTCACAAATAGCCTCATCAGGGAATGCTGTTTGGCTGTTTTACTCTCAATGACTGAAAACTTCAAAATTTTAACTCAGTTTGATATCATTTGTTGTGCTTTGGAAAAAGGGAGTGGAAGAGAATTTTTTTTCCTAGATAATGTCTTCTATATGGAGTTAGCTTCAGTGGATCCAAAATTTGACTTGATTATTTAAAAATAATGTTATATTCACAAGAAGTTAAAACAGCTGTTAAATAAGAGTTCTAAAGTCATTTCTGTATAGTGATATTTTTAGAGGAATACCATCTCTTTTCAGGTGGGTTCTGACTCCCCGTGAGAAATCAAATTTTCATTAAAAATAAATAATGAAAATGTTATTGAAAATGATAGCTTGTTTGTCATATTTACAGAGCAGAAGTTTTGCGACGAGAAGATGTGAAGAAACGCTCAGTGTTTATAAAAGTCCTTTTCAACTCCAAAGAAGTGTCAAGGACTGTTACTCGACCAATAAGTTCCGATTTTAGAGTTCACTTTGGACAGATTTTCAATTTACAAATAATCAATTGGCCAGAGAGTTTGAAACTACAGGTAGAGTTTGAAACTACAGCAATAACTTTTAAAAGGTGATATAAAATGTAATTACTCCTGTAATGCTTGTGTTTTGCTCTAAGATAGTGTCATAGAGACTGAAAAACCTGTGAAAGACCTGTTGTAAATCATCAATCTTACATTTCTTCCTTGCTCCTCCATTCACAAACTTTTAACTTTGCTATTATGTTTTTGATGATTATGCTTTCTAGATACATGCAGAACATAACTATAGGTTGGATGGGAGAAATTAAATAATTGGGACTTGTGATTAAATATGTTAGTGGATCAGCCTCCTAATTTTGGAAAAACTGACATGTGTTGCAGATCAAATTGCTACCATGGTCTTCTTACAGCATTATTTTCCTCACAGTAAAATCTTCATTATATTTACTGGGAATAAGAAAAAAGATAATTTCTGGTAATGTTCACTTGATCACCAGTGCAGTTAAATCAAGCCACTACCAACCCCATTCCAAGTATGAATTAATAAATTATTCACATGAATGTTTTTCAGAGTTATTACAAAATATGTTTAGGGGAAACAGAATCAGGATCCTACTTCTCCCTTTAGAAGACTCCTCTGGTTTGGTAAAACTGGTAGTTCAGGGCAAGGTGTAAAACCCCTTTGTCTGCTTATTTGTTTCACACACAAATTGAAAAGGAGAAGGAGTACCATTTTCCTGGATTAAAAACATTTGAGTAGAGAAATCACACATCACTCTGAGCCTGCTGCTGGCTAGGAAAGAGAGAAGCAACCTGCAGTGCTGCCAAATGGGAACTGTGTGCCATACTCTGCCTTTTGTGTCAAAGGAGAATTAGTGAGGCAGAATCCCTCCAGAATCTTCACCTGATCCAAGTGACTGTCACAAGCAGTTGCATATTGTACAGTGATTGTCTTTAAAGCCTGGAGTTTGGCGTACTTGTCTCAGGTGCATTATGAAAGTGAAGAAGACAGACTTGTAGGAAGAATTCAAATCAAGTACGCTGCTGATAGCTGAAATGTGTGCTTATTGGATATTTTAGAAAGTGAATTAATACAATTGCCTTAAATTATTTATTTCATGCTTAAGCCATAATAAAACCTCAAGAATACACATGTAATTTTTTTCTTATGTCTCTCATTGTATTTTTTTCTAGATTTATGAAACGACGGGTATCAGCAGTACCACTTTGTTGGCTGAAGTGTTCTTACCTGTTCCTGAGGCTGCAGTTCTGACAGGCAGTGCTCCTCTGGAAGAAATAGAGTTCAGCAGCGATCAGCGTGTGATGTTGGACCATGAAGGAGTTGGGAGTGGTAGGGACTCTTGTCTTCCTCAGTTCAGTGTTTCTCATTTTGCTGGAACCATGTAGCTGTAAGAGGTTGGATTCTTATTACTGAAGTTTACTGTGGAATTTTTGTCACTTACTAATTTTAAGTTCTGCATAATAAAAATGTATCTGTTGATTATTTGTCTTGTTATATTAGTGGAGTGTTACAAACTATAGAAGACGTTTGGGGTTTTTTGAGCGTTTGAGTAATCAGGCCTCTGATTCTGCAGAGCAAGCAGATATCAATCATTGTAGCTCCAGTGATTTTAATGTTTTAAACCACTGAAAAGCTATCCATAGAAGTGTATATGCAGTGTAATTTTTTGTCCATTTGCTTTGTTGACAATCTGCACACACCTTTTCCCTGTGGCTTTAGGCTAAAGATAAACAAGGAGAGATAGGAAAAGGGGAAACAAGAAGAATACATTGTAGCATATGGACCTTGCAAGTTTGTATAATGAGTTTCAGCAGCATTGTGAGATGACTGGCATAAATTTGCCGTATAGAAATACAGATAAAGCTAGAGCAGAATAGATAAAAAATAAGGAGGAAAAAAATAGGGTCAAACAATCGTTGCAGCAAATGTGTGTATAAATGTCATTGACTATGATGACCATATCTACAGCTGTGTGTCAAAAGCTTTAGGATTGACTTTTCAATCACACATAATTCTTTTGACTCTGAATTTCTGTTTTGGTAATAACAGTATACTGAATCTGAAAACTACCAGAAATATTAAATGGTGTGCATCTGTGGAAAAAAACAAAAGAGTCTGTGGCATAGCCTTTGCTTCCAGCTCAAATGGAAAGCCTTTCTGTAGGTATAATGGAATCTTTCACTCATTATTGTAGAACGAGTTCTTCCCCACAGCATGCCGCAGAATCGTTGTTTCACATTAACCTTTGTATATAAAGGCACAGGTTATTTGACTATTCATTTTCTTGAAGTGTTTTTAAGAATGTTAAAACATTGTAGTTGAATACATAAATATACTACTTTGGATTTTTTCCCCTTGATAGGTGTTCCCTTTTCATTTGAAGCTGATGGTAGCAACAAAATGACTTTAATGACCTCTGGGAAAGTATCCAATAGTGTATCTTGGGCAGTTGGAGAAAAAGGAATCCCCTTAATTCCTCCAGCATCTCAGCAAAACACAGGCATTCCAAGGTAATAAGATACCAGTTTTCACTGATTCATGGAAAACTGATTATACTAGTATTAAAAAAAAGGTAATTTGATTATGAAGAATTTGTGTAATCTTTTTCCTTAAATTTAGATGTTTTACCTTGTGCTGTAACCCTCTGCAGATATCTTAAGGTACATGTTTTTGGTAAATATATTTTAGTCAGAAATTTTATCTTTTAGCATATTATTTCATGACAGCATTAAAGTTCCATTCAAGTTGACTAATTAATTCAATTTTATGATTTTCTAATGGAGAGTGAATAAATTGTCAAGGAACCTTCCTGTAATTATTTTGCTAAGAGCAGAACTACACCTCTTTCTTATCTGAAGTGCATTTGGAGAGGTTATGTCCAATTTGCCCTGAGGCTGCAAGTTGATTATTGTAGATTATTTGTCCATTCTCTTGATTTTATATAATTCCATAAAGTCAGGGAGAATAAAGACTGCTTTTGTAGTGTCCTTAGGTGCCTTCACTATAAACCCTTACAAGTTTTCCCATGCTTACCCAGGGGATTAGTCTGTCAGGTTTTTATTTATTTAGAGGCTTACAAATAATTCTGTTACTATTGTTGACCAAGCTGCAGCTAATCAAGTACTTCGCTGATCAACATATCAGTACTCTGCTGATTTCAGGGAGAGTATAATAGCATCAGATTAAAGTGTAAAATTGGATTCCCAATGGCTAGCTTTAAACTCTGGAGACTAATCACTGTAATAAATGGAAAACTGAAGGATTTCAGAAGGAAGTTTTCTGTGAAACACTCTTCTTTGAAACACCTTGTGGAGATGGTCGACTTTCTATTGTCTGTTGGGAAGGTCGGAGACAGGATTTTCATCACTCATGTTAACTTTTGCTGCCCAGGAGCTTTTTAGCACAATTGTGATTCAGTTGGCACTTGTTCAAGACTGATGCCTAAAGATAAACTTGACGTTACTGCTTTATCTGCTGCTGTTGTAACTGCTGGATATTTGGCTAATTCTAACCAAGCACATGACAGACCCATAAGTTTTTTAAGCTTTCTTGAAAATACTCAAGTAGAGAACAAAGACTCAAACTAGCACCCCTAACAAGAGAAGGGGCATCATCCACTCCAGTGGTATTTGGCTAAAAACAAAGGTCCTGGTGTATTGGGCATATGTGTCAAGGTTTGAGGAGCAGTGGGCCTTCAGAGGTGGCTTCTGGTGAGCAGGGAAGTGTACAAATGGCCTGCAGACTACCTACGATACTTCCTTGCCTACCGCGCATACAAGAAAGTGATGCAGGAGCATCCAGAGAATAAAGACTTGGGACTTGTAGTTACAGGGAGGACCATAAGCAGTGCTGCATCACGAGAGAGAAGCTGCAAGGCTTTCCCAAGCACAGGCAGTGTCCTCTCTTGACAGGCGGAGCAGAGTGCTAGTAGCAATCCCAGACATGGTGAGGGGATGATTCAGGCCCAGGGTCTATGCAGAAACAGCAAGGAGGGGACGGAGACGAGGGCTACAGTGAAAGTCTGAAAGTGCTATCCAGGAGACAGATCAAAAACAGGAGCTAAGACACAGTGCAGGCATGTACTGTATGTCTGAGAAGTTCTTTGTCAAAACTTCTAGGTTACCTCTCACAGTGTGAGGCAATTTATCTTCTTACTTGCTAGTATGCAGCCATGTGGAATAGCATAGGTATAGCAGAAATGTATCAATAAGTACTTTATTACCTTGTATACAAGCTGTCTTCTACCAATTCCTTCATAATTCCCCTTTGCTTTGCAATTGATCATTCCTCCATTCCATAGCTACAACTAAGAACTGTGTACTGGAATTTACTATTCAGGTAGTAGAGAACTTTTTGGGTTTTTCTAAGATTGTTTTAAAATACTTTTTTTGTATTGATAAATCAAACGTGTTTTAAGGTCTAAGTTATGTCAATTCTGTCTTTTTAGTGCTTTAAAAAATATTGATGCTATTGCATCCATCGGCACATCAGGCTTAACTGATATGAAGAAACTAGCTAAATGGGCAGCTGAAGCAAAACTTGATCCAAATGACCCAAACAATGCAGCTCTGATGCAGCTGATCATGGTAAGTGGTGTTTTCAGAGCTGAACGGCTAAAGGAGCAGTGGAACTCCTGATCACCAGGACCACCCCTGGCAATGTATGCCAGGGAGCATTTGCATTTGTGATAGACATACTTGTGGGAATGTTAAGAAGCAAAATATCTACCAAAAATATGATTAATGCATTTAGTTGTGGGTTGTTTACATATTAAGGAATATGATTTATTAATCCATTCAGTAGTGGCAAAATATAGGTATAAGGGACTGCGCATACAGATCAGTTAATAAATTAAAAACAAAATACGGATTTTGAGTTTGTTGTTTCCCAAAAGTGCAGGGGATTTTCCAGTGTACTTGTATGGTACTGAATAAGAAGCTGCTCATTAGTGAGGATTGCACAAAGATCTCGGGTGTTGTAGAAGCTTCAGCTTTTATAAACAACAAATTGAGGAGCTATTTACATAGCTGTTTAATTTACATGGCTGCTTATTTACATACTTGTTTAATTTACATAGCTATTTACCAAGCTAAAGTTCTGTAAATAGATGTCCTTTACAGTACAGCTTCCTAGGTTACTCTGACATGTTATATTTTTCATACTGTCTAATTTTTTGTTTATGATACAAGGAAATAGAATTTTAGTGTATTCTGTAACATATAATCTCATATGCTTTGCTCAACAAAACCCTACTATAAAATGCTTGGTGTTTTAGTCTGTGTGTTCCAGCTTTATTGCTTTTGCTTAAAATGAACATCCTTGTAATATGCATGTAAAACTTATAAAAGCTATTTTATAGATTTTTGTCACTTAGTATGAAAAAGTGAATATTTTTGTTATCAATTTAGATTACTACAGATGGAGAGGCACATGTTCCTGATTTCTTCAGATTGGAACAGTTGCAGCAAGAATTTAATTTTGTTTCTGATGAGGAGTTTAATAGATCAAAGAGATTCCGACTCTTGCAGCTCAGGAACCAGGAGGTGGCAGAGTTCCGAAACTATAAGCAAGTCCCTTTACATGAACGAGAAATCAGTGAGAAAATCTTCCAGGTACAATGTTGTCTGAAATATTTCTTTTCCAGTTTAAGTGCTTATAATATGTGACTTGCACTTAAGTCAAGTGGTTCTTTAAAGAATGTAAAGCTATGCTGACATGAAAAAAATATAATTTTATTCCTTCTGTCTTTTCTAGTGTTATTCTCATCTAATTAAAATAGCTTCCTTTCAAGGCACTATTTCCACAGCTATACTGTGATAAGAGGTAAATAAGACAGAAGAACTGCAGTAGACACAAATGTTAGAAGATAGTTTTCGGTGAAGTTGAGAGACTTCTTTTAAAAGTGATTTTAGATATAGAAAGGTAATTCAGAGATAATTCAGGCTTAGGCTGATTAGCTTTTGAGCCTTTTTTGAGGGACTGTTAGAAGCAATTACTCTAACAAGAATTAAAACCTTTTTTTGTTCTATTAGAGCCTGTATTACGGATATTTCTGTCTTAATACATTGCTGTAATTAGCTTACCCTGTCCTTGCCTGTCTGTTAATTACCTTATTGAAATGCAATGTGTGCAGGTTTTTTTATTTGGGTTATACTTCAATTATTTTTATCTCAACTCTGTTATTAGTGTTAAGTCATGGATTTTTTTTATTCTTAGCAATTCATGTAGCTAAGGAGCATTTTTGTGTGTTCATTACCTTAGCAGGATCAGAATCAACTCAGATTCTGGCAACTGCTGTTTCTTCCGTACTTCTTCTGGCATAGATTTGTATGAAAATTTCCTCTCTTCTTTTCTCTTGGATGATATATTTTTCTAAAATATATTATATCTGCCTCTTTGCAATAGATACTATTATTTTTTAAATTTTGGATTAGTTTTGTATCTTTTATTTAAAGATGTACCACATGTTTACTGTACCTTTCTGATCCAGTTTATTTTATGGACTGTTTTCGTTCATTTTATGTTATCATTCAAAATTTGAAAACCATAGTTTAAGAATTATTTTGAGGGTTGTGCTTTTTCCATTAAGGATAGATTGGATAAACCCATGATTGCCCATTCCACGGTTATTTTGTATGCTGTGATCTTCTAAACTGAGTTTCAAGTGATACTGTTCCTAGTTGGTTTACTAGCTATTTGGCAAAAAAGTCAAATCATGGAAATCATGGAAATCATGGAAATACTATTTGGAAAATGCTTTCTGGAGATCATCTGGTTCTGCTTTCTACTGAAGTGGTGGTACTGTTGCCAGCGCTAGATGAGGTCAGCTGTTTATTTGTCTAGCCAAGTCCTGAAAACCTCTAAATGGGAGACTCCACTGTCTTTTTGGATAACCTGTTCCAGTGCTTCACTATCTTTCCAGAGATTGTTCAAAAAAAAAAAAATGGGCAAAAAATCATATCCAGCCTGAGCCTTCCAAATTGTATTTAATGGCTGCTTTCCCTTGTTGTACTGTCTGGAAATAGAGAGATGATTTTGGCACCCTGTCCTTTGTAACTGCCCCTCACAGAATTGTGGGCAGATACTGCATTGCTCATTAATCTCTTCCTCACCAGCCTGATGAATTTGAACACCTTGCCCAGTGCATGAAAGGCTCTGAAATACTGGAGTAAGTCCAGCAGAGAGCTACCAGAGTAAGTGCAGTGCTGAAGCACATGACCTACAAAGAGAGTCTGAAAGAGCTAAGGTTGTTTTTACCTAAGCAGGCAAGGCTGAGGGGGTTTCTTACTGCATCCTTCAGGTATCTAGCAGTGCAGTGAAAACAGTGTGAAGTCATCTTAGAGGTGGGATGATGATAGACACAAGTTACTCCAAGAGATCTTCCAGTTAAATAAAACATTTTTCACAAGAACATATTTGAGTTCTTGAACGCATTCTCCGTCAGGTTTGTAGAATTGCCATCTCTAGAGATACTGAAAATTTGACTGTCTAAGGCCCTGAGCATTCTGATTGGGGTTGTTCTGACTCCGAGAGTTCAGATCAGATGAGCACCAGAAGTCTCTTCAATCCTACATGATTCTAAGATCCTGACTTCTTCTTGTAGGTCGTTTTCTCTAGGCCTCTGGCAGTCTTAGTAGGCCTTTAGTGGATCCCATCCAGTGTCTCCACATGTCTCTTGTATCGGCAGCTGTAAACTGGCTGCAGTATTTCAGGATGCCCCCTTAAGTGTCAGGCTGTAGAAGCTGGTAATTCCACTGTGTCTGTAGGTCATACTGATCCTTATGTATCCTGTGGTTTGCTTCTGCCAAAAAAACATGTTGTGGTTGTCATTAAACCTGTTCTTATTTCAGTGTGGCTGTTATTCTTCTGGTTGCTTTCCAGTCTGTGCCAGTGCATGAAATTACTCCACCCTCAATACAGAATTTTCCTTTTTTTTAATTGAGTCTTCAGTTGTCAGAGTCTTAAGTTATGAAGAGCCCTCTGAACTATGGTTCAGTCACTCATATTAACCACTCTTCCTAATCAAATATTCTTAGCTAAATCCTGCTGGAGCATTGAGTTTCCTCATCCAGGTCACTTGTGAAGAAACTGGATATAATCCATCCCAGGGGCACTTTGCTATTTAGAGGACACTAACTAGACATTGAGCTGTTTGTCCTTGCTGTTAGAGCTCATATCTGAAGATGAATTTTACTGAGTACTTTTCCATAACTAGCTGTGGTTCTAAAGCCAGTGTGATTTGCAGATCCTGGGAGATGCTCTTGACTTGTAAGCTCTGTTTTTGCTTGAAAGCTGAGTGTTAGCTCTTGCCTTTTCCTAATTTATGAGACACTTTCCTAAACTTGTGAATAGAAGTTGCATTTATCAGTAGATAAGCTGAGCTTTCAGAGTGTAATCCATCAGAATAGTAACCACAGCCCTGAGAGATATCCCATCAACATACTTCTTCTTAAGAACCAAGTGCAGTTCTACTCACCAAGTGGGTTTTACACCCTATGTAAAGTAGTTACTAATTATTTGGGAAAGTACTTACTAGTATTAAAACGCCGTTCAGGTTTCAGACCATCCTCCAAGAATACTGCATCCTTTCTGCTTGTAAACAACTCTTCCTGTTGAAGCTGCAATAAATGAAGCCACTTCCAGTTCAAATGGAATTTCGGTTTATAGCAGCAGGTCAAAGTTCAGCTTTAAAAGAAGAGAGGGAAATCTTCAAGTTATTCATTGTAATTTAAACCACATGAATCTTGTAACTGAATGGTATTCTTGTCTCTGTTCAAGGAAGTTTAGCATATATTGTGTACACTAGCATTAAAAACAGTTTTACAAACTTCTCACATCTGCTGTGGTTTACTGTGATCCATACATTGTTATTAATTAAATACTTAGCATTTTCTTATTTGTGATAAAGCACTGAATATGTATTGAATCACACACTGTAATAAATGTCTTTAGGACTATGAGAAGAGAGTGCAAGAGAGGGATGTGATTGACAGCAAAAATTACCTAGATTCACACAGAGCACTTGTGGCCAACTATCTACAGAAGGTAAGATGCTAAATATATGGATCCACTCGTATTCCTGTGGGCCGTATGTTGCTTCTGTACTTGGATACTTTATTTCTATGAATACTAAAACCTGATTCATCTCCGAATGTGACCTAGAGACATCTTTAAAATTCTAAGTTAGGCCTGAAACTGGAGTAAATGAGCAAATGGAGGTCTGTTATTTAATGCTGTTGAGAAAGATGTAATATGCAAAATGACCAGCCATTCTGGATATTCCTGTCAGTTCTGTAAATTCTTTGTTCCAGTGTCCCAGAGATTTGTATTGTTGAGTCCCAGGAATTCAGTGATTTCCCTTCTCCTGTTTTCCATGTTGTAGGCTGTGATGCTAAGAGCCTAATTGTCTCTGTGAAAGTGGCCCTAATAACTTCTAAAAACTCAGAAAAATCATTTAACAAGACAGTGTCTTGTCCTGCAGCCTAAGGCAGAGGGCATATCTTTCATCACATTTACCTTCATTGTAGTATTAGAGTAACATCTTCCTCTTATATAGTTTTAATTTATTTTTATAGTTTTCATTATATTAAGATGACATTTTCTTTAATCTTTAGGGAAAAAGAAGGAAAGCATTCATCATCTAACCAAGAAAAGTTTGCAATTTCAGACTGGCAGAAAAGCAAGTGCAAAACATGGCTATCAGTTTCTTACCAGTGGTGTAAATATCAAAAAGTGTATCAAATCCTAGCCTGCCAGCAAAACGTGAAATAGGATGATATGGTTGAATTAAAGTGGGACAAAACAAGTTGTTGGTTAGAAAGAATGCTTCATCAAAGAACCATAGAGGAAGAAGTGTTTAAATCTTCCAAGCAAGTGCCAAAGTCCAGATTCAGTATGATAGTATAAAAAAATTATTTTTGACAAAGCTGTCATGTCTCTGTCAGCCCCGTATGTTTTGCATGGCATTGAACATATGGGTTTTGCAGCACTCTGGATAGTGGTGGAGCAGTACAGAATAGCATACATTATAGTACCTTTGTTTGCCTCTTTCTTAGATTAAATACAAGTAGCCTTTTTAAAACCAGTATTTGGATATTTTACACTTTCATGAATTGTCACATGGGCTTGAAAATGAGATTGCTCATATCTCTGAAATTCAGTTCACTCTGAAGTGTGATCTTTATATGTGTATCGCTTCTGATGTTGTACTAGCACCGAGTATAAAGGCATTACTAGCTTTAGTGGTAGGAAGAAAGGACAAAGGCAATATTCTTTCAGTCTGCTTCCACATAGTTGTTAGGAGAAGAGGGAAGACTTTCATCTCTGTACTTCACTCTATGACCTCAGCAAAGATATGAAAGGAACTAAGAATTTTAAACATTTATTTGAACTCACAGTATTTGTAATACAGACTTCACCAGTTCCGTAGTCCAAAGTATTTATTTTGTTTCACATAACTGGGACCATACAGATTTCTCTACAGTCTTTTTTGCAGTTTCATTTAGATGTGGAAAAGAGATGTCTGTTAGTATCATTTATTGTTGTAATTGTTTGTGATGCTGAGTTGTAAGCAGATGAGGATGTAATTTTTTGATCGTATGTTTTCATATATTCTTCTATCAATCTAGCCAGTATGTTTTTAGAGAAGCATTATATTGGTAAAATGAGCTGCTCTTACATTCTGAAGAAATAGCTGATGGAAAGAAATTCTTTTTGACTGTGACCCTTGTAAGATTGGGAAAAAATGAAGAATTTGTATGTGCATGTTCTGTTTGTGTTTAATAATCAGAATGCAAATATTGGCAGTGGGTTTGGATTAGAAATGCACTTCTGTCTCTTCTCTCTCCCTATTCACAGGTTCGAGAATCAGTAATCAACCGTTTCCTTATAGCAAAACACCATTTTGTTCTCTCAGACCTTGTCAATGAAGAGGAGTTGCCAAGTCTGGGGTAAGAGAGCTATCTTTATTTGTTCCATATAAAAAATAAATGTAAAACCACATGGTTTTTTAATTTCTTTTTGCAAAGTGTGTTGATGTAACTGATGTGATTTTGTGTCTAGTATAATAGATACACTTCCAGTCACTGTGCACACCTCTGCTAGTGCAGTGTATTGATAAACAAAGTGGGAAAAACATTTTTAAGAAACAATCTGGCATGTAAATAAGATATAACAGGATATGATGCATTTCTGATGAGCTGAGCGTAGTCCAGCTGGTGCCAGATTGAATATTTCGAATTTTCAGGCAAGTGTCAGAGTTAGTAATGCTGTTAGTGACTGGTTCTGTAGGTGATGCCTACTTACAGTCAGTGCCTATGCCCTGCAAATAATGTGCAATAAATTTTTAACTGCAATTTTCTTCATTTTACTTCCCATGTACTTCTGATGCTGAATGTTGTCATATGCTGTTTATGCTCAAAAAAGATACTGAGTTTGAAAATTACTGCTTTTCTCTTCTATTATTGTTGCTTTTATTACTTGAGCACTTTCTTTGGATTTTTGTTTCAAATCCCATCCATGTTGATTTTTACATCTATCAGTCATCTCAGCATAGATGACTCTCAGTGTTGCTCACTTAAAATCTGTGAAAATAAACAAGTTGTGAAAGTTATTTTTTTTCTTTCATGTAGAGGTTGCTTCTATTTGCTATAAACACAACACCCTTATAATACAGTTAAAGTCTTTTTCTACCAGCTGTATAAATCTAAACAGTCCCATCTGCTGGAGATTCAGAGACTTGCTCTCTTGCAAAAGACTTCATGCTTGATTTTAGTTGATGTTTTCACATCACAGTATAGAAAAATCTGAACTAGACTACAATTAACTTTTTCTTTAAAATCAAATGCATCATTTATATTTTGTTATTATGAATCCTAATTCATATTTGATTCTATTTGCAAAGTTTTATGGTTACTGAATTTAAAATACCGTGGCTTGTTTAATTATTCACTTAGTGAGGTATTTCAGAAACTCATGATTTTGTGTTATTTTAACAGTTACTACTGTGGGGGCTTTATTACATACAAGGAAGAAATGCCATTTGCTTTCAGTTTTTAAATGTGGTTTTTAAATGTCTGCAGATGATATCAATGATGTAAACATTACATACATCTCCATAAATAAAACACACCTCTTCATTTTATTGTTTTCCTGTTTTTCTTTTTTCCTTTGCTTCTGCTTTGCCTTGGGTTGTAAGTTCTGAGGGTCCAGGGTATGTTGTGGTATATTGATTCTGCTTCCTTTATGTAGACTGTTGTTCAGTGTAGCTGTGTAGTGACATGCTTTGCCTCTTCCATGCAGTGGTTATCCTCATCTGCTAGATCCCTTGTTTATAGCACTGTAGTTTAGATCCAGCTTGGAGCTACATTATTGTCTTTTTTGCACCTTGTGCAATTTTGGGGGAAAAAATACCCAAACAAGCAAATTTTCTTGCACATTGAAGTTATAATTCCTGAAATGTAAGACAGAACTGGATTGTGTAGTACTAAAGAATTGCAACATTTTGACATTTCAGAGAGTTTTGTTTGGCACTAGCAGGAGCAAATATTTCCTATTCGTGTTAGTGCATAATTTTCATGTGTATCATGGTAGCACTAGAATGCTGGATTCTATGCAAAACTGACTAAATACCTGGTTTTTGATTATTAGCATTTTGGGACTTGGCCTCTTTAAACTGGCAGAGCCAAAACGACCATTAAGGCCAAGAAGAAAAGAAAGGAAGAAGGTCACAGCACAGAATTTATCAGATGGAGACATAAAACTGTTAGTGAACATCATCAGAGCCTATGATATTCCAGTGAGAAAACCAGTGATGAGGTATGTTTAGAAGCTTGTTTCCAGTAGAGGTTCATTTTCTGGCTTGTGCTTTTCTGAGGACAGATGAAGCAGTGAGTGTTGCATTTCAGCCATGTGTGCTGTTTTGATTCTTATGATAAAAATATACATTTATCTTTTTATTAATGATGATAAAGGACTGATACTTTGTATATATATATACACAATAGAATAACTTTTCAGTAGCTGTGAAATTCAAGACATGTTTTACCAGAAACTGTCTGAAAGATAAGTTACAGCTATGACAGCTTTATAACTCTGGTAATATCAGATGAATTACCCCTTAAGCAAGCCTCTTGATAATACTTAGGGAAATTTTAATTCATAAGATCTTAATTAAATACCAAAAACAAATATTAAAAAATCCAGTTCTTCACTGTGGGATACTGTATTTGCCTCCTGAGTTTAGCATGTTGGTCTTCTCCTTGATGACCCATTTAAGTTAATAGACTGAGCCTAATGTGGCTGTAATTGTAAAGGTGACCTTTACACTGAGGCACATTAAGGCAATGCCTGCACTGCGTAATGGTGTTTCATGTAGAGACACTGAGCAGTCTGGTTCAGCTCCAGAAGCAATGTATTAGTGCAGTGTTCTCTCTCTGTCTTCCCCAAAATGAACACACCTTGCATTTAACTCAGAGCTATTTCCAAGCTGGCCAGTTACAGAATTTAGCATCATCAGCTGTTCTTTCTCATACTGTATTAGAGGTTCTGTTGCACACTGTAAATAAGTTGATACTGAGAAAAGCAATTCAGTGACAGGAAAAAGAAGATGAAAAATTCAATTCATTAGCAGAATTACAAAAACAATTAAACCATTAATCTTTTTGCACGATATAGTATCTTATTTTGAGCTGCTTTCTACACGAATCCTAGAATGAATAGCCATCATAGTCTATAATGTAGTGTTATCACAGAAAAGTACTATAAAAGTGGAAGTACTATAAAAATGAATGTTTAACATGTATTTTCTTTTACTTCACTCATGGGTTGACAAATCTGTAATATTCGTATGGATTTTTTTTCACCATAGTGGCCTTGCCTGAATACCCTGAGATCTACACTGAATTCTGCAGGCATACAACTACTTGAACTTAAAAATTGTAGCTCAAAGAGATTTTATGGGGTAGGCAAAAAAGAAGTCTGCAGTTGATAAGCTCTTCAGAAAAGAGAGCCTCCTGGCACAAAGGACTCTTGCAACGAGGCTTGTAAGAAGTATACACTCAATCCCCCTTTCTGGCACTTTATTTGCCTTATTTGATCAAATAAATGTCTTCCCAAGGTTAAAATTGTAACAGAAAATATCAAGAGTATTTCCAGAATTCAGTATGGCCAATAGAGAATGTGAGGGATTGTAATGAATTCTTATTCTTCCCTGGTTGTTGTTATTTCCTCTTGTAGCAAACTTCAACAGCCGTCGAAATCTTCAAGGTCCTTTAACGAGATGTTTGCAGCCTCTCCATCAGCTCAGAGTCCACCCAATAGCACAGATTGGGGATTGAACCAGGTATGTTACAAAACTGACATTTTCTGTGAAGCTGTGAGCAGTCCTCTTTTCCAGACAGTAACATTCACCCTCAGAAAGATACCTGGTTGGCAAGGTTGCCTTGCCCACTCCTCAGTGTCCAAAAAGAGAGAAAAGCTGCAAAAGGTTCATAGAAGGGTGATAAGAATGTCAGACACACAGAATGATTCCTGCCCAGTGAAAAATTGTGGCTTTCAGCCAGAACATCCATCACTGCAAGTAGAGGAGGAGGAGTATGGTAGAAAGGCACAAAATCACAAATCTTACAGACACTGGATAAGGATTAACTGTTTCCTGGCACTGTAAGTGCAAATGTGAATGATGGGCAAATGAAGCTGGTAGGAGTTAGGTTCAAAACAAACCTTCAAAAGGTTGTAATTCTTCATTCATCAGTTGTTTGGTGCCCAGAGAAGTTGCTTATGTGTATTGTGGATGAAAGAGGTTTTGTTTGTGCTGAAGTGGGTATTGCACAAGTATTTGGAAGAGTGATCCATTGGGAGTTACTTAATAGAAAAATCATGACAGACTTAGAAAAGTCTTTCATCTGAAAATGTTTGAAGTCTGGGAGAGTAATAGGTGTAAATACCATCTATGCCTGCTCAGTTCTTACTTTTCTGTGTGTGTTGGCTGCTGGCCATTTTCACATCCTACACTTTGGGTGGAGTACACTCCTGGTCTAAGCCAGCACAGCCATTCTCATGGCTGACACTGAAATTACAATTGCTTGCTATTTGTAAAACTAAATTCAGCATCCTTCTGAATGAAGATGAAAGACATTCCGGTTTTTTTTTCTGGCTTTCTTATGAGTTTCCTTCAACATTACAGCTTTCTGAAATGTAGAAAAGGTTCTGCCATATGCATTTGAATGTTAATGGAGGCATTTTAATCACATTAGGGGCTTGTTTTGTCTAAATGAAGTTGCTTATCTGTCATAGGAGCCAGTTTCAGGGACAGCTGGGATTGTATCTGTGGGCGTCTTGGGCTACTGATAAGAGGATACAAATGCACTTTTTCCACTGGTGTCTGGATCACATGTTCTGTTTCAGTTACTTTCCTTAATTAGACTGTAGCTTTTCCACTCTCAGGAGAAAATAGGGTTTTTACCAGTGTATATAAATATATCAAGTGTTCTGAATACAAAAAAACTTTTGGAAATGCTAGTGTACAAGATATTTTTAAAAGCTTCATAAATGTTTAGAAACCCATGCAGTGCAATATTTAAGGTTTATTACAGTTTTAGGTGGGCTGAACCAGCCTGATCACCAAAAGTATGTTTTTCTAAATACATTAAATATGTGATTTAGTGTGCTCTGATGAATTTCCACAGACATCTGTTTTCTTTGTTTTGATATCTATAGGTTTTAGTCCGTCCTTTTGTGGAAGTTTCTTTTCAGAGAACAGTTTGCCGGACAACGACAGCAGAAGGTCCAAGCCCCAGCTGGAATGAGGAACTTGAGCTTCCATTTAGGTATGGCGAAATAAAACCAAATTATTTCTGCATAATAATAATTTAATTTGAGCATGCAAATTTATTCTCATTTTCCTGTACTGCTCAAATCTCATTTTTGATTTATTTAACCTTTTCAGAGCTCCTAATGGTGACTACAGCACCCACAGTTTGCAGTCAGTAAAAGATGAAGTCTTCATTAACGTTTTTGATGAAGTACTTCATGATGTTGTAGAGGTGAGTTCATAATTGAAGGGCAGTGTACATTAGAGAATATTGTGAGCTTTTTGAAGTTGACAGAACAAACCTTTTCCATATAGTAACTTTGCCCCTCCTGTGCCTCTCTTTTCTCTATTTAGTTATTCCTTGAGATTTTATATCTAGTCAATACTGCAAGGTTATCAGAGGGAGCAATCTTTACAGTGATCACCTTTTTTACAAAGTCAGCTTTTACCACATAAAATGCTGCTAGAGTTGAAGACATATATGTAATATGTTTTGCTGATACTTAAGGAAATTGGAGGTCCTAAAATTGAGAGGGGTCATGAGTTGTAATCTGAATTCTGTTCTTAACCTTATTTAGAATTTTTTACTTCATTCCAAATGAGTGATCCCACTTCTTTTACTTTTTACTGTCTTGTTATGCTTTGTCTCATCTTGTTTTACAAGCTTTTTGGCGAAATAATAAAAAAAACCCTAAACCATATATTGGTTATTTGTATTAATTTTTTTGAATGAGACAAAAATTGCAAGTACTAGTAACAAGAAATTTTTGTAAGCTCCAAGTGTTGGCATAACTCCTTCCCCTGTTGAATCCAGTGAAAACTTTCCTTGTCAATTCAGCAGACACAAAAATAGCAGCACTCAACATTGTTGAAAACATACCCAGAAATAAATAATGCGTACACTTCATTGAGAACAGAATTCTGTCCTCAAAAATGAAATGATACTTGATGAAGCAGAAGGAAGAAAGCTACACTCTTGAAACTTGGATGTCATTCTAGAGATTCTTTTAAAATAACTGCTAGGCTGATCATACAAAATTTGGAAATCTCTGATAGGCAGTACACATGAAAACAGTTTTTCCATTTCACAGGGTTTAGTTAGATTTTCATACAATTTTAATTTCAAAAACCTTTTCTAAATACTAATAAAATATTCCATTGGAAGACCAGAGCTTCATTTACTTTGAGAAGACTTGTGGACTCCTTGTCAGAGTTTTAAGTACTCCATCTATACATGACTTACACCCTAAAGTGCAAACACATTGTGTCATGGACTGTGATGTTCTTGTATGTTTTCAGCATCTGGTGTGCTTGAAAGGTGTGCAGAATAATTACTGATGCACTAGTAATGGAACTGATACTTGCAGAAAATTAATACAGATTTTTTCTTAGTGCTTTGATTCGATTGTTGATTGAACTAAAGGAAATGAAGCTGTCTTACAAAGTGTTATGTTGGGCAACTTTTTAATAGGAAGATCGTGAAAGAGGAAGCGGAATCCACACTCATATTGAGAGACACTGGCTGGGATGTGTTAAGATTCCATTTACTACCATATATTTTCAAACAAGGGTAAGTGATTTTATTTGAAGTAAAATACAGAACTGAGGATGCAAAAGGGCTGGAAACTCAATGTGAGATTTAATTATGTTCTTTGTAATTGTTAGTTTATTTTTCTGGAGTTATTTGAAGATGTCTTTGAAACCACTGGGATTTTTTTTTGACAGATTTGGTGAGTATTTGCCAGTAAGTTCCAGGTTTTGAAGGGAGAAGAGATTAAACAGACTCAACAGTGACAATGCAGCCTGGCTTCCTTCAGTAGTGAAGTTAAAAGCACAGATTTTTTAGATTGTTTTCTCAGTGGCTTTTGAGGGCTCTGGTATTGCACAGCCTAGAGAGATGAAATAGGAATAGCATCTCCTGCGTAGGTGAGGAAATTTGACTGAACTTTTTTTTTCCACATTTTCACAGATCACCAGATTTTCACTTTGGCCTGTCCCAGTACTTCCACTGTTGAAACCAAGCAAGTGTGGTGCCTGCATCTCTTGCTCACCCAGCCCTTCAGAAAGACCTTATTCTCTAGTGGTGGGGTCCATGGAAGGGGGTCCATCTCTAAGATGCTGGAGCATCATTCCCACATCACTCATATGCAAAGGCCTGTTGGTCTGCTCCTACCTTGAGAAATGTAGTTGTGCAACCTGTATTTTGCCATTTTTTCATTTTTCAAGGTAAACAGAGCCATGTAGAGTTTGCTGTGTGAAAGGCTGGCACTCTTTCTTTCTGTGTGAACTAGTGTGTGTTATTTTCATTTCATTAAATATTAATGTTCATAATATGCAGGAGAGTCTGAAATCAAGTTGTGATTAATATATTTAACTATGAGATATCTCATGTTTTCCCCACAGTTAATCAACATAAATGTATTCTCTCATTTTATTGTTTTGTCACTTAAAATAACAATCAAAAGAAGAAAATACGTGGACACAACTTGCAAATTTATGTGAGAGAAAACTTTGGCTTTTTTGCTTTTAATGAGAAGTATTTCTCTATATCTGTTTTAGATTGATGGTACATTTAAGGTCAATATTCCTCCAGTCCTGCTTGGCTACAGCAAAGAAAAGAACGTGGGCATGGAGAGAGGTTATGATTCTGTGCGAAATCTGAGCGAGGGCTCATATATAACCCTGTTTATTACCATTGAACCACAGCTCATCCCCGGAGAGTCTGTCAGAGAGAAGGTAACTGATCAGTAATTCATCATACTCTTACTCTTTCCTCCAGTGGTGCAGTTCTTGAGATGCATGTTAATGTGGCAGGTTAGTGTACCAAAGGACATGAATACAAGTGCAGACGAACATTCATACAAATTTGGAGCGGTTTATTTCAAATTCAGTTCAATTTCATTAGATGCACCATTAGGTGAGATGTGCACTTAATGCGTGATAAATAACTTTGCCCAGGTGTCTAATTTTTGGCAGTAGGAGAAAGCAAATTGGCATTCCTATCTGTGTGATACAGTTTTTCCATGTACTTGTGTAAACAATAAAGCATTCATGTGAGTTTTTTTAAACAGTGGAAGAAAAGGAGGTGACAGATGCAAAGAGTATTTTCTTTTTTCTGTGTTTATACTGTTCAAATGAGCATTTATTATTATGGCATCATGCATGCCTCCAGATCTTGAAGATAATAATTCCTAAACAGCAGCTGCTATTTTTTTCAGTTTCATTAGTAAACCAGAAGTGCCTTCGACTAAATAGCTGTTACAGTTCTTTGCTGCAACTCTCAAGATGCAACACATACACTTACTATTGAAAGGCATAAAATGGAAAAAACAAACGAAATAATTTGCCATACTCTCTTCCTATTCCTGACCTGCAGTTAATTTGAAATGCTTGTGTAGTGTTTTAGGTAACTAAGCATAATTTTAGTTTAATTTTATACCTTTTTTGATTCTTTACTTATCTTTCCTCTCTTTCCTGCTGTCCTTCCTGAACCTCTGTATAGATGAATGAAATGCTTAAGAAGGTACAATATTAATAAATCTGTTGAGATATTCATGTTGTTCCCAGTTTAGGATTTAGCTTGGGTTTGTGCCATTCAGTAACCTTTTTGCAGTTTGTGTTACTTGACCGTGACATAGTAATTGTTTATTTGCCAGTAATATTTGCAGTAAATTGCTACATTTAAATTGCTACATTTAAATTTACAACATGCCAGAAGCTTTTTCTTCTTTTAATTAAGAAGTACTTTTCTTCTGTTAATTATGGTTGAGAAGAATCATCACTGTGTGCTTTCTCTGCTACCTTGGAGGTCTAGCTGCAGGGCAGTGCCCAGCTGTTCCACCTCAAGGTTAGTTTGAGAAGAGTAACAAATGACAGAAGTGGCTTATTTTAAACAAAAATATTATGAAAGATGAACTTTAATTCTCACACAAAGTATACAAGGAATTATAAGTAGATAATTTTGACCGATCCTAATAGCTTTAAAAGATGATATTTTTAGTAACGTGACGAAATAATTGTCATGGTTATATAATTAAGATGTGCTTTTGAGTCCTACATTTGCTTCTGAAACATCTCACTTAAAAATGTGGACATTTTAGTCACCTCTGAATTATAAGGATTCATCTAAAAATCACTTGAACCTTCTCTGCAAATATTTTGCCATTGAGCAGGGTTGTTGCAGTATTATTTATATAAAAATTACTGGGATTTTATGCATAATGTCAATTGTGGTTTTAACGGAGTGCTATGGGAATAGCACATAGGATTAGTACCTAACCATAATTGTTGACTTTTGACTTAATATGTGGTGTTACATCCTCATGTCCCCAGTGTTACTTGGCCATAACTTTCACTACATTTTTCAGTGCTTTAATAAAGCCAGCTTATACAAACAGATCATTATGGGCATTCATAAGTAAATACAAATTACCTCATTTTTTCATTGCCTTGACCTTCCTTTTCTGTCTGTAAGCAAAACTTTATACTACAAGGCAAGTTCAAAATGCTGTTGGGAGAGAGTTTAACACTTTTTATAGTCCTCTAAATGGTGAAATATGGCCAAATATAGTAAAAACTTAATTTCAAACTATAAATAAAACTGGCTTTGTAAAAATTCTACTGTCTTTTGAAGTTTGATACCCAAGAAGATGAGAAACTGCTCCAGGCAGCAGAAAAATATGAAGCTGAATGTACATCAAAGTTTCCAAGCCGCCAGTGCCTAACAACTGTAATTGACCTTGATGGGAAAACAGTTTTTATTACCAGATATATCAAACCTCTGAATCCACCACAGGAGCTTCTTGATGCTGTCCAAAATAGATCTCAAACAGCAGCAGTAAGTACTTAGAAAATATAAGTGAAAACTGAAGTGTCTGGATACAGATTTCAAATGTTTGTTTGTTTGCCTGTGCATGTGCACATAAGCAAATCCCAGCTGTGTCTCAGCTGTACAGCTACTTCTTTCGCAGAGGAAAAACTACAGATACCAAATAAAGTAGTAATGACTATGTGTAATACACAGTAAGTCCAACTATAATTATACTGTAAAATAATATTTGTCTTCTCAGGGGAAAAAAGTTATATTAATGAGTATTGTGCTTTAAAAGACAAAGAATTATGCCAAACCTCATTAACAGTAAATCATATCAGTCTTTGATACAGGTTCTAAAATGAGCTAGCTGCTACTGTAATGAGGATACTCAGTGTTTTTGTCATTGAGTGGAAGCAGCAATATTATTCACATCTAGTATAATAACACTAGAGCATTGTGAATTAAAGGGGTGACCTGCTCTGTTTTGTTTTCTTGCAGGAACTGGTGGCTCGATATGTTGCTTTGATTCCTTTTTTGCCAGATAGTGTGTCATTTGCTGGAATTTGTGATTTATGGAGTACATCAGATGTAAGCAATGCATTAAACAGAAGTTCTTTATCCTCTTCAATGTGATGGAACATCCTAGTGGCCACTGTTTTTGGAGGGAGGCTGTACTAGATTATCTCCTGAAGCCCCTTCAGACCTATACTATTCTGTGATTCTCTTACTGTGAGGACTATTTTTCTTTGAGCCATTATTTTCAAAGAATAAGGACCAAAGCTTGAAAGAAGTTTCTCATTCTGATCTGAGCCAAAAAATTTATCTTTGATAGGCTGTAATTAGCTAAGAATACCTTAGGGTTTAAAGCATATCCCATTTTTTCTCAGTTATAAACCAGTCCATAATGTCATAGTCATGCACAAGTGAAGGGATGCTGACTGATGGAGACTTTACAACTAGACTTAAAATGGGTCATGGTCATTCCAAGCAACTGCAGAAAAGACATTGCATGTAGTGTCAGCAATAATGGGATATTTAGCCATCTCTGTCACATAAATCCTGTCATTTAGAGAGTAACAGCAGACATTTTTGATCATAAATGAAGTTTTTATCATCTCAGAACTTTTCTGAAAAATTGTCTTTCTAAAAAAGCCAAAGACCATGGTTCTGATGTGATGAGACCTCAGATCTCATGGATTCACACACCCTTCACTCTTCATCCCGTGTGTTGGAGCAGTGACCAATAAAGAGTAAAGACCAGTTGTTGCAAAGATCTGAGAGAACTCATTGCTTTAGATATTATAGGAAACATTATCAAATACTGTAAGTTGATAACTGCCTAGAAAAACTTTTTTTTTTTTAATATATCTATTAGCAATTTCTTTATCTTCTGGCGGGAGATGAGGAAGAACACGCTGTGCTCTTGTGTAATTATTTTCTTGGTATGGGGAAAAAAGCCTGGCTTATCATTGGAAATGCCATTCCTGAGGTAAGAGGATTTTTTTAATTTTGGCCTAAGCATTAACTTTTATTTTGTGAAGTCTTTGGCCCCCAGCAATGGATCGTTGTTTCTTGCTGGGATGTTTTTCCAGCGTATTATCTAAACATTGGTGCTGGGAACTGATTAATTTTAGTGAAGCAAATAAAAAATTGAAAGTATATGTTAGTATATGTCTGGGTTTTTTTACTGGACCTCTATTTCCATGCTTAAACTGGTAGTAGTTGTCATCTTAATAAAGTACCAAGCATCTTTAACCCTTGATTTGACTTCAGCTTGTATAAATGGTGTATTCAGGACAAATTGCTGGAGACAGTCCCTTCACAGCATCTCAGTCATGGATACACAGACTATGACAGAATTTGTGTGGGATTTGGTACAGGTTCAGAGGTGATGGGAGAGGGCTAGGGGCATGCCATGGATTCTTAGTGGTCACACACATCTGCTCATTCTCTCTCTGGCTGATGGCAGAGCTGCAGCAATAGTAAAGGCAGATTGGTTCAGCTGGACAAGGTCCTCTCCCTCTCCCACAGTGCAGGCAGGGGAGGCACCTGCTCTGCCTTGGGCTGCTGGGAGCCACTGTGGCAGCAGCTGGGCTCAGACTGGCCCAGAACTGAAACATTTAGGTTGTTTTGGCACTTGGGAGATGTCTTTGTTCCCAGGGAAGCACTGAGCTCTCCAAGTAACCAATGCTGCTCTTTTCAAAAAGGTGGTAACTGTTTATAGTGTAAATTTCTACAAACATGTGAAAGGATTTTTTGGTAAAAATTTCTTAAGCACATTCTGAGATACTGCAGTTACAGGAACAGGTACTCAGATGCATTCCTTCCCCCCAAAATCTGATGGAGATGCTAGTCATTAATAAAGCACTTGTAAGGAGGGGATTTATTCCAGGTATTTCAAGATACCTGGAAAATATAAGGGATGACAAGAACATAGAAGAGCAGTTCAGGGATTCCTGATAGAGAATATAAAGAGAGCTGGGAAATTCCTTACCTGCCTGACAGGGAGGCTGATGGCTGAGACACAGAGTGTGCTGCCTAAGTGGAAGTCCTTCAGCTCAGTGACTGCCTATGGATGAGAGCTGTGGCAGGAGCCAAGTAGGATGTGTTGATACTGAAGTGGCATCTGGTAAACATTCCTCTATGTGGAATTTCACATCTCTTTGTAGCTGAGACTACTTTCAGAATCTATCTATTAATAATGGCTCGGAGCCCTGCATGTCTGACATTTCTCTGCCACATTATTATGTAAGTGTTGAACTGTAACGAACCTGTAAATTCTTCCAAGCAGTTTGACCTAAAAAGCACTTTCAACCTCAGCAGTAAAAATTTAGTATTCCAAAGAATAAAAAGAACGTTGTCCTTGTAGCCAGTTTTCAAACATCTTTCTCGTACCTTTTATTTTTCCTTCCTAGGGACCAACTGCATATGTACTAACTTTGGAGCAAAGTCAGTATGTAATTTGGAATCCCAGTATTGGATGTTTTTATGGGCAGTATGATACGTTCTGCCCCTTACAAAATGTGTACTGTCTGATCAGCTGTGATAATGTAAGTGTGCCCAGTCTTGTCACATTTCTGTAAACATAAGGGTTAATAACTTGATTATTGTTTTTTAACCTTCATCATCATTTGTTCACCACTATAACCATATTTAGGCTATCATTTATTAGAAATATTATTGATCTTAATTAGGTTTTTCAGCTACTTTAAATACTTCAAATAAGAAAGATTTATTTAATCAGCATTTAAGTGGATCAGGAGATCTGTTAATGCAGTTTTCATTACTGACATGTTTCCCAGAGTGGATGGCCTAAGATTACAACTGCTTAGGTGAGGAGTAGTCATTCCTCAAAGACAGTAGTTTGCAGGTGAAATGTGACTGAAAAATGAAAAAAAAAAAAAGTATAAAGGAGTAATTTGAGTTGCCCATGTGACACAAGGCACAGCCTGAATGGTTCAATGTGCACAACACAGAACTGGCACCTCAGGGCACAAAAATGATAGTGATTTTCTGCCTGGCATCAAGTTCTCCCATTTAATAGCAAATACACAAGTAAAACCATGCATGTTCATAGTATATTATCCATTGTGTGGCTGTAAACTCTCAAAGATAGTTGGGGAGAGAAAGATCGTAAGAGCTGTGCCACTCTGGGCAGGTGAAGGAGAAGCCAGACTGGGAGGGTGAGAAACCCTGGGAATTGCCCTGCCAGCAGCATTCCCTGACCTGCTTGGAAGCCAGAGATCACATGTTCAGGGACAGGATAATGAGGTAGAAAGATGTGTGAAAGTCTGAAAATGAGGAAATAGAAGGCAAGCTTGAAAGGCTTTATTTGAATAGAAACAGGGAGTTTAAAAGTTTGCTCCTCAGTTTTTTGGAATGCTGTGCATTATGAGTTTCGTTTTGTTATTTAATCTTCTATGTTCTATTCTAAACACAGATCCTGACTTTAGATAAGAATTTAAATTCTAAAGCACATTTATTTTAAAAGTGTCACTTCTTTCACTGAAAGCATTTTGGGGAGTGGTAGAGTTGTTTGGTTTGGTGATTTTTTAAGCAGTAGCTACCAGGCATCACAGCAACAGCTGCACTGGGCTAGGCTCTTGAAAGAATTTAATCAGAATTCAGAAAGACTTGTGCAGCAGTCCAGAGGGTGGAAATGCAGCTCAGAACAGCAGAAAACAATTGTTACAAGAAGTTAACATTTTATAGTATTTTATTGCTATATAAGTGGAATGTGTACCATAGGTATGCTTATATGCTGAAAACTAAACCAAATTTGCTTTCCTGTAGGTTTGGTTTAATATACAAGAACATGATTCTCCAGGAAGGATAAATTTTGATATCAGCAAACAAAAACATTGGAAGCCTTTCTTTTCAAGAAGTTTGCCATTCCCTGGCCTCTGCAGCATTCAGGTATTGCTGGATCTATTGCCAACTCAAAAAGAGGGGTAGAGACATCACAGACGTTGTATAAAGATGCAGATACTAAGTTCTTTGGACTTCTTTGGTTTAGGATATTTTTGTAATAGCATTGTTTTTAAAAAGATTTCCCAGTTACTCCTTTAACAAAATGAAAGCAGGAATATTGCAAAAAGTTGATTTTATACAGAATTAATGCTTTTGCCCTCTAACTGCCTATGTAAGGTCTCAGGGCAATACTGAAGTAAATGGGACAAATCTTTAATACAAAAACTAGTAGCTCAATATTATAAAGAAAATGTCAGCTTTTGTCTCATGGCTAAGAAGGCGTTTTTTCATGCTTTATGAAGATCCTTAGTAAAAAGCCAGAAATTCCTGTACAGTTACCAAAGGTGTGAGCATTTGAAATTTACTGGGGAAAAAACCCCCAGAATTATACACAAATATCTAGTTATATTTTTATCATGTCTCTGTTAAAGAATAGATTATTTTAGCATAATTGTAAACTCCTGTGACCATCATCAAGGCAAGAACTCCTGAAGTTACATTTTATATGTTTAGAATTTTTTTTTTTGTTTTTTATTTACTGCTAGCCTGAGGAACTAACTTATGAGCATTCGGATCAGGCTGCTGCACTGGAACTGCAAAGCAGGTAATGCCACCTCCAGAACAAGTGCTATCAGTGCTGATACCAGAGCATTCCTAGGTATTCATGCTAGGTCCTAAAACTATGCTTTGAATGCCAGAATGGCGTAAAAAATCAGAAGCTATTGTTTTCAGGGCTTTTTTTAAATTATCTTTCTTCAATAGAGATTGCTAGATAGAAAGAACTAATCAATCATTGTTCTACCATTTCCCAAAGAACAAAGTACTGTGGGAGGAGGAGAGGAGAGGGTGTAAACTAGAAATGGGTTGCAAGCCCATTCCATGCAGACACTGACAGTGCAGACATTACTACACAGCTCTGTTGGCTTCTCTGCACTTTTAGTTAACAGTGTGCTTAACTGAGGTCACGTGTGGTTCTCCGAATCTGAACTGTGTGCCAAGGGAGATTAGTTCAGATGTCCAATTCTAGAATTGTAAAAATCAGTCTATCCTATTGCAGGATTGAAAAAATACTAAAAGATAAGATTATGGAATGGAGACCAATGCGCCCAACCCGTTGGAACAGATACTGCACCTCCACCCTCCGGAACTTTTTGCCACTGCTGGAACAAAACCAAGGCAAAGATGTAGAAGATGACCATCAGGCAGAGCTGCAAAAACAACTGGGAGATTACAGGGTATGCTTGTGATCATACATGGCTTGTACATAGAATCAAGAACTTAAATCCCTAGGACTCAGTATTGCCACTATATATAGAAGAGTGTCCTAGGCTACTTATTTCTTCTACTACCAAAATTCACGATAGATTTTTTACCAAAGATAAACCATTATAATATTTATAGAGTAAAGGAATGATGATCTGGTTTATTTCATTTGTAATCTTGAAGATAAAAAGTTTCTGCTGAACATAAGAAGTTAATTTGGTGCACTGTTGTTTTATTGCTGCACACAGCCACTACTGCACTACTGAACACAAGCACAGTCTCCCAGCACCAGCTGCTATGGGGCTCATTGCTGCAGAAGCTCTCAGGGTCAGCAGGAACTGGTGCTGGTGCTGAGCAGTGCTACACACAGTCTGCTCACAGGTGCAGGAGCCCACACAACATCCTTCTCTTCAGTTTTCTAGTCTTTGCTTCTCTCTCTACAGACAGAAGAAAATTGACTGATGTGTCAAATTGGCTGACACTGCAGCCACTGGTGTGCCTATGCATTCTTCCTCAGGCTGTTGGAACGGCTTTCTGCTTTCCTCATGGAACACCTGTGACAGTACTGCAGCTCTGGCCAGCTCCAAAATGAGTTGAGGTTTCAGTTCTTGTTGAGCAGGACACATTTGCTCAAATCTCAAGCCAGGAGAACAGAGTAATTTAAAACCAGCCATAAGGCAAAAAAGCAGAGAAGTTCTGCTTTGTGTGTTCACTAATACAACTTTATTCTAGTGGATCCTAAAGAACTTCACTTTGAACTAAAACCAAATTAAAGAGGAAAAATGTCAGAAGCTTGCCTGGAGTATGTGAAAAAGGAGGTGTTATCAAAAAGCAAACGCAGGTTCTTCTGCTGCATTGCCTGAGGCTGGCAATAGAGAAGATAATCTGTTGTACTCAGCATGTAAATTTTTTTAAACTATGTATTTATTCAGGTGCCTTCGTCTTTTCTTCTTACCTTTTTTTTTCTCTTTCTTTCTTCCAGGTCTCTGGATTCCCTATTCATATGCCATATTCTGAAGTGAGACCGTTGATAGAAGCTGTACACAGCACAAGAGTTCACACCATTGATGTTTCCAATGTTGAATTTGCTCTGGCTGTGTATATTCATGCTTATCCTCACAATGTTCTCTCTATATGGATTTACGTTGCTTCACTTGTGCGAAATAGGTAGTATAGACCAGTCAGAATACTGCAAGAAATTTGCTTATATAGGTGTAAATATTTCTCTCGCTGCTGAACTATTCCAAGTATATTAAAAATCAAATGAAAACAGGATTTTAGCAGCTTTATTTGCCTTAAAATCATTAATTACTGCTAAGGAAGAATCTGACAGCATAGATTTCCAGTACTTATCAGAGATTTTTATAGTCTTTTATAGCTCCCTGTGCGATCTTGCACTCTTAAAGCATTACAGATGGTCTTCCTCTACACTTGTAAATAAAAAATTTTGCTATACCTCAGTTTTTGAATTTTTAGCTATGAATAAATTTTGTATACCTAAGAGCCATCAGTGAAGGCCATACTTCAATTTTTAAGAGGCTGCAGGTTTGTCTTTGATTTTATGTCTGTATAATACCAGCACCATTTACAGGTGTTAAGACCTTTTCTTAAGAAGTTAAAGGATTTAATAAATATTTGTACCAAACCTTAAATGGAAGCTCATTCATTTTATACAAGAATTTGATTGAATTACTTAGGATTATGAAGCCTTGGCTGCAGGTTAACAAACTTGCAAATAAAAGATTATCAAAAAGAATAGTTAACTAAAAACCAAATTCACTTACTAGTACGTAAGGCGTTGTGCTATTAAGACTGATATAAACACATATCCTTATCTTGCTGTTACCTTGCTAATCAAAACAACAGTGGGTTGGGCTTAGGAAGAGCATGCACTCGGACCCTGAAATTGCCCGTGTTGAATTTCAGATGGTTCCTTTCTGCCCATCTCTCCAATCTGCCCAGGTCTCAGGGGGGATCAGCCCAAAGCTCCTCCCAGCTTTGTGTTGTCAGTGAACTTGCAGAGGAGGCATCTGGGCCTTCATCCCAATCACTAATGAATAAGTTAAGTAATAGGAAGCCCAGTATTGAACCCTGGGGGACACCACTAATGACAGGCCTCCAACTAAACCCTGTGCCCTTGATTGCAACTCTCTGGGATCTGCTGTTCAGCCAGTTCTCAATTCACCTCACTGTCCACTCATCCAGTCCACAATTCCTGACCCTATGAGGATGTTGTGGGAGACAGCATTGAAAGCCTTGCTGAAGTCAGAGAAAACAATATCCACTGCTCTCCCCTCATCTGGCCAGGTAGTTATTTCATCATAGAGGGAAACTGGGTTGGTCTAACAGTGAATCCATGCTGACTATTCCTGATAACCTTCTTGTCAGCCACATGAATAGAGATGGCCTGCAGAGGGAGATACTCCATTACCTTTCTAGGGATAGAGGTGAGGTGACTGGCCAGTAGTTCCCTGGGTCCTCCTTTGAAGACCAAGGTGACATTTGCTTTCTTCCAGTTCTGAGCCACCTCTCCTGATCTCCAAGCCCTTTCCAAGCTGATGATGAGTGGCCTCGCTGCAGTGTCTGCCAGCTCTCAGCACTCGTGGCCTAGCTGAGAGTCAGGGGGTGCTGCCACAGGGTCCCTCCCTTCTGCAGGCCCCACTGGAAAGTACATTGTCACCACATGGTGCTTTGCTGAGCACTGATGACTGCTAAGTTTAGTCCACGATGTATCTGCAGCTCATTCCATCCTCAGCCATGTCTACACTCAATGGTGTTTTTCTTACTTGACTCTTCAGTTTAGTGTGACCAGGATGGTGGCAACGCTTGCAGTTTATTGTAACCTCCAGCTCTGCCTGCAAACCGACTTCCCAGACTCCAAAAATCATGAAAACTGTATCACCATGACTGCTGTTCTAAATAAATACTACTCAAAAGAATTTATCCAATTAGGAAAAAGTAAAAATTGTTAGCTTTTACTGTTAGTCCTAAAAATTGGGCAGAAAAAACCCCACCTGTCTGCCTTCTACAAAAGCAGATGCCTGCCCCTCCTCTGTTGGAGAATAAAATCAGCCTGCAGCTGAGCCTCTGATGTGCAGGTGGCCATTGAAGTTTACAACTTGCCATGGGCTACAGTACCCATTCCTCACACAGTGGGCTCTCCCCCATACCACCACACACTCCCTCATGCGCTCCTCATCTCTTCCTAGCATGTTTCACTTATCACACCAGATTTTCTGCTCCCTGCCAGTCTCTATGGTCCAGAGAGGAATCTCTTTAACTATCAAAGCAAGAGGGAAAAAGTGCTGTCTTTTACAGAGTTCCGGTTAATGAAAACTGACTTCCTTGGAAACTGTTTCAAAAATGCAATTAGCACAGTCGTGGGAACCATAAAAACCAAACCAAAACCCCCACACATAGTGAACGGTTCACAGCTCTGCAACCACCATGTCACCCGTGCACCTGCCCAACCTCTGCAGCCTTCTGGCATGGCACTTTATACTTTAAAAGCACAGATATTCAACTGCTGCACACATTTTTTTATTGGTGGGAATGTTTTATTTGAGTATGTCTTTCAAGCCCAAATACAAAACCAAATGCAAAAGGAAGGTGGCAATTTCCCTAATTTTGCAATATAAAGAACAACTTCAGGATGAGAAGAAAGGGGAAGAAACCAGGCTCCTAAAGATGCATAATTGTTACCCAAATGCAAACAATAAAATTCAAATTCTCTGCAGAGGTTTATATTGTACTTACGGATTGAAAATTTTAAAAAAGAAAGTCACCTAACACAAAATAATTCAGTAAAGTATGTTTAAGTGCCAAAACTGGAATAAAGTGGCATTTAAAAAAAATCTGAAGATTTTCCCATCTTCCCCAAATTATGTAAAATAAAACCTAACACCCTTCAAGCCAAATGAGGTTGTGAGATTGTTACAACACTGTACAGTACACTCAATTAAGATTTTGTAATTGTGGGCAGGGTCAGGCTAGTATAACAAGTCTCACTCCAAGGATTGTTAACACAAGATGCGAACTGTAATTAAAGTGCATGAGAGGAAGCCTGCTCAGCTAAATGAAGTAGACCAAAGATCAGAAGTCAGCGGTCATTCGCCAGAGCGGCAGCAGGCCCGAAAACCACACTGCAAATTCTGGCATCCACTGGCGGTTTCAGCATGAGGACCTGCACAAAAACAAAAGAAATGTGAAAAGAAGAAAAGGCCACTTATTTAGATTCATAATTCTCATAACCTGGTGATTCAGAAAATATCTCATTTTTTACAATGCACTACATTTCATTCAGCACCGTGAAGATGGAAACGTTGCCAGTACTATCACAGTGTAAAAGCCTCACCTGGAACACGTATTTGTCAAGAGATTTTTGCTCCATAGCTTAGTCCCATGAAAATAACACATCTAAAATTACATAGAAGTACCATGAGCAACACTAAATGAGCAACTTTATGCAAGCTGTCTCAGTCAGCTTCAGAACTGTTTCTGACAATGCATTTTTAATTCCCGTTTTTTGAATTCAGATGATGATGTCATGCCATTACCAATGAAACCATAACCTCCAAAACTATGTCTATGATAATGGAAAGAGTTTTTTTTGTCTGGAAGGTTTTTTTCTCCATAAACACTTCACGGTTGGCCGGACTCTCACAGATTCTTGACTGGAAATTCAAAAACTAAAGAGAGAATCACCTTAGCATCACTGCAGTCATCGGAAGACATAAGGTTAAAAATAAGCCGCCCAGAAAGAAAGAACGAGTTGCAAGCACAGACAGTACAAACTAACTCTACTCACCTCCACTTACCTTCACTTACCCCTTTCATTTAAAATGTTAAAGTGACCATGAGATAAGAAATTACTGTATTTATTCAAACAGGATTTTATTTCCTGCAGCCAACATGTCTGCTTTGAGACCCATTTACACTCAGGCTGGCTGAACTCTGGCACCCAACAAAAACTGGAAGTGGGTTGTTGAGCCAACTTAAACCAACTGGTAAAGACCTAACCAGGACAACATAGATTTTCCCAATTTGTATGAGAAACAAATTGACAAATATTTCAAGTGTTTTTAATGTATTTAGAAATTCTAACAAAATCTTATCATGAACTAGGGCACCATGCCATATCTGGCTTTTTTTACCTACTTCAACAATAAAGTCATAAATCAATTACTTTCCAAGAATCTGGTAGCTTAAAACCAGCTTCCTACTTCTTGCCACACACCAATACCAATACTCTATACTGTAAATAAGTCAAACTGCATGAGACTGAATAAAACTGAATATAATGAAGGACAGCAGTTACAGTATAGTAAACTTTTCATTGGTCAATAAACAGATTTTCCTTTTCAAATCTTTGTATTCACCTGAACTAAATTTTGATCCTCCACGTCACTTACGAGCTAGAGTTTGAAAGCTTCTTCTTAAGTCCTTTAGAAAGCAGACTCGGTGCTTCTGAACAGCTGGTTTAGCAGAGCATGTTCTGTGCAGCAGCATTTCCAAGTCGCAGCTGACCTTCCCCAGCATTGCCACAGCTACGCAGCACAGCAGTGATTCTGAAGCAACTGTCACATCTCTATCAAAATGCTTGTTGACAAAACGTACAGAACCACAATAGCCCAAGGAAGGAAATATTCAGTATAATTCAGTATCGTTTTTCATCCTTTTCTTGCTCATTTTAACTATGTTATTCCTCATGCTCCTAACTGGAACATACAAACTTCTAGGTCTGACCAATGCTCCATCTAACACTACCTTCACCACTGGCATCAGCAGGACAGGACATGATATAAGCCTATCAGGCACACCTTTTGTGTTTTTCCAGCAAACCTAACTGTTGCAGCAGGGACACTGAAGTCCATTTCCTTCAGTGTTTGTTTATGGCTCAGTTGTGCATGCTGTTTTTTAATATCTTTTTAAACCTCCTCCCACAATTCCCCACAGGACCAAGTTCCAGAAGTTCACTACATTGTGCGTCTGCTTTAAATTGCCTACTAGCTTCACCCAGTGCCCCTGAGCTCTAACACTACAAAAGAGTGGAGAATTACCACTGCATATTCACCACATCTACTGCTTTCCCAGTTCTGTAAATAATCATGCCCCCTTTTCAGCCATCTCAATCCCAGACTGAAACATGCCAGCCTTTTTTAGTGTTCAGTTCCCTAACTTTTTAGCAGGCCTCTTCTGTGTCTTCTGTATCTCCAGTACATGCTCTCCTCAGGATGGGGAGACCAAACCCACATGCAGTGCTCCTCATGGGAGTGCCCCAAGGCATCCAGGACCATGCACAGTACCCTCTATCTTGTTCTCACCAGGGTGGTAACATTGGTGGCTTTTGCTGCTGCAAATAGGGAAGATCTCAGCATTAGCACCAATAGCTCTCTGAAATCATTATCTCCACACTGCAACTGCCAGCTCTGAAGTCAGTTTCATGCAATCAGTTTGATTACTCCCAGCCACCCAGACCTACAACCACATATACAGCTACAGTGAAGCTTCTTAGATGTCCTTCTGGAAATTATCAGCATCAGTATGATTACCTGAAAACCACACAGCACCACTCAAAAACCTGGAAATTACTGTGTGCGTTTCTTACACCACAACACAACAGAAATGCTGAGTAAGACTGGTCTCAGCACAGAACTCTTGGGAGAGGAATAGGGAGAAAGTTGTCACCTCCCAGGTTCCTCTCCAGAATAGTGGTCATTAAGCCCTTCCCTTTCTTCCTATCCTTTAATTAGTTTTCAGTTTTTAAATTTAAACCACTCTTACATCAACTTAAGAGCTGAAAAACTTGGATACTTCTAAGTAAATTGGATCACATGAAAAGCTTTATGTTCATTTCCCAATTTATTAGGCACTGATTTACAAATGATATTAAGCATATCACAGTGAAATTTCACCCTTCTTCCCATATTGCATTTCTTGCCCTATGTCCAATCCTCATAAAGTCATTACCTTTCCTTTATAGCCTGTGATAAAGAATTCTGATAAAATGAAACATTCAAGGTTCACCCACATCTTCTGAAATCTTCCCTCCCCATACTCTTTCTTAGCATATACAGGCAACTCCCATAATCTGGAGGGTATTTCATGCTTTAATTATTTTATGCATAAAAGGTAGTAAGTATCATGGTTGCTTTAATGGAAAGACTATCTGGGTTTGAGTTATGTATGGTCTGACATGTCAGTTGATCTCCTCCATCACAAGTAATTTATCTCCTCTATAAAATCCCTAGTGCTCCTTAGTTATTTTTTGCATTTGATACAGACAGCAAAATTCAAATGTTACTTTTGATAGCCACAGGCATCAAGTTTGTTGCCCAGGCTTTATTTACTACCACTGACCTTTGGCTACATCTCTTTGGCCTCGTAACCTCTGACTTCCCCGGTCCATGCTACTGACCTCATTTGGAATATTTGTTTTTGAATTCTCTCTGTTCAAGTTCAAATGACCCCTTCAATCTTGCTGAAAGAACACTGTCTTCCGTTTCCTTTAGACTCTGTATACGAGGTCTCCAATTCCTCTCACCTCACTGATGCATCAGGTTAAGCAATATGGTAACTGCACATATCCCTTTCATACTGTCCAGTGTGATGCTCATTTCAACCTAAGAGTGGAGATGAATCACTTCCATAGAATCATGGAATGGTTTGGGTTGGAAGGGACCTTTAAAGGTCATCTAGTTGCAACCCCCTTGTAATAATCAGGGACAGCTTCAACTAGATCACGTCGCTCAGACAGCCCATTCAGCCTGACTCCAAAAGTGTCCAGGGATGAGTCTTGCACCACCTTTCCAGGCAACCTGTTCCTCTACCTCCCATCTTCATTTTTCTCATTATTGCGTTCAACACAGCCCAGTTAGCAATGCCCTGTGTATGTAGGAAGACACTGTTCCATGCAGCAATTTCACACACTGCACAAGTTTTGAGGACCAGCTGACGATTTTGAATGACCTCTGACAGTTTTGAGGGGCAGATACAGCAAGAAACCACTGGTTGTTTGCAGTGTCAGTTTTTGGCTCATGTAATGAAAACATCATGACAGGGATGAGATACCGTCACTGCTGGACTTAAAAAGGAGACCAAAACATAATCTTCTAAAACAACATGTGATGGAAGTGTGAGGAAGGAACAGTACATACAGTGGATCATAAGGAGAAGCGTATTTCCCAAGGGTCTCTGTGACTGTGAAGGCTTAGTAAGTGCTAGCAGTAAAGTGCTAAATTAAATGTGTTTTGGGTTCACCTGGGAAAGCAAAGTTAATCAGATTCTCATCTAACCTGCCATAGTCTACGTTACTGGTTTAGCTGCTTCTAAACTGGATTATTGTAATGCTCTTGACATGCACATCTGATTACTCAGATGCTTAGGGGACTCAGAATAGAGGTGAGGTCTGTTTACTTGTGGTGAACATATTTACATGTTCGAGAATGTAAGAGGAGCAGAGCTAATTGATTGCTCCGTTTTGTTACATGCTCTAGCAGAATCAAAATTAGTCAAAATTCCCTCGAGTTTGGCATTCCACCAAGAATACATGACAGCACAGACCAAGACCATGGTAAAATAACCACTCCTGTCAGAGCAACTGGCTGCCACCACCATATCAGATCCTTTCAGAGATTTCTGAGTGCACTGGTAACCTGCAGAATTCAGACTAAGATTTAATTCTTAGAAAACTGTGGTCCCACATAAAGAACTTGCCAAGCCTTGGCTTGACTCCTGAAGGACAGATCAACTATGACCACTGACATTCTAAATGCCAGAAGAGTGAATCATTAGAATCAAACTTTATTTCATTAATGCCTGAGTTCTTTAATTACAGGACCTGAGGACTACATAATTTAAAAAAACCTCTAGAAACTGAATCATACTTAAATGCTGCAAAGAGCTACTGCTGCAGAAATTAGGGAGCCCCATTTTTCTAATGTCAAAGCTGAAAGCACTCCAGGCTTTAAAACAGAGAGAGACTAGTCAGAGAATGGACATAGCTGGACAAAACAGCCTTAGGAAAAGAGGAACTCAGTGGCAAGATGTAACTTGAACACTAAACTCTTCTTGCTGACACAGTGCAATCCACAACCAAATTTGTTTCAGACAAATGAAATCAGCCATTAGAAGGGATATACACTAACAGATTTGTTTTCAGCTGCAACTGAGGGTTATCTAACTCCAGCATCATGAAAAACATAAGAAATTCTAAACATTAGTATGAAAACCAAAAACTGAAGTCAAACTAACAGTAATCAAACAGAAAGCAGATCTGGAAGTGTAAGCAAATCCATGGTTTCTGGTCATAAAAACTGTACCATGTTACTAGTGTGCAACAGCAATCAGACTCAGCACCTATGGTGAGGGAGCTGGGTCCGTTTCTAGTCTTGCTCTACTAAAAAGGTAGAACAGCACCTGCTGAAAAGACAAAAATTGCAACCAAAGCATTAAGCCCTACACAAAGAAATTCCAGTAAAGCTGGGTTGTATATAAGGGGTCCCATCAGGCTTAGTGTTTATAGGAAAAACAAAACTGAAAATGAGCTGCAGGTAAAAGCAAAGCCCTTATTCATCAGCACATGACAAAGCTGTATCTTTATTATTCATAGATGGCTAAATTCCATGCTGTTGGCTCCATTTTTTTCCTGCAAGACCGACAAGTTTTCCAACCTCTGATCCCAGTATACAATCCTCCTTCCCAGAAAACAATCACTGATAAGCTGGTGGGCAAAGAAAATGATCAAATTATTCTGAACATGCTTACAGATCAGTAAACTTTGTGCAGCAGTTAGTAATACAATCTATAAATGTGCAAAATATACAAACAGCTTCAAATATGGATTGATTTAAATGAAACAATTATTGCTTTCCCTAGTTACTTTAGAAATGCCAAATGATACAGAAACAGCTGTTTTAGGAATTCTGCTGCCCACAGAGTGGAATAAGGCATCAGTTTCACACTGAACAGCCCCATCACAATGAAGTTTGATTGAAAATACAAGGAACAAAACCCAGATAAAACTGCAGGGGATTCATTTATAAAGGCTATTTTCCATAAAGCCATAAACTTCTGAGATTATATTATTTCTCAGCAGATGTAAGAAGTCAGAACATTACAGCCTCACTGTCCTGTGCATTTCTCTCTACAGGGGTAACTGTTGATCCAAAGGCATGCATGACCCTTTAGATAGCCAAGTAGAGCTTATAGGCTCACAGATTCCAGCAGGCAGTAAAAGGAAGGAAATAAACAGGAAGAGGATCAGATAACTTTAAAGAATAATTTAAAAATATTCTGTTTAAATTTAAATAATTTCTTGAGGATACTATGAAACAGCCAAGCTTTAAAGTGGCGGACTCAAACACAGATCTGGCCATTGTAAACTAATACAAAGGCGTTATAGTGTATTTTATAGGGACAAGATGAAAAACAAATATCTGAGGATAAATTATGTCTGGTATTACTGACAGAAGTATAAACAGAGGAAAAGTAGCAAACAATCAGACGTAAAAGGAAAAGGCTTTAACTGATCTTTGAAGACATCTTTAAACTCAACACAATGCATGAAAGAATCAGTGAAGGATTTTTAAAAAAGAACATTAAAATTTTCAGGTGGAAATGAAAGACAACAGAAAATAGATTTTTAAATGCTGTAGTCCAGACAGAATGCAGGGAAGTCACAAAAGGCAGTGTTGTAAAAGAAAAAAAAGTGTCAAAAAAGTGCATAAAGTGCAAAAATTATGGAAACAAAGTAAGATTTAATACTTTCACTTCCAATATTACAAACCAAGTGCATCATCTTGTATCAGTTTCAATGGATTGAATACCCAAACATCAGCACAGAAGTATTTGCAGTACCAAAGCTCTGACACCCGGTACCCAGGCTGGGGCTGCATCTCAATACGGATATAAACTATTGAGCTAGACACCACGAATGACCAGGTAAAACAATTTTGGTTTACACACAATTAGCTTGTACAATCCTGTGAATTCAGTTATTCTCCTCCTTTTTGCTTGCCTTCTGTTGCACTTACCCGTTTTAAATTCACACATGGAATACAATTCACACCTCTAATGCTAGAAATGCTTACTGGACTTATTAGATTGAATTCCAGTGTGGTAAACACTGAAAAGACTTGCACCATTAACAGCTTTTATGCATTTATCCAGATCCTTCTCCAGCTTAGATCTATCCCTAAGTTACTAACTTAGGCAAAACCAGAAACAAAACTGAATTACATTTTCCATAAGGACGTGGGATGGTAGAATCAAAAATATCTATACCAAAACTAGTGCAAAATGGTAGGTTTGCATGGCAAAACACACATCATCAGTTTCCTAAAAAATCCCTGCTTTGGTACCAACCTAATGAAGCCTATGGGTAAGGTTATGACCATATCAAAAACATACAACTGCGTGGTTTATAGTGGAAATATGAACAGGGCAAGCTATATGGACAGCAGATATAGGGAGACTTACTTTCAACCCTATTGGTTATGCTAACCTAAGTTAAGAGATAGAGGCACTAAAAGTGCTTTGCTACGTAACACAGAACTGTATTAGTGTCAAGCCAAAAAAAAAAACCAAAAAATGAGGAAAAACCGATTTAACAGTTCTACTTTTGTAATTAATCTGTGAAACTCCGTGCTACACATACATTAAAAAAAAAGGTGGGGTTTTGGTGGTTCTTTTTCTTTTAAGAAGTCCTTACATCAAACATTGCTCCCCAGTAAAGCATCACATCTTCACAGAAAGACATTACCGTTAATGTTGTCACAGTAGTAAAAGTGTTCATCTTTTAGAGAGGGACATGCAGCAACCAACTCCTGCAGGCCTGCACCAGTTACAGTGAGACACCCCGAGAGGTTCAGGTGTTCCAGATGTGGCAGTCCTCCTCCCAGAGTCAATGCCCTGTGGACACACAAGAGACACGTTAAGAGCCCACATGGCAGTACATCACCCAACACAGACCTACTGCATCACATACAACGAACACGCTCTAATGAACCATGGAATTTTAAACCTGGCACTTCTATACTCTCTTTTACAGCGGGATCACCCCTGAAGCCACACAACAGATCTGAAATATGTAAAGATTTCTACATAAGCTAACAATTCCTGCAGACAGACTTTAGTAGGAAACCACTTTTTTTATGGATGACATCAGAGATGACCAATTATTTCAAAGAACTACAAAGTCATTCTCTAAAATACCAATTATTTTGGCAGCTCTTCCAAGGTGACATATTCGTCATCTCACACAAAAACATGACACTCCCAAGTTTGGTGCATTATGCTTCCCAAAGTTTAACTCTTATTTTTGCTAAATTTATTTTGGAATCCAAATTCATGTTTTCCTAGGACTGAGAGCAGAGCTTCTCTCTGCCAACACACCATATTATTATTCAAACGTAATTCTCTGGCTTTCCTCTGAGTGCAAGAGAATTTAGCTGCTGATTCAACAGCTGCTGATTCCACACCTGAGCAATTACTCCATGTGACCCTGCTCCCTTTTCTGTGAACTCTCAGAGCAGCCAGCCCAAATTCAAGCAGAAACAAGCTCACCTAACAAAAACAGCGGGCTTGAATCACCAAACTGCAGATTCAAGCCGGGACATAAAACTGAAGATGCCTTCAGAGTACAAGTTTCTCCTGTCAGCAGGCAGAAGCAGAACTGCTGGCCATAAAACCAGCTATCAGGTACCCACTTCTATGAAATAAATGAACTGGCATGTGTTTGTGTTAGGCCATTTCACCCTCTCTCCTCAAGGACTCCAAGTATTCTTGTGACTATAAGAAGCTTGTTGCAACACACCCTCAGCTCCTAAATACTTTTACCCAGAAAGCACCAATGGAAAACCAGCAATGCTATTAAACCCTTGTCATGACTCAGTGACCAAATCTCTTTCTGCTCCTACATTACTGAGTCACGAAAAACCACATCAGTAACACTTAAAATACACACAGCACAACCTAATCGGCACCTAGAAAAATTCATCAGGACAAGTCCACTGCAATACTCAAAGAGAAACAAGCTCCAACACAAAGCCCAGATGTCTGAAGCATACCCTGAGGAAGGGTAACACTGGTGAATGAAAGTGTCAGAAGAAGCACAGGAGACATCTGAATAGATGGTACTCATGAACATAAATGGGGACAAAAATCTCAAGAAAGACAAATCAGTACCAGCAGCACCTCAGTTTACTACAACTAAACTATTCCTCAGTTTACTACAACAGCACAGGTATGCAAGAAGTCTTCCCAGACGAAGAAGCTTTAATTAGCCCTAAGTACGGCACATCTGAGCAAGAGGCTGCAAGTACCTCAGCCTCATTCCATTTTCAGTTTGAAGCACTAACTACATTTTATGACAAACCAAGTATCAACGGCAAATAGCAAACAGAAAATTCTGTAACTCATGAAGCCATCTCAAGGTTCAAGTCAAACTTTTTTTCTCCCCCTTCAACTGTTATGAGGTCATATAGAACATATTCTTCTGCCCATACAGAATTATCATAGAATCATCAGGGTTAGAGAAGACTCTTGAGATAACCACATCCAACCTTTAACCCAGCACTGCCAAATCCACCATTAAACTACATCACCAAGTGTCACATCCTTTGAATGCCTCCAGGTATGCCACTTCCCATGGCAGCCTCTCCAATGCTTAAAAACTCATTTGGTGAAAACATTTTCCTAATGGCGAATCTAAACGTCCTCTGGTGCAGGGCCACTGAGGCCATTTCCTCTTGTTATTTGAGAGAAGAGACCGACCCCACCTGGCTACAGGTGGTTGTAAAAAGTAGGAAGATTTCCCCGGAGCCTCCTTTTCTCCAGGCTGAGCCCCCCCCCAGCCGCTCCTAACCAGACCTGTGTTCCAGACCCTTCCCCCAGCTCCACACCCCTTCTCTGGGTATAGTCCAGCAACTCAATGCCTTTCCTGCAGGCAAACTGAACACAAACTGAACACAGGATTTGAGGTGTAGCCTCAGCAGTGCCACAAGCATGGTCGCAGCCCAGGACCTGTGCCCTGAACCTGGGCACACTATTGCTGATACAGGCCAGGTGCCACCTGGGCACAGCTGGCTCACGTTCAGACACTGGCAACCAGCACCCACAGGTCCTTTCCCACCAGGCAGCTTTCCAGGCACTCTGTCTCCCCTCTGTAGCACTGCCTGGGGTTGTTGTGACCCAAGGGCAGGACCTGGAATTTCACCTCACTGAACAGACAATTGGTCTCAGCCCATTGATTCAGCTTGTCCATAAATGATGTCATTATCCAGACAGGTTAATCAAGATGTTACTCCAGTTTGTAAAGTTTCAAACATACTGGCAGGAATAATGAAAAAACTGGTGAACCAATACAATTTCTTAACAAGAAATCACTAAAGATCAAATCTAAATGCATTAATATTGTCTAGAACAATAAATACACAAAAATACTTGACTTTAGAATATATATATAAAAGATTATAATAAAATCTCCAAAGAAAAAGCTGAGAAAAGTTTTCAAGTCTAATACTGTAACTATTTAAGAAGCAAAGACCACTTAAAACTTACCAGAGTTTCTTCAATAAAAATATTTCTATCGAAATGAGGCAGATTGATCCCAGAATGGCCCAACAAATAAAATCAGAAAAAACATCCTGCAGCAAAATAGTTTGAAAATGTCTCCTCACCTGAGAGCACGGTCTGTGATCTGGTAACAGCCTGATAGACTGAGAAACTGAAGAACTCGTGCAGTCTCTTCATCTGTTTTTTCACTCCCAGAGTATGCAGAGTCTTTTTTCTCTGACTGCTTAGTCCTTACTGGTTTTTTACACAGTGCAGAGGACTCTGGAAGTGCTCGAATAGTTCTTAGTGCTGTCCCAGCACAACAAAAGGAGTGACCGCAGTAAATCAAGTCAGTAGAAGCACAGTGCTGCTGCCACCCTCTAGTCCTTAACCCATAAATGTCTCTACTGTAGCACAATGCAGAACAATTAATGTGAGATGTTGGTTCCATAAGACAAAATCCTTCAACATTTCTGTGTCTCCACTCTGCAGCATCTTCAATGTCAGCTAAATCATCTGCATCTAGCATCCACACATAAGCAGAATTGAAGTTTTCTGAGCTGTCAGGTTTAGTCCAGTGCTGCTCACCATTTCCTCCCTGAATGAGATTTTCATTGCTGATTTCATGCAAACCATTATACTTCTGGTTGGACTGCAGGGTTATCTCTCTGTTTTTCCACAAAGTCTTAGCGTTCCTGTTCCTGCAGCTTTTCAGAATACCTCTGGTATGATGAGTTGATATGATACCCAGTGCTCTGGAAATCCTCTCTATAGCCACATCTGTAATTTTTTCACATCCAGACAGATCAAGATGGCGTAGATTTTGACAATACCCAACTGAACACCAACTGAAATTGGGGGGGGGGAAAAAAAAGTGTTTTGGTTTGGTGGTGGAGGTTTTTTAGATTTTGCTCAAAAATAGATGTTAAGTCTAAATATATTAAAGAACATTTCACAAGTAAAATACTTGTATTAATTCATACAATATTCAAAGAAGCTACCCCAGACAGACCACATTTGATGCCCCAAGTGCTCTATATACACCTAGAAAAATTACGTCTAGAGAAACATGAAATCATTTCTCCATATCTGAGACTTACAAAAAAGTCCAAATTTGCTATATACTGAACAAATGTTTGAATAATAAATCAGACTGCAAGCACCAAATACACACGTAACAATTAAAAAAAAAAAATGTATTATACTCAAGAGAAGCTACCAAGTGACATTCGAGTTATAAACATCAAAGTTACTTCTCAAAAGGCTGAAAATACTGAACTAGCAAATTTCACCCACGCCCACCCCCCCTTAAAATACATCTGAGAATCAATATTCAGTTTGAAGCATTGTAACAGTTGTAATTTCTAGTATTTTGAGTTTCTCAAGCTTGGCAGTTTACACATACTGAAATGCCAGTACTTAGATCACATGTCCTCCTGTCCCTGCCTATTTCTTTCAGGAATACTAGATGTATACAATATTAATTATTTGATCATTAATTAGAAATAATTTTTTTTCATTTATCAAAAGCTTACTTCCTAAGTCTTATCTTTTTCAAGTGAAATAGAAACTTTATCTAGTCATATATACTTTTACAGTTAATAATGTAAAGATAAGTGATTTAACTGACCTTTACCTATGCATAGTTAATGCTACTATCATTTACTTTCTGTAAGTGATTATTTAGAGCAAGCCAAACTCATTTTCTGAGTTACAAATTGTAAATACAAAGTGGCAAATATGAGGAGTGGCAAGTAAGTTAAATTTTACTAGATATTGACAAAAGCTCACAAAGATTGACTTCTGAGTCCTGGAAATACTGTAAGTCTTTTATTTCAAATAAAACTTCTAATATAAGCTGCAGAGTGTTGATACCAGCATCCATTCTGTGGTGTTCACACTACCCTGAGAGCACTACACGATGAAAATGCAGAACACTGAAATATCTACTGAGTTTCAATATCACAGTAAGACACTGGTCCAGGTTCTGCATGCATACACCATCCCACTGACATCAATGGCATTTCTGCAGGCCTCAGTGAAACTCAGGAATCCACAGCCAGTACCCCAAAGCCTTAGAGGTTTGCCTACCATTTGATTTGAGTGTCTGCAATAGCAGTATTCCACACCCTACCAGCTGTAGCAGACCAAGAGAACTTCCATAACTGAGCAACTCCATAAAAATCTATGGACAAGTTGTTAATACTAGAGCAAAACACTACTATTGTTACAGATAGCTACACACTGATAGGTAAAACACTTCCAATAATGACAATAGAAGTTTTAAATGGCCACTAAGAAGTTATATTTCACTTGGTATTTCAGTGATTTGTTACTCCAGTTTAGCTCTTAGTCACAAGTCAAGTGGGAGTTACAAATTTGATTTCTCTTTCTTTCTTTCTTTACTGGCAATGGACAAAGAAATGTTTGAATGTTTCCCCCTCACTCAAAAAGCTGGATTATATTTTTTTTAAAGGAAAAAACAATTATCCAACCTTTCAAATACAGAGTCTGAAATATCGGTTTGAGTGAGATCCAAATATTCCAAGTTGGGGCAAAGCTCCAAGATCTGTCTAACCTGCAAAAAGAAAGGAAAATAATCAGTAAAGATGCAAGCCAGTGGCTAGAGACAGCTTTGAAATTAGCATTCTTCTGGACTGCAACCTAACTAACACTACCCAAGCACGTCAGTTATTAATTAAAAGACTGCATAGACACAATTATAAAATCAAGTTTCCAATTACACACCATTTTGCTGGACACTGCAGAACTGTAGGCCAATACCAATGTCTTCACTGAGGAGCCAACAAGCGGGAGGACATGATGAATTAGGCCATGAATTAAACGTTTTTCCATTTGTGCTATATTAATGGCAAGTGAATCTTCAGCTGCTTCTTCTGCAAAATAAACCAAGAGAGGAAGACTTTAAATCATTAAAGGACTTGGAGAAATATTTACTACAGATTATGTACTCCTTAGGGCTGCCCAGGGCAGCAGTTTTCACCAACTTGCTTTAGGTATCAAAATACTATATCACAGAGCATTTCATATTTATCTATCTATATATATATACACATATACACACACACACATATATAGCTGTGATTAAACAGCTTAATACAAATTTTCAATCAAACCTAGAGTCCATTAGGATGCAAGATGATTCATCCAAATTTTCTGAAGAGATGAGGCCTAGCTTTTACCTCCATACATCCCCATAACTCTTCAAACTGTTCTCATGTTTGCTCTTTCCTAGACAAATTAATTCCAGGTACTAAAATCAAATGCCTGCTTCTCTCCTTCCAACCTTCATTCCCCTTTTTCTCCACTCATCTGTTTTTTACAGCTATGTCATCCTCACGAAAAAAAAAAACAATTCACCAAAATCAATTTTACCTACCAGATTCATCTATGTCAGCATCTTCATCCCATTCCTGGAAAGCGCGACTTTCATCTTTTCTATTTTTCACCCATTCCTCATCAGGTTCCGTCTCAGTATCTGCTGCAGGACCATTGTACCAATCACCTACTCAGCACCACCCCCCAAAAAAAGAAGGAAAAAAGTTAACAAAAATTTCCCACTGCAGCAGAAACCAGCACTGAGAACTTTTCAGTATACTGTGACCTGATTTAAGAAACATAAATGAATTTTGAATTCATCTCAATGAAGGCTGGACTAAACTTTAACATAATTCTTTATTTGAATCTTTAAGCTTCAAAAGATTCTTGGAACAGTTTCAGTACCATCTCAGAACTCACAGCCTATTACGCCTGTCTGAGACACGTCTGCCGTCCGTATTTGCTTAGTAAGGACCAGTATCATCACAATAATAACAGAAACAATCATAGAATATTTGGACTGTCTAGGTGCTCAAGTTCTTTCTGGTAAATAAATTAACTATCAGCTTTTCATGTAACACTTGGTTGAAGACAACTCTCTTTTCCTCTGGAATATCCCAAACATTCACCCAACCAGCCTGGTTTTAGTCCCTGCAGTCCCTGCACACGACAACTCCAAGATCACAAAAACCAAATTCCGTAAGTACCCTACTTAAAACAGCTACACAACACTTGTAACATACACATGACTCATTAATACACAATCATTTTTTAGAACATCTGGATGAATGTGAAGACCAGCAACAGCTCTTTTAGCCCCCTTGAGGATTATTGCACAGGCATTAATTTACTTTTAGAGTGGGTTTATTGCAGTGCTGGGCTCAGGATAAGCAGCTCTGCTGCCTCCCTCTATGCGGACATGCTGAACCATCTCACAGGGGGGAACCCTACTCTTCCTAAAGGACGAGCAACTCCTGTTAAGTAGTATCTAAAAGAACAAGGTTTCTTCTATAAATAACACTATGACAATGAAATCATAATTGACTGTCAACCATGAAGTTTTTGGTAATGTTTCCCATTATCTTTAACCCATCTTAACATTACATAAGAAGCCTCAGAAGCCTGTGTACTAGGAGGGGGGAAAAAAGTTAAAAATTTAACTAAGCCTACATAAAACTACAATTCTTTTCCCCTCCCTGTGGCAGTAAATCTCATCTGAGAAGCTTCCACCCAGTTTAGAGCTCTTCTGCACAAACAACTGTAGTAGTACAAACAGTATATCATGAGACCAGCTTCCTGCTGTGCCAAACCAGGTTTAGAAGCCCTCATTTTAAGCACTTGCCAATTATCTGTTTTTTGCGTGTACGTGCAGAACTGAATTATCAAGACAACTATGCTGCAAATGCAAACATAAGATTTTGAACTTTTAAGCCTCTCTACTCAGTCTTTGGAAGCTCAGGAACCAAATTATTGTTATCAGGAAGATTTACCAAAGAAAAAGAAAATCCAGATCAAAAAGTTATTAACTTCCTCTCTGCCTCGTACAAATTTTAGAAGCCGTAAGGAAGTTTTTAGTTTTCATGTATCTCTACAGCTAAGTTATATAAACACAGCTTTCTCCCTCAAAATCTTAAATGCATAAAAAATACTTCTTGAACAGCACAGACTTTTTCCTTTTACTTAACTACACTCACATGGCAGCATTGTGAAGCCTACAGTGCAATACTCCAGTGATTCTTTAATACTCACATAAATATGGATATAAAGCTACAAATACACTCTGATGACATGTAACTAGCCTCACTGGAATACAGCGTATTTTATCTATTTGAACAGGTACTTTCGCAAAATAGGAAATTTTAATTAACAGGTGAGTTTGAGGGGAAAAAAAGTTATAAAAAAACCACTTACTGCAGTAGAAGGCACTGAAGTAATATACCTAAAGAATGAATACTAAAACTAAACAATCGTTCTGTTTTCTTTGACACTTGACTAGATTGTGAGAAAACATTAGAACTCCACTTATTTTAAACTTCCTTTCTGCCGTTATGCATTTCATTCCTACCTAGTAACCTAAGAAAGTAATTTTATTGACATAGGTGTAACAGCAGCATTTATAATTCAAAACTACTTAGATTATTAAATAATTCAGATCTTGTATTAGTGCACATATTATTAGCATTAATACAAGCAAAAAAAGAGGGGTTTCCCTAAGTAAAAACTAAGGGATGCAAAAATCTAATCATGAGTTTCAACCAAGACAACTTCAGTTTCTTAATTCTACAAGATGGAAGTATGTTACGGGATTTCTAACATTTAATCAAGTTTCAGGACACTATCCTTGTCAGAAAGGTACATCTCACATGTTCAGCTGTCAGGCTCAGGCTATACTAAAACACTCTTTTACAAGCTCAAAAATTCTGATAATTGACGTGCTTTCAAAGGAGTTAAATGTAACTTACCTCTGGCCCAGCGAACAGGGTAAAGATGTTTCCACAGAGATCCAGTTTTAGCCAACTGTGACCATGCAGTGCTTACTTGACTACACTGACATAACTCTTGGGGGTTAAGGTAACTGAAAATGGTCACCATTACTTCAGGAGGGAGATTAGTAATATTTGTGGTGTGCCCTGTTACTTCGGTTTCTGAAATACAGAAAGTGTGTGTTAAGTGAAGCACAGCCTCACAGCTACAATTAACACTAGTGGAAGTCACATTTTGACTAGACCAATGAAAAAAATGTGTCTGAAAAAAACTTTAACTGTTAATGATATGTATTTGTTTGGCTTTAAAAGGCCTTCACTGTAACAACACCTCGAACAACAACAAAAAAATAGCACAGTTTTCTGTCTGCCACTATCTCATCTGACTCATTCATTCAAGAAAAAATGTAAATTAATGCTACCCAACTATAGAAAGAAGAAAGCAGTACCTGCTATAAACGAAATGCTTTAAGAAAAATGCCTTCTGCTGCAGATGGTATCTGTACCTGGTTTGCCACATTCCCAGGAAAGAGTACTAGCACGCAGAACCTACCAGCTGGGACCACTCTCGCTGGAAGCGCTCAGCCTCTTGACTGGGACACAGAAAAGTTCATGCTCAACTCTTTGCACCTGTCTTGAATTTTATTTCTAGCCTTAGCTGCTAGCATTGACAATTTTAACTTCCAAATGGTGATGAGCCATTCAGGCCGTAAAGTAATACTAAGTACCAGATTAGAGACTAAAATTTGACCACTGTAATTAATACATTTCTATGGACAGCAGTAGAAACTATTTCCAAGAGCTCTCCCAGATCGCCATACTGCAAAGAGAGCTGCAAACTATATAAAATAACAAATTCAGAGCTTTGGTTAGTTTTGCTGTTTTAAGAAATTTTCAGTGTTTTGTTTAGAACAATTTCCTTGAAAAAATATTTCTAAAGGAGTTTTCAGGAGTCCTTTGAAATAGCAGGTTTTACTAATAGTGGGGTTTTACTTTTAAAGTACCTAAAACTTTTACAGAGAGAGAAGCATCAGATTTTCTTTTGTTTTTGCAAAGAAGTTTCAAAAGTGAGCATAATGCAAACTTTATCATGTGATACGCTATTGCTACTTCAAAAATATAATTAAATACAGTTTCACTTGAGGAATCTATGTATTTATTTGTGCAACAAGCATGTTGCTGCAAAAATTACAGAGATTTTTGCAGGAAAATGCAGTTAAGCCTGCTCAGGACTGCAAGCTATGTTACTTTCTTCCCTTTCTAAAAAATGAATGTAAGACACATATTCTCCTCTCCCGAAGTCTAAAACACAACGATTGCAGAATTACTACTGTCCCAAAACTGCTATTCCAGCTAGATTTAACAGCAAGTAATGCCACAAAGGTACATCTGTCACATTCATCTGTAAAGACTCAATAGTATTTCACAGAATGGACCATGATCTTTTCTGAAGGCTTCACCTGGAGGGCAGAAAATGACCGGTTGAGTAGTTCAGAGAAGTCAAAAAATCTGATTACAGAGCAATTTATAAAGTTTTTTTAATGAGGGTAGCACATCAACCTCACAAACTCAGTTCATGAGAGCTCACTCTATATATCAGACTCACACCCCAGCACTACACTTTGGTACATTAACTCCCCTTCCTCGGGGCATCAATTCTTTTTCATTAAGAGTGAAAACAGTAAATACTGACAACTTAGGCTGACTCAGCAGCCATAAAACAAACTTGAAGTCTACTTTAGTAGTTATCCATTTATTCTAAGTTTCACCAGAAAAAGTAGTTAGAGATAAATACAAAATAAATATCCACTTTCAGAACAAACATTTCATCTGACCTATTCACATGCTGCATAGATTCACTCCCCAGCATTACTCCACACTCACAGTTCCTTTCTCATTCCTGAGAGTGAAGTACTATATACATTACAACCTGTCAAGATGCCCATATCAAACAGTAAAGTTTCTGAAGTTTCAGAACTGGTTTGCAGATACGCCCATTTTATAAGAACTACTCTGCCTGCCTGTACATAACTTTAGGAATGTCACTGGCTTTTTAGATAATAACTGCAGTTTCAAAGTTACTTTAATTAGATACTTCACCTTGATCTGCCTTCTCATCCACAGAATACTTAAAGACCTTCTGAAGCTCTTCAGCTTGATTCCACTTACTGAGACCCCTGAATTCTGCAGCCTCTTTCTGTGAGCAGTGCTGTGCAATTACTTTCTTCTTAATATCTTTCAGCTCTTCATAAGTAAAGTATTCCATCAACATTGGCTGAAAAACCTAACACAAAGGAAAATGGGAAAAAAAAAATCTGTTGCTGACAGAAATAGTCAATGCTAAACAGACCTACCAATACAGAATTTTTATTTCAAATTCTCTCAAAGTAAAACATGCCATACATGAAATAAACCTAAGGACAGGACCCTCTGCTTTCTAAAAGAACACTGCACAGTATCAGGCAAGCTGTTTGAATTGTTTTCCCCACCAGAAAAGGGAAGGGATTAAAATTGCTTAACCTAAATAACTTATCATGGTACTCACATGGAAGGCAAAGTAGCAAGGAAGAAAAACATGAGAAGACAGACTTCAGAAATGCATCCCAGTTTTTGGATACCCATAAATCATCAGACTGGCAGTACTAGTCTGTGTTTCAAATATAGGTCAGAAGCTGTTTGGGAGTGTCAGTTTGAGTCATGAAGCACTGGTTTACAGGACCTCTCTTTTAAGTTTTGCTACATACCCATTTTAACAACTTGCTGCAAACAAATCCCAGCCCCAATGGACTTTCATTATCAATTTTTTCAAGAATTGTAATTTCATCATAAACTTTCAATATATTCCATTTCAGAACATGTCACTTTCCAGTCAGAGAACTCAACAATGAGACCACAGTCCTGAATGCAAATTAGCATAGCAACAAAACCAGAGAACTGAAAAAACAATGAACCTCTTAGCCATTTGTCCCTATTGAATCATTCCAAACCCCAAGAAAGATCACCATCATATTTGAAGAAATTTTTTACCTACCTCCTCTTCCTCTTTCATGTGAGGAAGGAAATCCCTGGTAAAGGCTTCCAATCTCTCCTTCAGCTGTTTCGCATAGTTTAGCTGTTCATATTCATTCTGAGAAGAAAGCAAAGACTAAATGGTTGCCCGATCTCACCCAGTCATCCAAGGATGTCCAACAAAGCAGTGGTTCAAAGGAAAGCCCATAATGCCCTTCCTCTACCCGCAGCAGGTTTGTTCTATTTCATGGTAAGCACGTGTTTACTTAATGACGCTGACACTCTGTACTGGGCTGTTAAAAGGCAGAGCAAAGTATTCCCTTCCTGCCTGATTCCAATTTATTTTGTTAGCATATATGAATTCATTTGTCTAATCCTATTTTTACTTTGGATCAAACACCGAAATCTGCCAATCTACAATCTCATACAAAGTTCAAAGTAGTAACAGACTAATTTAAGTATCTGCATGGTTTGTATATGAAGTATTCTAGGATACAACTAGTTCACCTAGTTCTAGTTCATCTTTTAACTGAACACATTTTACCTTAGTTATTCTAAAATTCTAACTTCCAAATTAGAATTTATAGTCAGACATGCTGTAAAGATTTTTACTTTGGAAACTGAAAAAACTCTTAAATAAAGATGTAACTGACTTTTAAATGTTCAAGTTAGTCCAATCTCATGTATCAATTTGTTAGCTTATTCTCCGAGTCAATAATAAGAAGCTGGTTCTGAAATCTGCCCAGCAATTGCAACACACTGAAGTTCCTCCTAACTCTTACTGTAAATGTTGTTTTTCTGTTCAAACTTCTACAACATTAAGAAACCCTATTACAGAGACAAGCTTAAGCCATTAGTTTAAATTAATCACCCCGTACAAACAGTTAAAAGTTAACTAAAGTTAACATACCTGAAGAGAACTAAAGAAATCTGATGTTGCACTCTTAAGAAAGAAATGAAGTAACAGAATAACACAGCATCCCATCAGAGAAGGTGTAACACAAAGCCAAGTTTTAAATTTCCCTCTTTCCTTCATTTGATTCATTAATGGACACAAGACAAAATTTAAGGTTAATTATGCATAGGGAAAAAGGTGAAAATGAGGCTCAGATGGTAAAATTGAGTCAACCAACTGCAGATTTAGTATTTTTTTTACTGAAAATCTGGACCACATATATTAGAAATGTGGTATGTCAACTGACTAATAGAGACCATAGTTCTTATGGGCAGGAGAGCTGAGTTGGGTACCCCAAGAGAAAGACATGGAAGAATTCAAGAATTCTGCTGGAGAAGAACTTCGAGATAAGTCACTGACAGAAAAAAAAACAAAAAAACAGCTCGAGAAATAATATTTAGAGCTCTTTGACAACTGGATCATCTGCTGAGCTACAGATTACTGGAAGGAGTACATAAGTCACAGAATAAAACAATGGTGCTTTTTATTCTAAGTCTGGGAATCATCTCCATTTGTGACAATAATACAATGCAGTGTATCACAAAAAAAAAATCCTCAAGGTTTCCTAACAAACTAATAAAATCCGTTATTTCTATAGCCAGAAACTTCTGACCAGTTAGCAAAACAGCCTTTATATTTAAAACTTCCATACTATTTCTCCAAAACACCTCCAATTATCACATCTCTGAAAATATGTCACAAAACACATCTCTGCAAAGAATTTTTAGTAGAAAAATGGCAAAAGATTTTGTGTTTTGGACTAGAAAGAATAAAATAACCCATAAAAGTGCCTTCTTCCTCCTTAGTTTAATTGTAGAGAGTATTAGATGAGTCAAGGCAAACCAGTATATAATCACATGGTCTTTTTCTCAGGTCAAAAATCTCTCTTATACTCTACTCACCTTGACATTCCTTAGCCCTTTCTCAAAAAGGCTAAGCATCTCTGAGAGTTTGTTGTCCGAGTGCACATTGTACACTGTCCGGCTGCGCTGCTGAAGCAAACCAATGATACACTCATTTTCAATCTGCTCGTGCATTTTAAATTCCTTGAATGTGGCATAGAGGGACTGCAGCAGAGCTCGAAAGTCATTGTTGTTGGAGAAGTTGGTCTTGGAAAGCTAGAAGAAAGAAAGTTCATTAAAAAAAATAATGAAAATCATGTCACACTCAAGATACATTCTTAGAATAGGCAATAGCTCCAAGGGATTCATCACTCCCCATTACTTATAAAAGCTAAACACTTTCAGTTTTTTACATAAAATGAAGCCAGTAAAATCAAAGTTGTATTTAAGCAACATAAACCAAATCTTGGGAAACACTGAGGTAAACAAATGTAGAAAGACTTCCTGCAGAAGTCAATGCAATCTCCCCAGCCTGGCAGATTACTGAAAGGCTTAGGCCCTCTCAATCCACATTTTTGTCCATACCAAAAGGCCATTAACACAGGTCCTTGAGCCCATCTTTAGGGATGTATTATCCACAAGGAATACTGAGTCCTATCAGTGAATACAATCTACATTAGCTATTGGAGATGGTTTCCAATGGAGCCAAGTGAATCAAGACAGCAAAAATTCATTAATCAAGTAATGCCATTTTTACATGTATACGGTCACCATTGGCAACAACACATTGTAAAAATGCATTTTCCTTCAGAGAACGTAGAAAAGCAGGGTCTTTTTCATTCCAATACTTTATTCTATGCGCAGCTTCAAGAATCATAGTCTACAGCAGTATACAAGACCAAGCATTCTAAAAGAAGACTTCAATTCAGAAAAACAAGCCACTGGAATATTCAGAAGTGGCTTAGCTACAAAGACTCTGGAATCTTTGAGTTTTACAAGAAATAGGACTCTGAGACATACATATTCATAGCTAATACTTACATTAAAAACAAACTGAGATATGCAAAAATTCTTTTCATTAAAAACCCCCAAATGTACTTACTCATTGTGACATTGCATTGCCACTTCCTGGCAGCCACCAGCAAAATGCAACTGAAACATGCTGGACACCTGCCAAGTCCTTATGCAACTCCAAGTCAGCTGTACATACTGTACATTACATGCTGTACTTATGAGCAAAATTCCTCTCACTATGGAAAGACAAATTTACTTAGCCTCAGAAGAGAGAGGAAACAGGGCAAAGTTAAGAGGGCTTTTTGGGGTTTTTTTTCTAATACACTTCAGACCAACTACTGACAGAATTTAAAAAATTGATGTCTGCAACACTGGATTTGAGGCATATGTTGTTATGTACCCCTAATGGGAAAAATCTTGGCTTCAAAGGCCATTTCAATCCTTCCCTATGCCCAGAGATTGCAGCCCTAGGAGCAGTGGTACTATTATTACTACTATGAAGCTGAGGGCTTGACTTTCCACACTGGAAAGCAGGAGCCTGAGCAAGCCCAGGAGATGGGCACAGAAGCAACTCCCCAGGACAGCCTCCTCAGGTCCTGGCACCTGTCATATCTCTACAACTAATTAACTGTGGTTTCTCAGGTAGAATTTCCTTTGATTAAGGACTGTGTTGGTACAGTTCATTCTACCCATAAGGATGTGTGAAGTGACTGAAGGCAGTCCCCAAAGACCCTTTTCCATCCAAGAATCCCATGTGCTCCCTAACACTTAGCATTTTGATTGACTTAGAAAATGGAAACAAGACTGCTGAAGTGGGTAACAGGAAGGTTACACCAACCTATTGTATTCTGCTGTTGGCTTTAAAAATAAATTGTGAAATTGGTTCTGATAAAAAAACTAGCAGCTTCTCATCATCTTGATTCAAAGAATCAAAGAATCAAAAGAATCAAAATGTTTTGTTGAATCTACTATTGTCATGCACAAATCTGGAATAAAGAAATAATCTCTTTGTGCATGCAATTTAAGAACGACCATTAGAAATGGATTGTTATAGGAGCCACCGTTACATGAGGCACTTGTATATTCACTTCTGCTATTGAGGCTTCCAGCAGATATCCAACAGATAAGGAACTATGCAGAGGATATTGAAGTTTAGTAACTATACTTGAATCAGAAATCATTGTATTAAAAAGGTCAGTCAAAGCTGAGAACAACTGGCTTTTCAGAGGACAGGTAGCCTAGCAACAAAGTCACTCGGTCAGACCTGTAATTTCATTGCCAGGACTGATGAAGTCTCATGATGGGGGACCAAGACTATTAACAGATAGTAGCTACTCCATTCCAAGGTCCACTTTTCACCAGCTCTAACAAGGAAAACTAGTGCAGGAGCTTAGTAGTGCAAGAAAAAAAACCACACACCCCCAAATTCAAAGAGAGAATGGCAAGGGGAAGGAAATGGACTGTATTATGGAATTTTTTGTTGACTCATCAAAAATATAAAGCACAGTGAATGTGAGATCCCTGAACAGGCTTAAAACACACCACATTAAACCACAGCCACCAGTGTCCAAGAAACTTAGGAGCTTTCTGGGCTTCTGAAGACATTACATTTAAAAAGCTGTACCTTACAGCACAACTGGTTTTGAATTTAGAACGTCAATTCTAACTGAGGAGCAGTACTACAACAGCAACAGTTTTGTTGGATCCTGAAATTTAAGAATTATTCATAATTCAATCATCCTGAGCAACTGTCCAAACAGTCAGTCCTTTGTATTGCAAAGTCTGTTTGAAACACTTCAGAGACCTATGGCTGATGCAGGCATCATCAGAATTAGCCAGAGACTTTTGAATTCAGAACTAACTTGATTTATTAAACCTTTATTAAAAGAAAACATTATTCAATTAAAGCATAGACATATATGAAAAATCTTTGTAGCTCAGACAAGCATACACCAATTTTAGGTGAGTGTTTATTGGACTTATAACTTATTGGACTATAACAGAGCCCTTAACATGGCCAAGATGGACGAACAGACTTGGAGCAAACATCCATCTTTCCTTACTGAAACATACAGTTTCATTTTTATGCTCTATGAACAAGATACCAATACTGGCAATATGTACAGCAATTGCTATTTAGACAGTGCTTCATGTTCATGACATCCAACTGAAATAACTCTACACTCATCTCTTTCATGTCCTTTCATTAAAAAAAAAAATGAAACTTTCTTTCTGATGAATTCACAGACACTTCTATCCACAATGTTGTGAATAAATAAGGAAGCTCAAGACTGCTAATTAAATCACCAAACAAAACACAGTATTTAACTTGGTTTCTGGAAGTGTTTTACACATGTGCCAATATGGAAAAATGTCTTCTTAGAAGAAGGAAATTAATTTTCCAGTAATGTCAATTTACAGTGAGTAAACTGAAACAGTTTTTCCTACTAACTATGCCAAAAATACATTTAAGGAGTGAAAAAAGTGTTTGCTTTTCCCTTCCAAGCATACTATGAACCAACAAGGAGAAAGCAGGAAAGAGGAATAAAGAAAAACTACACTGCTCTTATCAGACTAGCACAGAAGTAAGCAGAGTCTATGCTGCACACTAACTTTCCCAGTTACAAGTTATCTCTATTCCAAACTACAAGCTGGAAAACTAATATGAGGAAGGAGAATAGATCCAAACAGATTTCACAAATTTAAAATGGAATAATTTTTAAAAAAATTAAAAAGTTAAAAAGTTTAACGAGGCTACAAATTCACAAACCGCTTAATCTCAAATGAAGGTTTTCCCTATCAGCACCTGAATTCTGAAAAACCACTAACCTTAAAAATTCAGTCTGGAATCTAAAAAAAATTGATGACATTTTTTTCTTCCTGATCTTCTTGATCAACTGGTGTTGTTTTCCATGTGTCATCACAAGTTACATTTTTGATAGGTCACTCCTCTATATTCTGTTTTCCATGTCTAACCACATTAAAAATTATACAATCAGCTGACAGTCACATGATACGAAATAAAAGACATAATACTCCTGATAATGAAAGTAGACTAGATTTCTAACACTAGTTAACTCATCAGACTTAAAACTAATTTTAAAAATAGTAAAATGTTGTTCATTGTGGAGCTGGTAGACTGTTCTAATTAAAAAAAGGTATCAGGATAATATCAGGAAAGATGGCTGGGAACTGGAACAGGCTCCACAAGCAAGTGGTCACAACACTAAACCTGGCAGAGTTCAAGAAGCTTCTAGACAATGCTGTAAGGCACATGGTGTGACTCTTGAGGTTGGGATTCTTGCACAAGGCCAGAAATTGGACTCAATGATCCCGACAGGTCCCTTTTGACTCAGTATATTCTATGACTCTATTCTATGTTTCTATGAAAAAAAAACCAACTGATTTTTAGAATAGAATGGCACCAGGGGAAAAAAAAAGGAGCAGGCATTACTAGTCAGCTTTATCTTTTTATTGTTTCATTTTTAGATATTAGCACTCTGCATATGCAATAGCACTAAAATTCAAAGGACTAACCTGGACTCTGCAGAGGTATTATTTCAATTTCCGGCAAACAAAAATGGAGAAACAAAGAGCAAAACAAGGTGTGCCTGTGTCAACAGCAAGAGCATGCGTTTCATGTTATACTTAATCTGCTGGAAATTGGGGCGTGGGAATGGAGGAGGAAATACCGAAGGAGCATCCCTGCCTCTCACTGTGCATTCCTGCTGCCCTGGAATATGTGCAGCAATCATGCAGCTGCAAGATGAACCCATTGGGTGTACTAATCCAGGGAGGAGTTTTGCCTTTGACTGAGTTCATTTTTCACCTGGTTGGAGCACCAGTAAGATCCAGTTATAAGCCATGTCTTACTTAGGAATCCACAAGAAGTTCAGTTGATGTTGCCCTCAAGGAAGAACTCTGGTGCTGAGGTAGGCCAGCCAAGAGAATGACTGCCCTCAGCATCACCTCTCCTTGGCTAGCTCTTTATGTAAAGATATGAGGTGAACAGGAAGAGAATTAACTAAACTGCTTCACACTCCCACCTGTTTATGTGTATGAAGCCTTAAATCAGGGGAGAAATCCATTTTCTCCCCTGGGCACTTTTCTTGGCAATGGGTCAAACCAAAATAATACCAATTAGTTAAGAAGGAAGGACAGACTGTGACAGAACTCAACAAGAAATCCAAAGCTTTCAAATGCCCTTCCTTCTGTTGTTGTCTCCCATGTGCAACCCTGGCCTGTATTTAATCTTTTCAGTTGTTTTGCAGCATCACTAAAATCTCGGAATAGCTTTTCAAAGAACCCAACTAAGCAAACAAAAAAAAACCCCAAACTAATTAAAAACCACCATGAACCAAAACCAACCAACAAAACATTATATAGTATTCAGACACACAAAATTCCAAAATTATTTTGTTTTCAAAGAACAATGGCAACATGGAAGGCAAAACCACATATTCTGTTTTCAAAGGCTAAGATCAAACTGATAAATGCCAAGCACAAGGAAACAGTGAAAAATCCTCTTGTATTTCCATTTTTATTGGTGTCTTCCATATCACTGAATGTAGATATCATATCTACATTCACAGCCAATTTTGTCTAATGAACAAACATCTATAGATCAGGTTTTGAATCATGAAAAGTATTTCACAATGAGATATGAATAACAACAAGGGACTAACTCAACCAAGATTTTCAGTGATGCAACTGCAAGAAGCATCAGAACCCCTTGGGGTTCACAGGAGAAAGCACAGCTCAGGAAGCGCTGATCAAATCAGCTAAGCCTCCATGTGATTTCCACAGCCAGAAGTCTATCAAGGATGATAGAACAAAGGCTGTCACCAGTTCTGTAGAGAAGAACCAAAAAGAAAAAAATTTTAAACCAATTAAAAATCTACTAAACATATGAGCTACAAGGGCCTTGAACGAAAGCATGATGAACACTTGCAACTATGCTGTTATTTATCTGTCTGTATCACACTAGTTTATATGCCATGGAAGAGATCTTTGCTGTCCTATATCCTCAAGGATACAGGTTCCTACTAAGACCTGGTCTTCTGACCTTTTGTGAGATTGTACCTAAGTCCCAGGAGTGAAATCTCCCACTCACAAAACAGAATCACAGCAAATATGTCTTGACACCTCTGCATCAGTCTCACTACAACTTCCTAACACCAAGGTGGGCACTGGAAAAATTCACCACTCCAGCTTAATCCATCTTAGACACTAAATGCAAAAGCCAAAGCCAAGTCTCTCAGGAATTACACCTTGTACTATTTAATCAGTTACTGCGTATTCTAGGCTAGCTGCACAAAACCTGTAAAAATAACTGATACATGCTAATTACAGTTCCTGGATTTTTAGAAGGCAGCAGGGTTTTTTTGCGTTTTGTTTTTTTTTTTTTTGTAACACAGAATGCAAGAGAATAAACTGTAGCTTAAAGCAGAGAAGGACAATGATGGGTTGTTACTGCTCTCCAGAGCAGACTGGGAGAGAGGATGAAAGACCAGAGCAGCATGTGATGGGTGAACAGAAAACTTTTTTCATACAATGCAAGGGCAACAACAGTTAATAAGGAATTGCTTGGGAGAAAAAACTGCTACCATGTCTGACAGATAGAAAAAAAAAAAAAATCTCGAGTAGCTCTTTCATTCTAAACATAAGTGAAGGCAGATGCTCAATGCTACAGAACATTAACTGGGAATAACCAAGAACTGAGTTTCTAAATCAACACACCTATTTGAAGCAACACCAGAATATGAAGAGCAATGTTCTGAAATATTGAAAAGGGATTTCAAAAGGACAACAAAACCTTTACCAACAATGTTTTATTAGAAACACAGATACACTTATCTTCTTGGAACAGGCATTTTCGTTTCTCAAGGGCATCAAGGGAAAAACATTTCACTTTGAAACAGTAAGTCCTCAATCAATAATTGGTCCAGTTTTTTCAGATTTCAGTCCCCCTGGCTGCCACAAAAAGTATGATCTCAATGTGGTCATATAATGCCCTGTCCAACACTTTATAATGCCAAAACAACTTCATTCAGGAATATTTTTCACTCCTAAGTGGTTCCTCATACTACAGATGACATAAGAGAATCACAGATTTAATGTTTGAGAACAATTCATTCTCTTCAGCAGAAGTCAAAGCTAAGTGCAGGTAAATTGTACAGAACAGCATTTAGACTTCAAATTCAGAAGAGGAGAACACAGATTACAAGAGAAGAAAAGCAATACTTTAAGTCAACTGTCTAACAGGAAAGTCACATGACAACAGCAAAACTTAATGTCTTCTTTGCTTAAGTGTTCATGAAAAAATTAATTAGGATAAATATTTATGGTAATTAATTTTTAGCAAAGAGTCAGAAGTGTAGACTAGAAAAGAAAAATACTAGTTAAATATTTATGCAAGTTCAATGCATTCGAGTCATCAGAATATGACAAAATTGATCCAAATTTCCAGGAACCAGCCAAAGCAGTTACTGAACCATGAAAAATAACTGTGGAGATCTTTTGTAGAAAGATGAGGTCACAGGAGACTGAAGTAAGGCAAACAAAGGAAGCACCTTAGATGTTTTTGCTCAAACACCCAAAGGTTTCACAATAAATCTGAGCTATTAAAGCAGCCATTCCCTCCTCCCATACTGACAACCTGGTTCTGGAGCTTGTCTGACCTCTTAGTGAGCCAGTTTTACTCAATCACTTTTCGCTTCAGTTCCCTAGATGAACTAGCTGCTCATCAAGGGGCCAGACAAGCACAAAGGATATCATCAGCAATTAACCCTTCCAGCAGCAGCCAGTTATTACACACAGTCAGTCACAGAATGAAGTCTCACAATAGTTTTGAGAGGTAGACAGAAAGCCATGAGAACATGCCATCAAACATCGCTATCTGCATTACAGCGTTTAAGAGTGCAACCATTTTGCCTGTTCCTAAAGCACCCTAAACTTGCTGAGCAATTCTCTATCATAAAGATTTGAAAACATGCTTTGGCTGCAGTAACTCCACAAGCGAGCAGGAAATTTGAAAACCCATTCTGGAAGACCAGGTGTCCTGTTTCTGGGGAAGACCTAGCCAAAATTTAATCGCAGTCTGTACACAGACTAGAGTTTGCTACTTGAGTAGCAATCTTGAAGCTATAAGAAGTAACAATTGGCCAGCACAGATTTGTTTAGAAAAAAAGAGTCTGACTTTCTTTTGGTAAAATAACCAACATACTTAAAAGGAAAATTATACATGTTATACATCATGATTTCTCTAAGGTTTTTAGTATTGTTTTTCCTTACAGCAAATTAACTGCAGGAAATCGCAGGGTAGCTCAAGCACTTGCAAACAGGGTTCTCAAGCCCAAGCTACCAGTTTCCAGCCAAACCAAAATAAGATTTTCATTATCAGCTGAAATCTGTGTTGGCTCATTCGTGCAGGTATGATACTTTCAGTCACAACTAGGAATGCAGGTAATACATAAGTGGCACATTCTCGAGTGCAGAAAACACAGGACCACAGAAACTGCCTCAATGGACATCAGCGTGCTGACTTGGACAAGTGCATACAGCTACATATAGAAGTCTAGTGACAAAAGTAAAAGGGAACTTGAGTATCAGTCCTCAGAGAAGCATGGGATTAGAAAAGCATAAAGTGACTATGTTGCTGTTAAAAAAAAATTGCAGAACAACAAATCTGCTCTACTCGACAGCAGCATTGTCCCGTTCTGCACAAGATTTCAGGAAAACACAGCCATAATTAGGCTGAGGTTTCACAGCAGCTTCAGTCAATCTAGTCCTGGCTGTCACAGTCCCACTCGCTTCAGTACTGATGTTACCGGTGGTCGTGGGCAGCACCACATCAACAGAAAACCTACCCTGCTTTAGAAAAAAAAAAAATGTTTTCTGCCGTTTGGAGCCTTTGTGAGCCACCTCAGTGCTGATGGGAGCCAGAAAGGCAGGCAGTCATAACAGCAGTAGTCAGATAGCTTAAACTGTTAGAGAATGGCAGCTTAGTCCTGACAAAAGCAACAAGTACACAGCAAGCGTGACCCATGTGATGAAATAGAATGAATCCGTCTGCTTAAGCCAGAGAACGCCTAACTAAGATGGAGGACACGGCTACAACTGTAAATCTGCACAAGATCTTCCTGAAAACCAAGAACAGCTCACTAGAGATGGGAAAACAGAATCTGCTCTATTTGTAGCAAAGATGACGTCAGGCATTAGGACAAGCATTTTTGTTATAAAGCCTGTGTGCTGTAGCACTCCACTACCTGCAGGGGGGACATCCTCAGAGCACTTAAAGAGTTTTCTTATCATCAGAGTAGGAGATAGATTTGATAACAGTGTGGATTTCCTTAATAAACATAATTCTAATTACTCTCATTAGCCAAGTCCAGGGCATTGTATATAACACAGGTGAAAATGGCATTTAAGAATGCAGCAAAGGTTCAAGTGACATTTTTGCTAGCAACAGCTAAAAAAGTAGAATAACTTTCGTAAAGTTCCAAACAGCTTAAATGTCCAGTTTACTGTTCTGTCTCACATGAAGTCCTGGAAGAACAAAATAAACTGTGTATCTCTGTCCTAAAAGATTATGTAAGTGCCTACATACTTTACCCATCAGAAACATCCTAACTGTTCTCCTGAGAAGCAAAGCATGGATGAGCCCATTTCTCCCTAACATTTAGTGGAATTTACTAAATTCAGACACTTACAGCAACTATATTACAGTGTACAGGGAACCCGATGAACACAGGCAACATGTAATTCACAAAAATTAAAGAACCCTCAAGGTCAAAATAAACTTACAAAGAGCATGGCTTTGGACGTTATAATTGCCATGTAAGCAGAACTACAGTCTTATCTAATTACAGCATTTCAATCACACAAGAAAGAAATTCAAAAACAACCTGGAAACCTTTTCTGGTGCAAAGCTGGCATTATGAAAGTCATGTGCAAGGCACAGACCTCAAGTTCTGAAACATAGTTAAAAGATGCAAAATTGAATACTTTAAAAAAAAAAGTGCCATGCCTTCATTCTTGCACTTATTCAAAGAAAAAAGGGAGCGAACAAATTCCTGTATAAAAACTGGTAAAAAATGAAGTGCTATGAACATTACAAACTGCATAGTTTTAATACAATTTTACAATACTTAGGAAAACAAGTAATTGCTCCCCAGCAGTTTTATCAGGCACAGTAAGTTTGGTCAAAACTTTGTGGGAGGCTCAATGAAAGTGGCAAAAATGCCTCTCTAGGAACAAAACCCAAATGATAACAAGATCTGGAGGTTTAAATGAAACCGGTTCATCTACTGTTAACAACACGCTGAAACGGCTTCTAGGAGTCGGTGGGGGTGATTGTTTCCATTTAAATAAAATCTACTTTGTTACAATACCACAAACTTTTCTGCCGCCGCAGATTAAGTTCACTGCAAACGTACTCGCAGATAAAAGGCAAAGTGAAAGAAACTACATAAGGTCTCCCCTTCTCCTCTACCCAGACCCTGTGCTCAGCCTGTTCAGTTAGCAAATCCTGAAAAAAAAAAACAACTCTCGGTTTTCTTTAGCCTATTAGCAAATGAATAGACACACGAAAGGATCTGGTGAAGCCCAGAGCAGTGCAAGGTGGCATGTGGAAATCGGGAAGCATGAAATGCCTATACTGCAGGCAGCAGTAAGCTGTTACAACTGCTTCTCATGTAACTTCACCCTTCTTTTAAATGTCTGCAGCCAATCTGGTTCTCCACAGAGCCATTTATGCTCGGAGATGGGAGGCACAACTTCTTTCAGTAGGAGTGCTGTCTGTGAAGTATTTGCCCAAAACCCTCCCACAACACTCAAAACTGCTGCAGGGAAGTTTGCCTTTCAGGTGACACACCAGCCTTGATTACTTAACTACCCTGACGCAAGAATAAAAATTATATTTGTCCACGAGCAAAATTACATACATTTAAAATTAAATAACACGCCTAGGGTATCAATACGCCACACACCAGCGGAACGGTGCGCACAGAGCCGCAAGCACGGTGCCCAGCAGACCGTGAGGGGCAGCACGGCCCGCGCCCA
>JAHLSL010000015.1:19590082-19623189 GCA_025920805.1 Petroica traversi | reverse complement strand
CGCCGGGATGGCCGCTGCTCCGTCACGGCCTGAGTCCGGACTGCGCGGCTCAGAGCCCGTGCCTTGTGGGTGTAGGAAACAATTTACAGTCAGTCAGGCTGCAGTATAACTCCGAGGTCATGGAGTCCGAGCTGTGAACGAACACTTTGTCTGCTGGACCATGGCTCTGAGTGCCTCGTCCAGTCTTTCCTTAAACGCCTCCAGGGATGGTGACTCCACACCTTCCCGGGCAGCCCATTCCAATGTCTAATCACCCTTCCTGAGAAGAAATTCTTCCTGGCGTCCAACCTACGCCTTCCCTGGAGCAGTTAAACACTGGGTCTTCTCGTCCTACTGCCTGGGAGAAACGACCAACCCACACCTGGCTACAGCCTCCTCTCGGGTGTTTGTGAAAAGCAGTGAGGTCCCCCTTGAGTCTTCTCCAGGCTGAACACCCCCAGCTCCCTCAGCTGCTCCCCACTGCACTTGTGCTCTGTTCTCTGAACATGCTCCAGCACTTCAATGTCCTTCCTGAGCTGAGGTCCCAGAACTGGACACAGGATGTGTGGTGTGACCTCACCAAGAAAAGTCCTAGGAAAGCTATTTGTGTATGCTGCAGTGGGGAATCTGCACCCAACCTTCTGCAGCATTTGTGCCAAACGAGTAAAGTGTGTTTGTTTAACATCCAAGGCAAATGGACCAGAAACACCTGTCTGTCATACTGATCTGCTTGTGCAACATTTCAAAGTAAACAGGAACACTTGGCCAAATTGAGATTGCACATCGATTTGACAAAAGCTGTAACTGTCAGCCAACATGTGGTACAGTAAAACTGTCGACCAGCATCTCAATGTTCAGTAAACGTCACCAAAATATGTTGTCAAACTCAGATGCAGCAGGCCTGTCTGACTAAAAGCTATTACTGTATAAAGTCTGTGTTGCAGATATTAAATGTATTAGAGCTAGCTAGTTCATAGGTGTAAGCAATTCATTGTAAACATGTTGAAATATTTCCAGCAAAGTCACATGAGATTTTAGTCCAGTATTTCTAAACATACTAATGTTGGTAATAAAATGCTGGTAAAAGCAGTAAATAGTGAACTGAGCTGAAGAGATTGTGTTATGAGTATTATCTAACTGACGCTGTGCACAATAATCGTTTTATCTCTTTATCTAAGGAAATGAGTCTTAAGCAATTGAGGTATGGGGCGTTTCCTTTTCCATTAATCCTTTCCACCTGGAAGGACTTTTGAACACACTGACCTACTTAGCTGTATTTGCAAATATGTACAAACCTGGGAAGGTTAAATTCTTTCAACTTTGGGTGGGAAAAAAAAGCAGTTACACAAGAGGGAAGAAAGGTGTTCTGCATCTGTCTGGCCAGCACACGGCTGTGTTTACTGCTTGGCTGGTAAGCAGAGCCCTGGATTTGGGCTTGAGAGTGTGCCCTGGAACACACAGGAACAGGTGAGATCTTGTGTTCCTGCTGTAGGTAGTCTTGTGCACTGAGGACACAAACCCGTAGGAAACAATGTTTGAATTTCATTGCTTACAGAGGAGCTTGTGAGTATGAGCTGTTTCCATGTCCTATTTCCAGGCCTAAAACATGTTGTCGTAGAGAATTGAGGTTATTCTGCCAGAAATTCATGCTTGAGTAGTTACAGAGGATTAAGGTTCCCAGCTGTTACACCTCCCTACTTACCACTCCCATCTGATAGAAATAACAAGAGAGAACATGTTGGTTCCTCATCTTCCGGGGTTCAGAATGTAAACATGTGCTGAATTTCATGGTTGTTTGGGTTAATATTCAGTTTGTGAACTACAGTATCTCCAGAGCAGCTATGCTGCCAATTTTTTGACTCTACTTCATGGGCAATAACATCTTCTAGGAGAGAGGGACAGAGAGCAAGGAACAGTGATGTGCATCCACCTTGCATTGCCAGGCCTCAGGAGGCAAGATGGGCAGCCAGTTCTTGGCAGTGAATTACATTACTACAAGAGAAATTACCTCTTAAAGAGATTAAAATACTGAATTTTCATGGACTAGTTTAAGGGTAGACTTGGTCATTTTTTACAAGAATTTACATGGAGAGATAATTCTGAGGATGGATTCTGCATTAATATAACAGAAAAAGATATAATGGAATTCAGTGACTGGAAGCTAAAAGTAGACAAGTTCAGGCCACAGCTAAGGTGTTACTCTCAATGCTATCAAACGACTGGAAACACTGGAGTTTAGCCATCAGGTGAAGTATTTAGAACAAAACTAGGAACATGAATTATAAATGGCTGTGCTGAGTCAGATTAGAGGCCCTCTGGTCTGAAACACTCAATATCTGTCTTTATGACTTCTTAACTTATACTGAATATTTTAAACAAAAGTTTTAGCCTTGATGCAAAAATCAGTGACAACTTCTGCACATTTCTGTATAGGAGATCACGTCAGTGATGCTTCTGGTTTCTGTTAGACCTTGAAATTACTGAGCAACATTTGGTTGCACCAAAGTTGTTAATAAAAGAAAATATTCAGTGATTTCAGTGGACTATTGCACTCTCTAATCCTGAATCCAAAGTAGTGGCTTGAAACCATTTGATTAATGTTCTGATGCCTCATCAGCATGGACATACAGAGTTTAGGAGGAGAAATGGGAAGAAAAAGTATTAAAGAAGCAACAGGAGTAAAGTAAATAATTTCCTGTATCTCTACCCTATCAAGTACAACATTGCATATGCATTTCTGAGTAAATCTGGATTTCCTGAAGACTGTGTGCAGGTAGGAAACCAATTGTCTATCTTTTAGCAGATTTGTGGCAGAAATCCATCATTAGCAATTTACTCAATGATTAGCAAGATTTTTCGCTCAGCAAAATCTGCCAGCTGAATACCAGTGCACCAATGGAAGTGTGACACTGCATAAATAAATACACAAAAAAATAAAGTTATATGTTCATTGAGGGAAAGAGAGAAAGAGAGAGAGAAAGAAAGAGAGAGAGAGAAAGAGAGAGAGAGAAAGAAAGAAAGAGAGAGAGAGAAAGAAAGAGAGAGAGAAAGAGAGACAAAGAAAGAAAGAAAGAAAGAAAGAAAGAAAGAAAGAAAGAAAGAAAGAAGGAAAAAGAGACAGAGAAAGAAAGCCAGCATGCTCCTCAGAAATGAGTTGATAGATTAAATACTTAGAGGTTGATTTTTTTTTAAGGGGGAAAAAATGTAGTTGTATTTGCAGAAGTGTATACGAGAGAATATTCTGAAGATTAGATTGATTGGTGCCTTTTGATGTTCTAGCAAAGTACTTAGGGAAATAACCTGGAGGAGAATGACAGCAGAAGTTGAAGACATTTGTTCAGTGCACAGGATGTGTCTCAATCCTTGTGTATCTCGTTATGATTGATTCATGGCTGCAGGACAGCTTTTTTTTCTCGAAGACACATCATCACACCAAAATGTCACTGTCACTATCCAGGGGAGACATGGAAAGAGAGCTAACTAATGTTACCCCTCTGTGTGAAACAACTTGAGGACTTGGATATTTACACTATCATTGCTGTACCCTCTATTTTAGATCCTTTTTTTTTTTTTTTGCTTGCAAGCATTTGTTAATGGTTTAGGAAAGTGTTGCACAGCAGCGAATACTGAGCAAACCAAACCATCCTAAGTATTCAACTGTTATGCGGTTTTCCCATCCCTTTACGGAAATATACTGCAATTCTCATCAGTTATCACCAGGTGGCCTTAAAAGTCTCTTGTTTTTCTGAAGTGTGGAATAGTTTAGACACGAGGAAGTGATGTATCCCTGTGCTGCAATCGCTTCAGGAAATAGTTGGGTTATAGTTCCCAGCAAGGTTTATTTTTCCGCCTTTGTCTTTTTTGTGTACTGAGCTGTAGCTAGTACTGAAAATATTAGAGGTTAAGACTGCAGGTTTCCGTTTAAATTGTATCACTGAACTCTCCTTTTTTTATTCCATTTTTTTTTTCTTTTAAGAATTTGGATTGTCAAGAATTCATGATGATGAGCTTTTTTTTCTCTCTTTTATTTGTCTCTATTCTGTGTATGAACAGCTCCTCAGGAGTGCAGGGAAGGAAATGGAAAGGTGAAGGTACTACTCAAAACTTGGAAAGTATTGTCATTGGAAGATGCTATGATTATATTAGAATTGTGAACCCTGCTGTTGGGTAAGTTTTGCTTGCTTCTAGATTCGTTTTTTATGTCCTGTACCAAATGGTTATTAATCAGAAGCCTGATGTTATGCTTCTAGCCATGAAAGGGATCCTACTGAAGCCAACATGCTTGTAGCTGTCTGGAAACAACAAAATAACTTTGATGGTTGGCATATTTTATGTAAAGTAGTGTAATTAAGGCAAGATTTTTCATCCTTCAGTTCTTTATTTCACATTTCTTCCCCACCTCCCCCTTATTTTCTGTAAGGAGGAACACCACATAGACATGACAGGGGTGGTGTTTTTGAAGTACCAAAGCTGACAGCACTCCTGGAAAGACCAGCTTTGCCTTGTGTGCCTGTACATCAGGTCACGTAAGAAGGGGAACACCTCACTTTATAGCTGTCCTGTGGTACTGAAGGAACCTGTTTAACTCATCCACCCGAAAAATCAAGTAGTAATCAACTGCTCAAGTGGCATTATCTGTGAGCTTTCATTAGCTGTGGTAAATCACACACTTTGCTAAAATGAGCACTTTTCTGTCTTCCTTGAAAGGGCTTCAGTAAAAAGGAAGAAAATAAGAAGGACAGTCTCCTGGAGTTCAGCCCTTTATTCTGCCACTAAAAAGTTGTCCTAATAGTGTGAAGAGGTATTTGCAGAGGGACCCTGGCTGGACTCCTGTAGCATTGAATTGCTGTCTTAAAACAGGATTAGATTAGATGCAAATATCACCTCATTTCCCCAACCTGCCATTTTCAGTTCCTATTGCAAAAGAGGAAGATGAAGGACTTAAAATGAATTTTTTGCTTTTAACAAAGGTAAAGCACAGTAACACTCTTATCAGAAGTGTTTTCTTTCAAGTTTCTTAGGAAGGAAAAAGATCATCCTAATGCAAATAACACAGTGCATGAATTTCAGCGGAACAGCTCAAGCTTGGCAAATTTATAAACTTGCCACAGTGGAAGGTGGAAGTAAACTTTAAGTGTAGATTTTTACATTCCTCCAATATAATATGTAATATAAAATATGTGAACTTAGTTAAGCGATGTGTAGGTAATCTGGTCTTGCAGTAGGCTCTAGATAGGTAGAGCACCTACAGGACTCAAGATATGTCACTTCATTTATAGCTGAAACAGGACATGAATAATAATACAGAATATGCTAAAATGAGCAACATAAAGGATAGTTACTGTAGAAGTTTTATCTGTATCGTTAACTGATTTAGACTTTTAGAGATGTAAATGCAATATTCTGGAAAGCATTTCTATATGTCTCATGTTTATGATAGTTTTGTGATCTAAGGAATTCTGGTTACATTTTCACAAATGATTTTAAAATTGAGAAGTTTGAACATGTTCATCAGGGTATTCTTGCTCAGGATAGTATGAAGCTAGGCATGACATTAGGAACATTTTCCTGAATTTAGACCAAAAATGGCATTAATAAAATAAGAGCTACACAATTAATTTCATATAATGTGTATAACTTCATATAATGGGATTTTTCTCTTTCCCATGTGTATATAAGCAAATAATGTAATCCAAACAAAATGGAAATTTCATATTGCACAGGTGCAAAATAGATATCCTTTCTGTTCATTGTCTGCTTCTTAGTTGCCCTTGGCTAGCTTTTATAGAGACACGACGACTTGCATAGGTTTTGCTTCCAAATTTATGTGCAAATTTTCTAAAAATATTTTGTTAACATAAAGGAAGCTAGCAAAATATGCCTTTACACTGCAACATAGTTAAAACAAAGATGTTTATAGGAACATAAGAAAAAGCTTTCCCGTGTGTTAAAACAGAATATGCAAAATAGCAGTCAAAAGAGGCATTTTACAAAATGCTGTGGTCATATAGAAGTGAGGAATTTGAATTAAGATCATGTTGGACATTTCCTAACAGGAGTACGCTTAATAACACAAATGTACCTGTAGTGCTTTTCCTCCATATTTGTTTATTTGTAGTATATCTTGGAAGCTTTGAAAACAAATTTTTAACTAACTTGAATTTAATCTGACTTACTAGTGTCTACTAAAATTAGAAGGAATTGTCCTGAACTGCAGTCCTTCCCCACCCTATAGTTTCAAAAAGTGTTTTTGCCAGCTAAGAAGTTTTGAGTATCAAAGCAGATTGATCCTTTTGATTTACAAGCTCTTCAAACCTGGATGAGAAGTCATGAAAAAAAAAAAAGCAATATGGGAATTAACAAGAAAATTACTGCTGCATTCAACTGTCAAGAAAGATGTTAAAAGTTCAGTTGATCATAACTCACAAGCACTGACTTAAGTGCTTCAAGTAGAAAGCTCTTTAGCAAAATGAGACCTAAGTATATACAACTGAGGGAAGCCAAAGTACAACAGCTTGAGATCAGAAATGTGGGGCAAATAATTTTATTAAGTAAATCTGTTTAAACCTTGAAACTAATGATCAAGGATCATATTGCGTCACTGAAAATTTTCAGGTCAAGATCCATATCTTCTTGCAGTACATAGGGAATTTTTATATAGTTGTTGGAAGCATGACCAGAGATTACTGTAAGAAAATCTGTGGTCTGTTTCCTGCACAGCTCATCACAAGGGGCCCTTTTAAGTGTCTGTGACATCCAGTGTCACAAAGCAGCTCCCTAAAGAACTTGTACTAGCAGAAACTGTGCTGTCTGTGGATGATACTAAATGAGAAAAACACTGTAATGGCAAAGTTTGTTTTAGTTATCAGGACTAGTATTGTTCAAGCTTGAGCTTTGCAATGACAGCTGTTCATGTTAGGAAGGCTGTATGCGCATAAATATTCTGTTGTGCAGAGTGTGCCTGGCATAGACATTGTCACAGCATTAGGTGGGGAAAGTACTGTGGAAAAGTGGTGACAGGAGAAATTCTGTTCTTAATTACTCCAAGCAGGCTCAGAGCTGTGACAGGTGAGATCCTGAAAGTCCAAAGAGATAGGACACTTCCATCTGTAGATAGCCTGTCTTGCCCCTCGTGGAGGTTGCCGTCCCCAGTGCAGAGGTGGCAGAAGAGAAATGTTGAAGTGCACAGCGTAGCATCTTATTTCAGCACTTGAAGTGTTGAATGCTAACAATATTCTTGTAGTTCTTTCTTGTAGCTACTGCATAGTTACGGTGTATGTCACACACAGTCCCTGGTCACTGTACTCATTCCAGCAAGATAAAACTGCACAGTCCCAGGGCCTAGAAGCAGAAGGCATCTCTTTGTCACAATCATTATTCTGTCGTCAAAACTTTTTAGCAACTCATCCTGCCCTTGAATCTGACATTTTAAGAGTAATATTGCCTTCCAACAGTGTTGGATATTTAGCTATGGTTTATTTGAAATGGCTTTTTGAATCTGGGAAATTTCAAAGGAGGCTTTTTCTTCAGTGTTTCTACAAACTCACTGTGTATACCGTACTTACTAAGATTTTTGTTGAATCCTAATGTGTTTCTATTTCCGCACTGTAAATGCTAACATCTTCCTTGTTCTTCCTTATCTGCTGCAGTTATGACTCAGAAGACAAGATCTCTATGCTCTTCCTGAGCTACAAGTTTTTTACCACTCTGACTTCAGTTTTCTGCCTTAACCTTATAGGGATTTTAATTTTGGGTATTTGATGGAGTTAAGAACAAGTAACTTTCTTGCTCAGCTTTGAAAAAAACCCAATTTTGCTTTTTATTTGTTTCAATTATTACAGTGAGAAGAATTGTTCACAGATATGGGAAGCATTTAAAAATGCATTTATTAACAAGGATCCTTGCAGCATTCTACCTAAGGATTATGAATTATTTATTAACCTGTCATTGCACACGATTCCACCTAACAAGGTAATAATTTTTTATGTTAATTGCCCTGTGACATACAACAGATTTTACGTGACACTGTTCAAAATTGACGAGTCATTCTGTGGCTGACTTGTGAGTCATTCTTTTTGACCTATCTGTAGTTTATAAACTAGACTCTGTAATTTATAAACTAGACTCAGACATGATAGCATGTTTCAATGTGTTTGGCTCCATTTATTTTATGCAGTAACTTCTCAGCAATGTCTCTCTTTCCATGCTACAGAGTTCCCCCATTTTTCCTGCTGTGCTGGGAGCTGGGAGCTCTGCCATAATCCCTGAACTTCCACTTCTACTTTTCCTGCCAGGTTCTCTGGCTGCAAATGCGGTGCCTGCTTTTGCTTGTTCAGTGTGACAATGTTTAACATGTCACTGTCATGAGACTTAGCTGTGAGGAGTAAAAGCAAAAGCAGAAATGAGTGAGGACATTGTTCTGTGCCAGAAAACAGTATGGGTTTGATGTGCTGGCAATTGCAAAGAACCATGAAAGTGCAAAAGACGTTGTGCTTTAAAGCGGTTTTTCCTCTAACACAATTATTCACCATTTCTAAATTATACAAGCTAAACCAACAAATACTACTGTAAACATAGCTTAATTCATGAGGAGTTCCACAAACATAGAAATAACATCTAGACATATGATTTTTTTCACACCATAAGCCAACATAGCAACGAGAGAGATTTCTGATAACATATATCTGACTTATAAATATCTTCCTTTTTTCTCCTTTCCCTAAATTTCTCTGCTGAGGCAGGCAAAGCTAGGCCTTACTGTATTTAAAATCGGGCTACATCCCTTCTCATCAAACTAGTACTGTCCCTCAAGTCACTTGTGATCAGAATTTATGATTCTGTAAAGTAAAAAACTTTGTTCCTTTAAACATTTCTGGTTATTAGCTTGATTTTGAAAGAAACATCAAAACATATTTTAAACTTTTTTCAATACCCCATAATTTGATTGGGTTCACACCCAAGTGTTGGTACATTTCTTCTCTGTTTTTTTCCCTAGTCTCTTTTCTGGGAAAATAATCAGCTACTAGTCAATAGCTTTGCTGACAGAGGACGTCGCTATATGTCTCTGGGTGATACTCTGTTTGGCTTCTTTGGAGACTTTCTGAACTGGTGTGGGCAGGCAGACGGCCCTGGTAAGACAATGTTAAGCATTTATCTTAAAACCATAATGGAGACCAACTGCTGTGTTCTGGAGAAACTAAATTTACTCTTACCCCATGAAAAATCAGTGATAGCTTCACTGTCTCTCTCTCTCTGTATCGTGTGAATATTTAACACTGCAGTCAAGGGAGCACACAGTGAAATCTAAAGAGTGCTGCAGCAGAGATAAACCTCTTTCTCAGTCATCTGAACCTGGAGCTCTCTGCATCCAAGGAATTGAGTTAGAACCATTTCAGCCAAATTATTGAATCCACAGAATATCACTGTTTGTGTAAACTACAAAGGATGGAAAAATATTGAAAAAATACAACAGTCAGCTTTCAGTGCTATATCAGATGGTCTTGTGGGTTCAGTGGGTAATGCACAAATATATTTAGTTTCTTTTTAAAGTCACTTTTTACAGTCATTATCATCTCTCTGACAGCACAAATCACATTCCTTCCTACAGGACTGGACTATGAATCTTGCCCTACCACGATGGAATGTGAAAACAATGCAGTGGAATCTTTCTGGAGGATGGCCTCAATCACTGTAAATAGTGTATTAGTGCTGACTTCATACATCTGCAAGTGTGTTCGGGGTGGTTCAGGAAAACATTGCTGGTTCAAAACAGATTTAAACCTGTAACTCTGCTGGATTATTTCCCCTGATACAAATATAGTGTTTAAGACTGGCTGCAGTGTTTTAGCAAGAAGAATCTAACTTGCTCATTAGTTAGATAATGTGTTAAAAATTCTGTTACCTTTGTTCATATAAAGCATATACTATGCACAGTAAACACACGGACTATCTACTGATTACAGGTCCTAAGTGACATTTGGCAGCCTTGCTGAAAACCTTCTCTCACAGCTCAAACTCTACAGAAAATGCCAAAATGCTTTCTTCTTGTGCTGAAGAAACTACTTATAGATGTGAGGAAATAGCTTGAGAAGATACATTGAATTAAACCATGCCTCTTTCCTCTCCTATTTACAGCAGTGACCTGCTAGGGTGCTAGTCTAGTATTAGTTTTGCAGTTTTGATATTCTTTGTGGTAAAATTCTTTCCTTGGTCATTGATGTTTACAGTAAAATACCAAGTCATATGACAAATCTGTGAGATCTGAAAAGTATTGATATCTATTGCAGTATGCACAGCACAGCTCTGGTGTGATACACGTCTTGTTGAATGGTTCTGCAGATGGAGGAGCTTATCCACAGCCAGGGTAAGAGAACTGACTGATTTATGTGTACAGAGTCTGATGGCCCACTTATTTGGGTCTTCTGCTGCACAAAGCATGGGAAGTGTAGCTGAAAGAACCTGTTACATCAAAGTTTTCTGAATTGTGGGGACAACAGTTAATTGTCCCTAGCTGAAGTAATTATTATGTAGTGGATGGAAAAAATCCTTTCAACTCCGGCGTTTTACAAACTGCTGTGACAAGAAGGGTGAACATTCTTTGAAAACTGCCTTCAAGCAGTATGTACTGTGGCAAAAATGTGTACGTCTTCAAAAAGATGAATGTTAAGAAAATTTCTCTTCAGGGACATTCATTGTTACAAGGAGTGTAGCTTTTTTTCAGGCCTAGGAGCAAACTTGTTAAATTTTAAAGGGAAAGTATTTCTCCATGACAAAGAGTGGAAGTAGTTTGAAATCTATTATGGTTTCAGAAAGCAAAAAATAAAAAGCTTGTTGAGGAGGCTAACAGCAAAGATGAGCTTTCTCTTCTCCTTAGTCCCTTTTATACTAAGGACAGGTGTATTTTTCCTGATTCACAAGTGTACCACCATGCAGAAGATTATACTCAAAATTTATTGTAAAAGTACAACCTTTAGAACTTTTACTATGTCTCTGTAGTGACTGCTTACCTGTGGCAAAAAATACATATTTCATTACCTCAGCAACTGTCTGTCCAAGGCAGATCAAAAAATGACATATTTTAAAAACCCATAGAAGAGACCATCCTCCTGAGTGTTCACTGAGGACTAAAAATGACTATTGAAAAGGCAGTTTTATCTCTGGATAGGAGAGAAACAAGAACCATCTTTTCCAAAACACCTACTAACTACTTACCTCTGTCCCCCAAAGCATCCATCTCTGCACAGAGCTTTCAGCTAATCATAAAGATTTATACAGTCTGCTTGAGTTGATCAGATGGTCAGCTGGGATCAAATCTTTTGCAGATGGTAATACCTGGCAACAGGCCAATACCCAGAATCTAGTATAGAGTCCTTGGATTTCTTATTCTTGTTAATTTACAGATTCCTTATTTCACCATCTCACACACAAATTAATTCCACCAGCTCCCTTGGTTGCCAGTCTGTTGGTATTTTAACCAGTGAAATCAGAGATTTATTTCTCATTTAATGGGAAAATAACTTTCCTCATTCACACAGCATGAATTTATTTTGCAGATTTCTTTAATGATAGCCAGTTCGAAAATCAGTTTTACTGAAGTCAGTTGTACATTCTTCCTCTGTGGTTTCTGACTCCTCTAGTTAAAGATTTCTCCAAATTTGGGAGTAAGCTTCTTTTTTCTAGCAATAATATATGCATGACTGAGTAAATGAGTAGGAATCTTTATTTTTTGTTATATTTTCACTATGTGTTGGACAGGCTTGGACACCTTGGACAGAAAGGCAAACCTGCTGTTGCTGCTACTGGTCTGGTCAGCCACTGCCATACCAGACTTGACCAGATAAAGCAACTCTTGGTATCTGTGTCCTCCTGTTCCACTTCTCCTGAAATTTAAAATAACTTGCTAACTTCATGAACCAAGACACTGGCAAGGAGCACATGTCCTGTGCTTCCATGGCACAGCCTCGGTAGTTTGCCTGAAGGCACTGGGAGGACAGACCCATGTTGTCACTGCTGGTCTCATCCAGGAGGTGGCAACTGGCAGTCCCTTCTTCTCTGCGGAGGTCTCAGAACATTTAAAGGGCTAAGAGACACTGTAGTGCTGAGATGGACATTTAAGAAGACACATATTAGGCAAATAGCAAATTAGAGGAGAGATACAGACTTGGACCAGGCATTCAGTGAGAACACAGCCTTTATAAGCTTTCTGAGGAAAAAAACCCCTAAAAGGTTGGAAATCATTATGCTACATCTTGCTAAAAGGGTTAGAAACCTGTGACTTTGAAATGCCAGTATCTCACCAAAAAAATTAATCTAGAGACATTAAAATCAATGTTTGGATTTCCTATCTTCTTTGTTTCGATATTATAAGGAAGTATCAAATGTGTTTTGTTTTGTTTTTGCATTTTTAAAAGTTCATTCTGATTCACTTGTAGGTGAATTCATTAATACAGGGGAGGAAAAGACTATTTAAGTTTCATGTTCTTTAGAGTTCTAAATTTTTTTTTCTTGAATAAGTTTTTTTGCAGATTATGAAATACCTAATCTTCAGAGAGGCAAAATCTCACAAATTGTCATTTGGGTTGTGGATGATATTGAAGGACCAGATATGTAAGTTGTATATTCAAAAAATAAATCAGTTTATCACTTTTGGGCCTGTCTTTAAAATTTCACCTTGTCTTTCAGTTTGATTATATTTGAATACTACTTAAACCAAAGTATTTTAAATGCTTTCATGAACACAACCTGAAATTCCAAGAATTAGACAAAATAGAAATAAATTCTAATATTAGATCTGGAGCCAACTCTTGGTTGGATATGTGTGTGGATCTCAGACTCTGAATGAAGACAGATCATAAAAAGTTTTACTAAGAGGCTATCTGAATTTCAGATCAAGTGCTGATGAGTGATATTTCTTTCACCTTGCCAAATGCATTCTTTTCATTTTCACCTACCTTAACTGTTTGAAAATTAGTAAAAGCAGACAAATACCAACATGGGGCTCCTTTTTTCTCAATGATTAATCCAGTAACAAAATGTAGGCTTTAAAAGTGTCAAATTTTGCTGGTAATTTAATTATGGCAAACAAACAAATAAGTAATAAACAAATATTACAAAACTGATCAGTCCAAACAGAATAATCTATTGAGTATTTTACTGCAATGCTGTGAAGTCTACGTAGAACAGTTCAGATTAACATTTCTCAGCCTGTCTCTCTAAATCAAAGAATCATATCCTCAGGGAGAGAGAAAAACATACAGCTCATCTTTGCAAAAGTTGCCCTTTTTACAAAGAAAAGTTAAGATAAGCACTGAACATAAATTTATCTTTCAGTTAATGGATGCCGGGAGTAATTGCATGTTTTTATTAGTTGTTTTCTACAATTATTTTGTTGCTCTCCATACGATTTCTTTAGTTATGGGTATTTACTGACCAGCAAATAATTAGCACTGGCCTTAATACTTTATGTTGGTGCAAGTTTAGAGATCTCAGAGGTTCTGTATTATGCTAAACTTTCTTATGCTTATTGGACTACGAATTAAAAAATCAGTGCTAGAAACAGAAGCTGTGTTTAGAATTGTTTCTGGGTTTTTTCTCTCTGTGTTTTTCTATTATTTGACATTCAAGAGAGAGAACAAGTGAGCAGGCTTCTAACAAAAAGTAAAATTCTCATTTATTTTAACAAACTTATTCTGTAAAGACAGGTAGCATCAACTTTATCACTACCTAAATAGTCACCAAAGAATTTCACAAACAAAGCACTTAGTATTTTACAAAATTATTTAGGTCTTTTTCTGTCTAGTCAAGTATTAAATGTGGGATTATGGGTTACTAGAATCTGAAAATGCTACACTGGCTGAAGCTAATCTTCCAGACTCTGTAAACTAAGGCTAAATTGTGACAAACAGTAAACAACAGTAATGTAAGCAAGTGAAACATAAATAGCAATGATCACCATTTTTCTGGAGGTGTTATGGAATACAGAAGAGGCCAAGTAATTTGGATTTATTTTACTAGTTCCATCAAGGTAAGTTAAAAGAAATTATATAACAAAAGACTTGCAGTAATATTGAAATCCTTCCTCACAGAGATTCCTGTGGAATTCATAGTGTAAAGACATTAGAAACCAGGCTGAAAACCCTTGGTTATGATGTCACTTGCACTGACAATAACGAGTAAGTGAAAACCTTTTATTCATATGCTGTATTTGCAGAAGCACCTTATCTATTTTGATTCTTACTGTTCAATACTGAGGTGCCAATTAAGTTGTGTCTTCAGGGGGGACTGATATGTTGAAGGGATGATGTCACATTTTTCAGATTTGGCATTTTTTGGTTGTGAATTGAGCAAAACACTATGTCTTATTGTATGATTGAGTGGAACATTGTACTTACTCAATGTCAGACACAGAAGATGTCCTCTTGTATTTGCATTTAAAATCTGAACAGCAGTTAAAAACACTATTGCATGTCTGCAGAATTATTCACAATAGGTTTCACAGCTCTAGTCATCCCCACAGATGTAAAATAAATTTAATCAATGTAAAATTAATTAACCATCGGGGTTTTTTTTCTCAATTGTCTGCCTGAAAGGTGCTAAATGAAATGGTGTTTTCACAGGTCTGTAATGTTCTTACTCTGCCTGGATAATCCTGATGATTCTAAGTGTGCCCTTGCATCGTAAGTAAAAGAAGTTCAGCCTATCCTCCAGTGTCATTATAGCAAACGAACTATGGAGAAGTCACCAGTTCAACAGATCCCATCTCTACCACCTGTTCTTGAATTTGTTACTTACTGTGGATTGAGTTAGCAGTTTCTATTCACAAATTGTGCACAGCTGTCTGTGAGCACCTGCTGTTCAAAATTGGGTATCAATGGGTTCTCATTGATCACACAGTAACAATGTGTATCATTGATGATGTGAAGTTGGTACATATCATTGTTCTGATATAAAATCTATTACAAATTTGAAGTTGCTTTCATTAATATAATTTCTTAAATAATCAAAGTGTAGATCAAATGGTAATAGATCTAAAGGACATTTCTTCAGCTGGTATAATTGTCAGTTCCAAATTTTGAGGAAGTTTCCTTTTAATCTTCCATTTTGTGTGAAGTTTAATCTCTATATTTTAATGTATTTACCTTGGGCCACTGAGTTATCTACAAAGAATGCAGATTACTTGCAAGACACAACTTCTTAATTAGCAAGAATTGCTCCCAAACTCCCTACTTATCCATATTTATCTATGTTATATAAGGAGCATTAAATTAATTTATTAAGTATTTAGTGAATTTACAGTAAATATTACTGTGTTCAATTCTGACTATGTTTCTTACTCTATAAGCTGTGGCATATATAGGTAAGCATAAGATACTTTAATGTCTGAATATGAGGACTTCCTCAGTGTTTGGAATGTTGTAGCATATATAGATACATAAACACTGTTTTCTAGTTATATTATTTTTATGGATAATCCATGCTTTATTTCTTACTGTCCTTTCTTTTCTATTCAAGCACATGCAAATTTTTGTTTATTAATACCTGTGTGATATTGCAATGATAGTTTCTGCTATGAAAGCCCTGATTTGCTGTCGCTGATTATGGCAGCAGAGAGGTGCAACTCCAGCTTGCCTGCATCTGGGAGGGGCTGTAGTGCTTCATGCAGTACAAAAAAGGAGGTGGATATCACCTGCTGTAACATATGTCCAGGTTTTGATACACACTTAGAGAGAGAGTGAGTATTCCTTGTTCTTGCTGGTCACTGAAAACTTTTACTCACCTTGCCATGCAACATTTATTTTCACACGCAAATTATCTCCTAGCATCAGCATATAAATGTTATGAAAATAGTGGTTTTATAGATACCACTGATAGCTCCAGACTTCTTCTAGTCAGGAGATTATAGACGTCCTGTTAAGGCTTTGATTGGTTACAAAATGCCACTTGCACAGTAGATTAAAAAAGGATTTCCTTGTACTGCCACTGAATAGTGAGGCTTAGTTCACATGTCAAAGGAAAATAGAGTTTTCCCCTTCAAAATAATAGCTGTGAACATAGTGACAGTATTAACAAACTGGAAGAAAAAGCACTTCACAGATTTTGAAAAATTGTGAGTGCTCAACAAAAGATTTTTCTCCTCTACCAGGTTTAAAATAATTTTCCTCAAAGTTTTGTGATGTGTGCATGTTACTCAGCTGAGGAAATCTGGATGAGAAAGGTTTTGAAATTATTAATATGTTTTTCCTTTCCGCTAAGGGGTGAGCATGCAGTTCTGCAGTTTTGCCACTTGGCGTTTGCAGTGTGTAAGCAGGGGAGCAGCCCCCCCCCTTCCTTTCCATCCGTGTTGGTGCTCTAACTAACATAATCCCTGGTGTATCTGAAACACCACTCTCACACTCTCCTAGGGTAACTACTGAGCAACTCAGCTGTTCTCATCCTCCTTAGGAAAAGTTTCCTTGCTTGTTTCCTTCATGAGCACTGTATTCCACCCTGTATGCATGGCACTATAATGATTCATTTCATATCTATGCCAAATCACAGTAGAGCTTCCCAATCTGAATGCAAAACTATCACTGCCTCTCCTGAAATTTAAGTGACTTAAATATTACAAGCCAATGAATGCTTACATTCTTCCCAAAATCACTTAATTCTCTGCAGTAAATACCACCACCTCCATAGATACTAGCTGCCTTTTTCTGAAAAGCCTTAAGCAGATGCATATAAATGTTTTGATGATTGTCTTCTTAGGTACATTTTCTGTGTGGATGGTTCTGTGAGGGCCCATTAACTGACATGGGGGTGGTTTGGTCAGTAGAGGTATCACAATTTGGAGTGGGTGTGTGTTAGGAAAGGTTTCGTTTGGAGAGTGGGTGTTCTCAGTGAATAGACTTCCATAATAAACAGTGAAACAGGCCTGCAGGCTCTGCTGCATCCCCTTTCATAGGGCTATTTGCTATTAGAAGGCTGATTTGCTATTCTCAGCCTCCAGAGAATAATGTCCTGAGCCCAAAAACATCAGTTGGACAAGTGACATGTCACCACAACTCCTCTTACGTTGGCATAGCAAAGGAGAGAGCTGGGTCAGGGTAGCAGAAGGATGGCCTAGAAGGTGCTGTAATGTACTTGGTGCTTCTTGCGTAGTGGCAGTGCCCCTTAATTCCTCTCCAGACTTGAACTCTGTTGCTGCTGAGTCAGATTTGAACTTTAGCTTGTTAAGGTGACACCCTAATGTCAGAAAAAAGCGTGAGTAAAAAATACCCACTAGATGGCAGAGATGGCTTACAAGTGTAAGCAGGAAGGAAGCCAGCTGCAAGCTGCTAGTGGTGGTATGTATTACTTGCATTATTGCAATGTCAGGGAGTCATAGAAATGGATCTGGATACTATTGCACCCTGTGCTGTGAAAGTACAGTCCTCCAGGACCTCTGCTGTCTAAAAGAGCACTATAAAATCACAAGCATAAGGGCAGAGACAGCAAATGGATGTGGAGAGACAAGAAGACTCTTGTGTAAAGGTAGAAAAAAGAGTTCCTTGGGTTTTGCAAAGATATTCTCTTTATAGAATCATGACAGCCGAAGGGAATCTGTTGGCAGGCTTATATAAAGAAACTTCTGGCTTAGCACTTGGACCACAAACTTCACCCTTGGCAACAAACCCCTGATATTTAGAAGAATCCTAACTCAGCTCTGTGCTGTGAACATCCTGTTTGTTTTCTCTTCTTCAGATCTGCACCAGCAGCACAAAGAAGACCTGTATCTTCAGACAGAGGAGGCAGCTGGGACAAGCTCATGTTTGTTTCTTTTGCAGGCTTTTTGTTCAGATTTGCTTTAGTGAATTAAGTTAATCAACTGAATCCATATCCTCTGTTTGCCTTAGCTAGCTATAAATTTGGCTTCAGCTAATTTCTAGCAGCAGTTTCACCCTACTTTTGGGACTGGCAAACCTGCTTATTAAAAGCTTGCATACAACATACTGGCTTTTTTTAGTATCAAAAATAATCCCAGTGCTGCTAGAAAGCCTCAGCCTTCATTTTCTTTTTCTGGAAGAAGTTAATTGCTATTTCCTCTTATCTTTATTCTCCAGAATTAAACCGAGAATAATACTTCCTGTTCACATATTTCAGAAAGAAAAGTGGCACTATGCCTGTCATACATCACCCACAGAGATTACTTGTTTGTAAAACCATCCTAACATTTAACCTTGGAAATTAAGTGACTGATTATCATGTTTTGGGAAGGCAAAACACAAATTCATGTGGGCGAGATCTTAGAGTGTTCACTTGATACAAGATGCAGTAGGTAAGACAGTGGAAAAGTAAACTCATTTTTGTAAGTGGTCCAGTACTTGGGCCAAACTTGAAAACTAGGGTGCAGCAAGATTCTGGCTGCATACTTCCATGCAGTATTTTACCACATAGTATTAATTGCTTTGTCATCCACACAGCTGTTCCTCAGCTGGCTGATTCCTTTCCACTGGATAGAAAATAATCAGAAATACTAGGTCTAGAAAGTTCCATGATTTTCCTACCACAGTGTGATTTCTGGTATATCAAATTCAAATAAGAACCTGCCAAGTTAGACATTGGCCTGCTTGCAGTGAACACAAATAGCAGGGTTCAGAATACATTGAGGAGAGAGCAGATGCCAACCTGAAGGTTTCTTGAGTTACTAACGTGAATTCCAGTGTTTCAGCTAGATGCTCCTCTAAACCACACAGACATCCAGCTACAGAGATGATACATAAATCTTCAGAAAAAAAAATAGACATTCTACTAGGGAATAACTTTATGTAGATATTTTTTGCACATTCTGAATTAGCTTCTGTATTATTTATTTGTGTTTGTGTTCCTGTTATCTCAGTGAATCTGATTTAAGAGTCCATAATAGATTTACATCCTTTCAAACCCTGATACAACTGTATTGTGTTGTATATTTGAAATATAAAATATTTAAAATACAGTGTTGTTACTTATTTGTCTTACTTCCCTGCCTGTAATGATCTATAATTTGGTTTTCATGCAAATCTCTTACATTGCACATATATTTGGGTTTGCCTGAGTCACAGGTGAGTCTAGGCTCCAGCTTGAAGAATTTTTGTGTCTGTTTCAGAAAAGTACTGGAAGTACAAACGTACTGAAATCAGAAGTTACAGATCTTTGAAAATCTGGGTTGTATTATGCCTCAAAATTGTTCTGTAACTTGTGCTGTAACTTTAGTCCTTTGATTAGCTCCTTCAACATCCTCTTCATTTTTATTGCTTTGTTTTTTCATGTTTTATTGTTTACAACAGCCGCCAGAGTAGTAAGAAAGGTGTCTGTAAAACAGTCACATCTCAGATAGCTAAAGCCAAGCCATTTTGATCAATCTTCTGTTTGTCCACTGCAGATGATATCAAGACACATTTTGGGGCACAGGCTGTGGAGATAGTGTGTGTGAGGCTCCCAGGTGTCTGAGCCATCATCAGGGCTGGTGTGTCCTGCCCAGTGACCTGTGTGTGAGATCCAGAGAACAGCTCAATGCCATAAACCAGCCATGTGCCTCTTAGGCAACTTCCAACCACATGCCAAGCATCCCAGCTGGCCAATTTTTGCTTTCCAGCTCATGTAAGCTTTCCAGCCTCTGCATGTAATTGACTCCAGCCACACAGCACTGGCAGTTACACATGGTACCAAACACACTGTAGAAACTGCTAAATAATTCTGTTAAAACAAAAATACAAAGTAGGGTAGTTACAATTCAAACAACTGAGATTATTTAAGGCATGGCCTTATGTCAAGAATAACAGACTCAGAACCTCTTGCAGTCATTTCTTCTTTGTAATGTTCTTCCTCTTTTCCCATTATTTCAACTCAGTAGCAAAGACAGCAATTTTGTTTTCTACTATCTGTGCAATGAAGTGTCTCAAACTTGCTTCAAAAACTCGGGAAGTTTTTGAATCTGTAAGATTTTTAGCTAACCAACATTAAGGCAAAGTTCTAGATGCATGGGTTTCCTGAGGTCTTAGAGGCAGCAAATTTCAAGCTGAGTGTGAATCATTTGTTCTGAGTTTAACATTATGGTTTTAATCTGTGCAAAAGAACAGTGTGACTGGCATCTCAGAAGGTTAGGGCAGCAGTGTCAGCAAAGCAACAAACAATAAGGTCATTTGTTACTCCCAGAGGGAGGGAGAGACATGAACATGTCTTCTTTTTTATTTCTAAATCTGTAAGTATGTGAATAGTACTATTCAGAGAAATATATTACACTTAAGTGGTGACAATCAGCCAGGTGAGCCTGTGCTACATTTTGAACACTCAGAAAGTGCTCTGATTGGCAATGTCTCATGTAAGAGCTGTACCAAATGTGGAGAAATCATACTGTCCAAAGGGCGTCTGCCCTTCTCTTTCAACTCATGCAAGCCTGGAACTGCTCACAAATATAGATTCAAAACGTTTCAACCATTTATATTTGCACTAGCAGTACTACAAAAACAGCTGTCTCCAGATGTGAATTTGAGGGAGGAAATGTTTCAGATGAAAACAATATTTATATCACTTAATGTTGAGTCCTGTTGGATGCCAAAATCCTGTGTAGATCTATTAATATCCAACTGCTTATGGCAAATGAAAACATCGTGTACAGGAGCATTACCAGGTGTCCTGCATTTCTGCAGACAGGCCTGTGGAAGCTACTGAGGCAGTATTTCCTGCTGTGTGCATTTTGTGGATCACTTAAGATCTCAGTTATCTCCCATTCTTCATTCCTACATAGAAGTAAATATAATCTTCCCTTCTACTAACCTACTTTTAGTTTTCTGCTGCATGTGTTGCAGTCATTGTGTCTGACAAAAGCTGAACTCTAATTCAGAGTAGTTGCTTTTTCCAGCAAGTATGTGCATGCACACATATACATTTGCTCTGCCTATTTTTAAATGCAAACTCTTGAGTGCTCTGGAGTAAAAAGTTATGAGAATAAAGCAAGGACAACTTTATCACCTCTCTGCCCTCTTTGTACTGCTGGTGTTTATTTTTGTCATATTGGTCTTGACATGATATTCAGCTGACATGACTATGTTTTCAATCAACAATCTTAAATGTAGTGAAATGTAACGTGAAACCTCAAGAATTTTAATAATACTTTTTTCCATGAAAGCTAACTCTTTTGATAGTATTCTTCTTAACTGAATTATCTAGAAATAATTCTGATGTATTTTGCTTCAACAATAGTGTGAAGTGGAAGAAGAGTGCTTTTAGCAGAGCCAAGAAGTTTGGTTTAAAATAGCTCAGTATGGGGAGGCACAGTGTCTTAATTTAGCCAAATGTCAGGGTGGCTCAAACACTTCTCAAGTTTTTTTTTGATTTTCAGGTTTTTCCTAATTCCAGCCCAGTCAAAATTTACTTGCCATTTTATGTAAGAGGCAAAGAATATAACCTGTCAATTTCGTTTATAATCTGCAGGCATCTGATTTCCTAGTTTCTTGAAAATTATGAAGACAAGCTCAGAGATCCTCATTCCCTTACAGCAGCCATGCAGTTCCCGTGCAGGCTGCAGGGGGGCTGATGCAGGAAATTGGAGCCTGGCAGTGTGGCACGTATGTCCCCTCACACCATGCCAGGCTGCCCGTGCTGCCTGGCACCCCTCTCCTTCTACCTTCTCCCTCTCTCTGCAGCCACAGCTAAGGTGAACCTGATCTCCCTTCAGATGAGCTACTTTGTATTTTTAGCAGAATATGTGAGCAGAAGATGATGCTGTTGGAAATTCTATAAGAGGAGAACAAAGGAGGAAATTATAGCATACATTTCCTTCCAGCAGCAGGCAGTGCAGCGAAGTGGTCTCACACTTACGACCATTTGACCAGGAATACCTTTGGGCTGTAGAAGCAGTAAGTGTGGTAAGTTCCCTAAATGCAGACACAGATGATCCTCCAGAATTCCTCTAGGAAGTCTGGAGTATCTTGTGCCCTACAATACTTAACAAAGAAATATTTTTAACCCAATAACTGCACTTGTCTGGGCATCTCTCAGGGATTAGGCTTGATGTGGTCTGGCATCAGGCATGAATGCTTTGATAAATAATTTACAAAAAATCTAAGTACTGTAGGCAGAAACCAGAATTATAAATCAAGACTGTGGTGAATTCTGGATTACCAAATTTCAGGAAGATTTCTTTTCCCCATTTGCAGCTGGTAAAGTCAAGAGTGCTAAAGAAATGACAGGCATTCTATCTGCTACACTGTGTCAAGGTACAGGTGTGGAATAACTCCTAGGTCACTTGGTACCATTTTGAAGAGCAGCAAGCAAAGAAGCAAATGAGTAGAAAAAAGTATCCCATGGAAATTTTAATCTTCTGATACCAAATTCCAACTGTAGGACATGCTGGCCTGTGTTGAGCTTCATTTTACTTATCGCTTTCCTTTGATGAAAGGTACCAGAAAATCCAGAGCTGGTATTTCCACAACTTAGAATGTATGCTCTGGGCTTTCACCCAGAACTTTCTGTCACCACTGCACATTAGCATGGGGTTATATGACATATATCACCTGACATATAGAACTTGAAAAGTAGTTAAGGACAGTAAGCATAACCAATAGTCTTGTAAACTGCAGCATCAGACCCCAGACAAATATTTATACGCATGTACACTAAAGCATATTTTACATAGTTGTCAACTAGAAAGAATCTTTGTCAAGTTTTTTGGGTTTTGACCTTTCAGCCATCGCATGAATACTTTCCAATATATATACCTAGTATATATATATATATATACTATATATATACTATACCTACCTTGTACAGTTCTTTTAGGAGGAATTGTACTGTTCACACACTTCTGGAGTCAGAGAGCCTAATTCTGTATCAACTTTGTTTCCTTGGTTGCCTCAGTGGGATGGGAGCCTTATGGGTATTTCTCTTCAGGCTGCGTGTGCAGCATAACAATTAGTACTGGCTAGAAAACAAGCACTCAGTTTCATGAAAATTGGTGAGATTACTGCATGTACTTTTCCTCTGAACTAACTTGAACCTTGAAAAATGCTTTGCACAAGAAAAGTGCAGCTGCCTTATCAGAAATCATGGTAAGATCCCTCACTGATAAGGTGTAGCTTTGGTACAACTCTCACTTACTTGCAAACTTGACTATCACAGCTGTTTAAATTTTTTTTATAAATTAAATATGTCTTGAGTAAAAAATACTTTCTTCATATCCTGAATCAGGAAGAATGCCTGAGTCATTAAACACGGATCTCCCACTCTGCAGTGCAGTGCTTTAAACAATACACTTTTGAATGTGTTTTTCTTGTTTGCCAAGGACATAATTTTCTGACATGTCTAAATAGAAAGGCAAAACAAAAAGTGGTGAAGGTGGTACAAAAGAATGAAACAACCGATTTCCCCAAAATGTTCTGGAGCTACTCATCCTCCATACTCACCATAGCAGCATGTTTTATGTAGGAGATCTCTTGACATGTTGCCTTGTTCCTTGACAAAATCAATGTGCAAACCCCAGATATGACTTTGTTTTTTTACAAACCCACCACTTTGGCTAAAGAAAAAAGAAATTGAGAATTGCAAAATACAAGAAGCAGCACTGATTGCAGCAGGAAATTCTTCAGGAACAGCAAAGCTCAGGATGCACCTGTATAAGTGCCAAGCTCTCCAAGAGAAAGGGAAGGAGCAGATGGGATGACACTGAAGAAAGCCAGCAGGGGAAACAAGCACAGAAATGGGAGGAAGACATTTGATCCAAAGGTGAATGTTTTGGACCCTTTGGGATCCTTGTTTACAACAAACAAGGAAAGAAATCAGTAATTGGTGTCTGTTACCCAGTCTCACAGAGAGCAGCACCGTCAGAGCTGTCAGGACTCCAGCTGGCGACGAGCAAGCTCGCGCAGCCAACACACGGAGAGGCCGGGGCTGCTCGGACAGACCAGGGAAAGGAACCAGGCTGAGCGTGTCTGTGTGCAGAATAATCAAGGAATAGCTGCTCCAAAACAACCCTTCTCTGCATATGAGCTTTAAATGCACATCCAGTAATACTGGTATTAATTTGTAAGGCAGTCAAAGCTGCAGTACAATTTGAAACATCTGAGCTGAAGGACAGATGTCACCCCTTCTGAGACTGCTCAGGGTATGTCTCTGTTCTTGTCAGTGCATCTCACCAGTTGCTTGATTCTGCTGAAATAATATGTCTGTTCATAAATCACGACCTACAAACAAACAATTTAAAATCTGTCATTCCAGTGCCATTTCAGCAAAGCACAACACCAGTGGAAAAATCAGGCAATTAATTCAGGAATCTTAAACTCTGTTACTGGCCTTGAAAAGCTCTTATCTGTTATGCTATCTCCATAGGCTGGTGTGAACCATGTCATATAAAAGATTTGAGGTAGTTTTCTATGGGATGTCTGGTAGGAGTTTCCTGATCAAGAAGATTTTTAAAAAAATTAACATACATACAGATATAGATATAAAATTTAAAACATCCCTGAACCATTAATTAAAGAAGAGCCTCACAGGCACATAGGCAAACAGGAATAACAATCCATAGAAAGATAAATATACCTTACCAGGCAATCAGACAGATTTTGTAAGTTAATTCGCTGATCAGGAAAATTTAGCACTTACTGATAAAAAAATTTGTCCTCAATGCTAAAACACAGTGTTTGAAGAGGGGAAAAGATACTTTGCTTCCTTTCTCCTTTCTCCTTCCAGTTGTTATCTCCCATGTGAAAGTAAGGACATTTAGAAGGGCACAAATAAGGTGAGATGGAGATTGTATTCTAGGACTCAAGGACACAGAGTCCACAACTTCTGCTTTACCAAATCCCTAAAGGAAATAATTTGGGGGGAAAAAAACCCTAATTTATCCTGACACAGCCGTGCTCTTTACTCCAGCTTCCCTTAATCTCATCAATTTATTCCAAAAATATTGATCTAAGAGGAAGCATTTCTTAAAAATCTTTACAAAATCGTGTGGATGGGTGTCAGAACTTTGTTGTGAAAGGCTGAACACCACAGCTCTCCATGAGACACTTCTGTATGCTATAACAACAAATCTCCCAAAAGATTCTCAGAAAGTTATCCAGAAAGCACAATTTCTTCCACTACCAAGAGAACATTGTCAAGAAGATGAAGCTATATTCTTTTTCAGGAATGCACAGTGAAAAGACAAAGGACAATGGTCAAAAAGTGAAGCAGAACAGAAATTATGATTAAACATTGAAAAAAAATCAAAATGAGAGTGGCTTCCCAAAGGCATTCTTGACTCTTCATCCACAGAGGTTTCCAAAAGTCTGAAGAACTGAAGAACACCCTGAGAAACCAAATCTAACATTATACCTAGCCATGATTTCAGCAATTGCTGGGGCCAGATAACCTGCAGACATCCCTACATAATTTAGTGATATTTTGAGTTTTCCAAGGATGGCAATGACTGAATGTCTTCTTTCTGGAAAGGCCTGTCACGCATAGTATTGTCATCTTTTTTGTTTCGTAACACTAATGCGTAACTGGAAAGACAGCTTTATTTTTATAACATCCTTAGCCATCCCTAGAATTTTAGCAGTCATAGTACTGGATGCATTAATATTAAAACATGATGGTTAACATGTTTTATCAAGAACACTTCAAATTTTAATTTAGGCAGCACAAATAATATTCCACAGCATGTTGCATTCATAGTCAACCTCAAGCTACCTGGAGATTTCTCTTATATATTATTGACTTCAGTTATTTTCTTCAAGGAAACATTAGCTAGTTTCCCATCTGTCTTCAATTCTTAAATCCCAGTATCTCTGGGGATCTGTCTGATAAGTTCTTTAGTTCTGCTAGTTAGTCATTAGAAAACATTCTGCAAATCATTATCACAAAATGATAGCTTCAGGGAATCACAGGCTGAGTCACCTCTCAAAGATGAGAAGCTTTGCAGGCTACTCATGTAAGCCAGCTTGTCCTTGTGTCCCTCAGATGTATCTCATCTGGACACAAGGACTTGTATTCAGCAAGAGTGTTTAAATGGTCCATAATTCAATCTTTACTATGAGTTTGGCTTACTTAATTCCTTCCCTGCATGTCTGTCACACACACAGGGCCAGCTAGGACTCCCCTGGTCCCATAGTTCCTGACTTTAGGGACATCCAGGTGTTACTACATCCAGAATGGACCCATAGAGAGACACTCAGCCCCTTGCTCCCAGATCATGTCAGCTGCTCACCAGCTCACACAGTCAGTCCCACACCCACTCTGACTGCAGCCACCAGCACCAGGAACACAGCCCTCTGCTGTACCCACACCCCTGTACACACCTATGCACACACAGACAGGAAAAACATCACCTAGGGAAGGGCTAGGAAGGTGCTGAGAAGTCAGGAGAGACTGCCCTGATCAGGCACAGAGCACAGCCAAGCAAACTGACAAGCCAACTCTCCATAATGCACTTGCCCTTTTTAGTCCCTTGTCTCTCAATTTTACCACTCCTGTTCCACCTTTGCTTCCCCTCCCAAACATCTTATTGTAAGTTTTCTGTGATCATTAACTGCTTTTCTCCTACATCCCACAATACATCCCAGGAAGAATATTATTTGGTTTCCCCACCCTGCCATTGTCTCACTGAGCTCCCTTGAGGGCATGCAGATAAGCTTTGCAACATAATTTAACAGTCTGGGAATGCTTCTACATTCCTCCCAGTTAGTCTATCCCTGCTTCTGTTCTCCCCTTATTCTTTCTTCTAACATTTCAACTTGGTCAGGAATTCCTGATTTGGCCAAGCTGGGCTCCTGCCACAGCTTTGACTTCCTGCCCTTTGGAATAGGCTACTCTTGTGCTTTGAGACTGTCCTTGAATCAACTTATTCTCTCAGCCTCCTGTGATGTTCAGTGGCTCCTAAACATCACATCCTGGGTCACACCCACCAGGTCTCTGAAGAAATCACTCATTCAGTCACAAATGTTTCTGTCACACCAGATTTACAGTGCATTTACAGTTCTGTATATGTTCTCCTTCATAAAGCCATTTTTCAACATTTCCTAAGCAGTAATTTTTGACCAGTAGTCTGTTCTGATTATAAAATTTCCCATCCTGCTGACTGACATATAGAAATGGGTAACTGACTCCATGAGTTTTGAGAAAACTACTACTCAATCAATTAATCACAAATAAAACACAGGAAGATCCTGGTCACTGAAAGACAACCCAGAGCACTGGACTGATCTGCCCTGAGATGTTGGTTTTGTACATACAAACTGCAGAAGTGGGGCTGAGGCAGAGAGCTGCAGAGGATGCAAAAAAGCTGCAAGCATGAAGGGGGGATCTTCATGAACAGCCCAAGCAGGTCCACTGAGCACTATGTAAGCTTCTTCCCATTTGGAGACCTGACAGGTGATTTACAGATGGATCAGATCATCCAGTGACTCACAAAAGAATGAAATAGCTTTGTGCTGGTGGCCTTATGTTATCCCCCACCCCACCCTTCAGTAGTACACAAGTATTGTATTTGAGAAAGAGAAGGGAAAAAGGATGGGGAAGGAGACTGGTGTGAGCCTATGCAAATACGGGAGGGTTTTGTCTTGAATCAAGAGTTCTCATTTAAGGTGTTGCTTTATCATGTGCCGTGCTGGCTCGTTCTGGTTCTACAATTCAAAATCACTGCATCAGCCTTGGCGTGCAGTCCAGCATTGTGCTCTTTATGCATGTATTTTTCTACATTATTTACACAGAAAGAAGAAGCACTATCATATTTGTCAGACTTTATCTGTATTGTTATTTCCTTATCCCCTCAACTTCCTGCTCAAGTTTCGAGAAGCTACTACATCCTGTATAGCCAGGCATGCGAGTAGGGTAGCAAAAAGGTCACCAACAAAAGCTACAAGGCACAGTGGTGATATTTGGTCCTCCCACACTCTCCTTGTGTGAGAAGGCATAGGAAAAAATAGTTGGTTCCAGTTGAGAGAGCAGAGTGCATTATTGAGAGGACACAGGCATTGTGCTCATCAGCGTGGACTGATCCAGCACTCTCATTTCCCCATCCAAACCCCTCTGCAGTGCATGAAATGAAACAAATCAAATTCCACATGGAAAACAGGCTGCTTACAAGTGATACAGGTGAAAAGAGATGGAAAGCCCCAGCAGTCTTCAGTGAGCGAAATACAAATAATGACTCATCCATTTCTAGGATGAATTCCTGTGCCCTGGGTCCAGCAGCTTGAGGTAGTTGCACTGTGGTCATGGAATCACAGAATCACTTGGGCTAGAGAGGCTTCTGAGATCACTGAGTCCAGCCATTAACCTTACAGATCAGGTGGGTCTGCTCTTGCCTGCAGCACTCCTTGGAGGGAGCAGCCTGGATGACTTCCCAGTTCCAAACCCAGGGGAGTTAACCCCAAAACATCCCCTCAGCACAGAGCAATGTGTGTGCATCTGCAACTGGATGCACGAATAGCAGTGATGAGAGCTGCTGTATCTCCTGCTCAAGTGGCAGCCTATTTAGCAGCAGGTACTGGCATGGATCTGCCCCATACCTCTCCTTCTTCCTAGGGAAGGATCATACTCATCATGATGTCCTTACTTGCAGCAAAAATAAGATTTATTTTCATATTGAGAACACTCAGAGAGTGCATAGTCACATTTGTGAGTAATACAGGTATCTGGACTTGGGCAATTCTTAAATACAAGGATGCCTAAGATCTAATAGTGTTTCTGTTTGCATTGAAAAGTCCTGGGTGCTTAAACACAAGTGCATTAGCAAGTCCACAAGTGTCCACTCGGAGGCAGATTGCAATTAAGAAATTACTGATTTTCCCAACAAATTAGTTCAGGAGCACCCGCTCACAAAAATTCGGTAGCAGTAGGACAATGTGCATGCCCACACACACAGAAAAAGCATTTCTAGTTTTGAGGACTGGTGAACAGCTCGTTTCTCTACAATTTTTCAGGGTACTTAGAAGAAGAGTTCAGGACTGAAATCTTAGAGATCTGAAAGACTGCAAGAGTCTAAAACAAAACAGTGAAAATACAGCTATGTGTCTTTAAACGCAATGGTCAATTTTACGTCTACATTACTGATTGCTTCAGTGAACTACTTAGACATAGGTCAGGTACAAATTAAATCACCATTTGAAGGAGACAGGAATTCAGTGTAGTAGTCCAGAGTTATAAGATAAATGCAGCAAACCCTCAGCCTTAGTCGCTTGGAGGAAGCTGAGTCTATCTCTACACTTGCCACACAATTTGATGCAGGGCAGTTGTTGCATGCTAGCAGAGACCTGCACTTCGGGTACCAGCCCAGAAAACACAGAAAGGCTGATGAACTTTCAAAAAACTTCTTTTTGCAGCAAGGCACAGAGACAAAAGCAGACAATATCCTTTAAAGAATTGAAGAAATGCTGAGAGATTTAAAAACATTAAAAATTATTATGGAACATTGTAGTATCAGATTAGCTGGCAAAAGTCTGACAGCCAACTACCTCATCCAGCAGGTAGATTTTTACATTGCATCTGCAGCAACTGGTGTCATTATTTAGCACAGCGCAGTACTTTGTGTCACTGCTGTTTGCAGCCTTGCAAGTGGGAAGAGAATTTCCTTTGAGCCTGGTTTACAAAAGAAAGGAGGCCTATGCAATTGCTTGATTTGCTTTTATTTTCTCTGTTCCTCTATCTGTCAGCATTTTTCCTTCCACATTGTTGTGAACTAACTAGCCAGTTTCAGCCAGAATCCTGTGTACTGGGCTGCAGAAGTCTTGTTTCTATTTCTGTGAATAGAAGCCTCACTATCCCGTTCTGAAGAGGTTAGCCCTCCCTGATATCTGATACTTAGACTTGAACATATCATGAAGCATTTTGTCATCAGAAGTAATCTTAAAGAATTTATGGGAGAAGCAAGTGTAATTAGAGTAAAAATCTGTGTGAAATAAGATAAAGTGGTCAAGACAATATGACAATGCTGAAGAAGAAAACTGGGTAACATCAACCAGATGAGCAAAAAGTGATTTGGGATTGGGAAGGGAATGCTGATGTTCAGACCATCTCCAGGCAGCTCATCTGGTAAACATGTCCCATGTTCCCAGCAGCAGATATGGCTTTGCAGAAGACACAAATGGGGTATTTTTCATGTGCTTTAGATAGCCACTTGTGCAGAGTTCAGGTTCAGAGTTAAGGCACCATTGTCTGTCTGCCAGTCTCTTTGCCTGCTCTAGGTTAGATGCAGTGGGGGCTGCCACCAGGAAAATACAGAGCAACTTACAGGTTACACTTCTGCTGAGAAGTGACATCCAGAAATTACAGGTGTCTTGAGTACTGTGAGTGTTTAGTGGCACTGTGAATATTGTGGTTGTTTTGGAAAGATTCAGTCACACCTGCTGCACACTACCTTTTATCAGCAATTTCCACCATGAAGGATTCTTTCTCAGACATGTTTTTGGTGCCAAAGCTATCTACATTTGGCAGTAAAAAAATACAAGGTTAATAAAAATTTTGAGTGATCAGGCCGTGGGAATAGCTCGAAGGTGGTCTTTTATGCCTAATTGCCTCAAAAATATCATCCACAGAACTCTCAAGTAGCAGTGGGAGCTTGTCACTTTTCTCTTACAATACTCCTATGCTGTTGGATAAATTGTACTTAATACAGAACCATTTTTATCGAGTTCCCTGCTGGGTGTCCAGGCAGAGCCTGGCAGTAAGGCTCCTAAAGTATTTCTATCTTTTCATCTTTTACACACACTTTCTAATCATCCCGCCTGAAGATTTAGTGTAAAGGCTCCCAAAAATTTGTACACACCTTGAAATAACTTGTTTAGATTTAATATCTAGGAAAATCACATAGCTCGGAAGACTCCAAAAGCTGGCTATCAGTTTTGAGATACAGTTCTTTCAAAAACTATGATTTTCCTTGTAGAATGCAAAAAAAAAAGCACTAGGAAAACGGTTCAAGAGAAACAGAGATCCATGAGCCCTTAACTGCAATCACGGGGAAAATGCTAAATTTGGATTTCAGTAGGGTCCTGTTTACAGAACTGAATTCCTGTGGAATAAAGTCATTCAGCTTAAGGTCATTGGCATTGGAAAAATTGCTTAGGAAAGAAGTGAAATCCAGCTCACTCCACAGACCAAAGGAAGTGCAAGGCCCTTGCAATGCTTTTCACCTCCTTTCAGCCTTCTTTGTTTCACTTTATCTTCTGTTCTTCCCTCCCATGCCATTCAGGGAATACTGTTTCATCTCTTCTTTGCACTGTTATTATCTTAATTGTGCCTCCTGTGGAAATACTCGAGGGCCAGAAAGTTAGCAAGGAGTGATTTCATGCTTGCATTCTTGCTGGGAAAGACTCTACCACCTTCTGAAACACTGAGAGCATGAGCTTTTGCTGTTTTTTAGTGCTGCCTGCTCAACTCTGCTTGTCCTATTTATTCACCCTGATTAGGCTGCCAAGGCTTGCTGAAAGGAGGCTTGACATTTACTTGTCTTTGATACTCCTTATGTAGTTCAAGGTGTTACAAAATCAGCAGCAAGGACACATTCCAGAGCCTCTGAGTCTTTACTCACCTTATTTACTTATTCTTTCTTGGTGAATCAATGTCGTTTCTGAAACAAAGAAAAAGTTTACACAAACCAGGCCACTGAAAAACAGCATTTTTAAAGTTTTAAACCATTAAATTAACTATTCCATCATTCTACTTTAAAAGTGACCTTTACTGAAGCTATTTATCTTCAATACTGAGAGCAAGCAGAGACTGCAGTGTTCCTACATAAAGTGCTTAGGTTAAACTAACTGGTTTTCCCAACATTGTATTTTCTTAGTTAATGAAACTAAAATCTAAAGTAGAAACCACAGGAAAAAAAAACCCACCAGCAAACCAAAAACATTAAATTCATCAACTTTTCTTGTAACTGTATGTAATAAAATAGTTCACAGTTCAGCTGTGAATACCTTGGGTTCACATTTACAGGATGGTGAAAACAAAGAACAATCAACAGAGCCTGTCAAGGCAAACCCCACGTGCTTACTGAAAGGAATATGGGGAAAATCTTCCTTTATGAGCTAATTCTTACTGAACTTCAGATATTCCTGCACTTTGTGCACTATCAGCAGTGGGGACCAGAGGGGCCACAAGGAATGGCATAGAGAGAACACTGTTGTCTCTCTCATAAAGAGATGATAATACTGTAACTGACTGACCATTTCTGGTCTGGCACCCTGATGTGTCACTTTAAGACTGGGGTTTCAATTCTGCGAAGTTCACATAACTTCTGGGAAAATGAAATCAGAAAAGTTCATATTATATGCTTAGCATACCACCTGCCAGTGCAGGCTTTGGTCAGAGCACAGCATTTCTCAGGTCTTTCAGAACTGCTTAGGCCAGGCTGAGATGTGTCACAAATGACCTGTGTCACAGTCAACCCGTTAAAAACAGATGCTTGGTAAGCAATTATTAAAAATTTATCAACAGCTTATAGTTAACATTCTGGAACTGTATAGCTTCTTTTGTTGAGATTTTGATATTTGAATCTTATTCAGTTTTGATTTTTTAACTAAGGAAGTAGAATTGCCCTCTTTGGAGAGTACATAAAGGAACTAACTTCCTTCTTGCAGAGAAAATGCTTCCTTGGATTATTTCACACAGCCTCAAACAGCCATAATTTATACACTTGTCTTAGAAATTCTTATGACAACTAATCCAAGCCTATGGGCAAGGGAGAGAAGTAAAATTACCCATTGTGTGTTGATAAACTATGTTTTTGTGACTACTGCAAAGTTGATTCTGCAAAGTTGCCTTCTCGCCTTAGGTAAAGTATTGTACAAAAAAATTAATTTAGAGCAAACAGACTGGGGTGGTTTGAATTCATCTTTTACTCACACGTTAGACGGAGCACGTCCCTGCAATTATTTGAACGAGGACTCCGGGAACTTAGTGTTTTATTTCCTGGGGTTCACTTGCGTGCATTAGCTCCCATAACTTCCCCAAATTTATCTCGGGGAGGTCACGGCAAAGTAAGGCACAGAGGGCAAACAGCGTCCAGGCTCTCGCCGTCCCGCCCCGAGCCCTCGTTTTGCTTTGAGACCGGCGGGACGGGGGCGGAGGGAAGAGGTCCGGACACTGCCCCGCCGGACCCCCGGGAATCCCCGGACAGCCCAGCGCTCCCCGGACAGCCCCGCTCTCGCCGGACAGCC